>JAOQML010000007.1:15859779-15877663 GCA_027568935.1 Erythroxylum urbanii | reverse complement strand
GCTATCAGTGACCCATTCCTGATGATAAGAAGCAATTGAGTCAGAAATCCCAAAAATTCATTAGTTCTCTGCCATTGCAGATTATCCAACAAAATTTTTATAACTTAAATACATTGCAGATATATACCAACTAGATCATTAATACCATTTTTGGTACATCTCAAGTCCGCTCTATGAAAATTTGTTGTAGATAACTGCTACCTACTATGACTAATTTTTTAGTCATTTATACGCAAGGAAAGGCAAGTCTTTCCTTGAAAGAAAAAAATAAGCATTTTTTACTGTTTCATTTTGAAAATTCCAATTAAACATTGTATAGGTGTCTCACTTTCCAAGAGGACAATGACAAAGTTGTGTTCAAGGAACAACAGCTATATCCGACAAAAATTTTAACCAAAGGTATAAGATACTTTCAACATGATTATATTTATAGGCAGAGAAAATAGGTGAATATTTTTTTCATTATTAGGATTGTGTCTAAGAAATTTCAACGATAAAGTGGGTGGATGTAGCATCCCAATAAGAGGAACAGGAAAACAGAATCTGACTGAATGTACGAAGATTTGTGTTGTGAACAAGTGCATAAAAAATATACTGCAGAGTGCAGAAATAGAGATGGAAAATATTTCGAATGCTTTGATATATACCCTCTAAAGCTTTAAATTTACGATAGTTTATCTACTCTAGAATTCTCACAAGCTCCACGATCTACTTTGAATCTCTCTGTGAACATCCTAAGGAGCTTGTTCACACATTAAAACTTTTCTAAAAGTCGAAAAAATTCACAGTTGACAATAAGATAAAAGCGACTAATATATAGTATCTGGATGAAAACATGTTAGGCAGATCGTACAAGCATAAATGCCAATTTGTGTAAACAACTTGAAGAGGTTTTAGTACATGAAAATAAGAGTTATTTTATAAATTGTATGTTACTTCAGAAAACGTCTGCAAGCAGAATCATCTAACCTCAAACATTAGATTGTATTTGCCATCCCTGTTCCTCATCCTCAGATATGACTGACAGGCTTCAGGATCTTCACCAGGTGGCAAAAGGTATATATCATAAGTTTCCTCCTTTCTTTCTCTACAATCTTCCGATATAACAGCCTTGATCTCCTCAACTGTTACTGATCTTGTTGACTACATATAAAGAAACAGTTATTGAAAGAAACAAATGACAAAGCATTTACACAAATATTGTTTTGATAAGGAACACTGCAGATGTTTGCCTTCAAAATATAAGTGGGGTTCTGAAATCCTGTAAAAGGGTTAAACTTGTTGATGACTTTAATATGTGCTGTTTGGAGATCTGGTTCAATAAAAGCCTTGTACATGGGATAAACCTGCAGCAGGAGAAAGAAAACAAATACTAGAAAGAGTTATTTAGGACTAAAGTGCATTCAATTATAGAAGTTGTCATAAGATTCACACCATAAAAGTGCCTAAGAGTGTGGGTAACATGTGGGAAGAACCTAAATGAATTTTCTGAGATGGGAAAGGGAGAGTACTGTTTCAGAGATTTGATGAATTATCTCCTCTGGCTCTTGTCCTGCACGTTGAATGTCTCGCAAAACACGTTTGACAAGGTCGAAGTGAACTCCACCAGTGATAGATACACGAAGATCTAGCAAAGGTCGCAGTCTTTCACTTAAGGCATAAATCCCCTCAATTATCACAATCCGGGAACTGGGTACATCCACTGTCCTGTTGAGAACATCGATTTTATTAGGTTCAAGAATAGTTACCACTTAATAAGAATCATACTTCTAATAAGACTATTGTAGGAATCTACCAAGTTGACAAAGAAGGGTATTAAAATGTGTAAGAATGTATGAAACAGATGGATGGACAATCAAATTGATGATATTTCTCTAAACTAGAAATTAAAAGATATAGAACTGACTTCTCGCCATAATAAAGGCATGTTCAGAAACCAATGAGGATATCAAGATACCATCAAATATTCTTTTCTTCTCTATTGATTAATCCACTACTTTCTTTCCATTGCATGGTCAATATCAGTTGAGGTTACACAAGAAGTCAGAAATGAAGGTTTCATGCACTGGAAAGACAGGAGAGAAAAAACAACCTGTAACCTATGCGAGAGCTAGTCTTGAAATCGTATATAGGGACCTGAACAGATTTTCCTGCTTTTAAGTCATGTATATTGCTGAGAAGAGTATCATAATCAGCCAGCCGTGGGTCTGATGCAAAAAAAGTTATCATCAGAATTCTGACACTCATCCTTGCTCACTAATTGAATGACAAAATACAGAAGTCCACTCAAGAACAAGAAAGGGTCCCGTAGTAACATACATTAGATGAATCCCCCTGTGAAATGCATGCAGCGATTAGATATTTGACTCTTAAGTCTTTGCACTAAAGAAAAATGAACACCTACAAAATCCTTTAGAATATGGTTGCAATGAAAGAAGCTAGCTAAACGAGGTCAATGGGGTTGTTGCACATATTCACATGTGAAATAAACCATAATGAACCTCAAACTAGACAGTGCTCCTATAAGTTTTGTCAAGGAAAATGGCTTCAGAAACAACAGGCCAATTTTAAGTTTGAGCACACTCAGTAGCAGAGAGAAGTCTGGGCCAATTCTCAACTTCAAAGCAATGTGGACAACCTACTTTCTATGTCTGCTATACTCCCATCCTAATTCTAACGATGGTAATCAAGCACTACATCAACCACCATGATATAAAGACATACTTTACTGCAAGCGTTTCTCTTATGCTCTTTAAACTAATCACAGAATAGAGAACTAAAAACGAACTACATCACCAGAAAAAAAGAGCATTTCTTTGTGTATTGTGAATAGTACTAATACAACATGGATCTATTCATTTTGGGGAAGTTAGACATTGATTCCATTATCATTACTGTCCTTACATGGCAATATATGAGCCAAAAGTCCCAAGTATCTCCATAAAGACTATAGATGTTATACAAGGGAATACCGTTTCACCCTAATTTTCCTTTTTCATTTAAAGCTTGAAGTCCTTGCTCAGCAATCTTCACATTTTTTTATTCATCCTCTATTGCACATAACAAATTTCTGACTCAGAACTTAATTTGACATTTATGCCACAAACCACCAACATATAAAAATTGAAATAAATGGCAATCAAAGAACAAACCTGCCAATGCCTAACAGATCTAGCCGGTTCCTACGCCACAAGATTAAAGCTCTTGCTATAACTACGCTTACTAGGGAAAAAAATTATACCTTTGATTTGCTCATATAGTTCTCATTATATTGAGATTATATCCTACAATTACCACTCGACTGTGCAGCTACACAACCTTTGTTAGAAGATAGAAGTACCACGTGACTGAATATATTTTCACTCACTATGCTAATAAAAGCATTTGTTATGTATTTCACCTTTTCTACATTCTACCAATATTATAAATTCACCAGTTGAAAAGTAGGTTTAGTTTATGTTGACTTCAAATTTGTAATGAAGATAATCTCACCAAAATTGTACTATCACCAATTTCAATGGAAAATAATTAAACATATATGGCCCTCTTTTAGTAATTATTTATCCAGGTAATCCCAGAGAAAGGAGGCGAATACTTCAAAGAAGAAATAGTTATTGTTCAAATATCTAAATCATCTACAAATAACATTATATACAGATATCTATTTATATTCCTTGGGTGAACAGTTAGGGAATCAGCATAGACGTTCAAGCTTTAGTAGAAAGCTAATAAATCCAGAAGAAAGCAGGCCAAATAAAAGCCATAACTTCCAAAAGACTTTGACTAACTAACTAGATAACCTTTTGCAGCTAATTTTCCAACAAAAGATTTAGGAATGAGATCTTACCATCAAAGTTTCCATCAATGATCCTACTAGAATCATTATAGTTGTCCATTGATATGACAACCACACTGGGCATAAAGCTGAGGACCTTGTCGGTGAAGACAGTCTTCCCAGCTCCAGAGGGACCAGCAACCCCCACTAATATTATTCCATCATTTTTCTGAGCCAGTAACTGGCATGCACGGATCACAATGAAGAAGCCCTTCTCAAATGACAATGTTTCTTCAACAGGAACAATTTCATAGCGGTCACAATCCTTTTTCTTTACAAGTTGGACCTGATCTCGCAACAGACCAGAACGTCGCCTAGGTGAATCAGCAGTAGGTGCAGTCTCTTGAGCCATTACAGTGCAGACAGTTTACACTAATTGCGTTGAAGCTCAACTTTCAGATTAAAGTGGGCTCAAGATGAATTTTTATCTGGTATACCAGCATGACACTAATATCAACAGAGAAAGACAACAACCATAGCATACATCGAGTGAAAATCTTAAGATATGATAAATTCAGCTATCGAGCTTTATCTCAAGTGGAATGCCTATTAATAATCCCCATGGAATCAGATCACTAGTCATATAACCTATAATATGTGGTCATTCTAGAAACAGTATGCTTGCATAAGAAGGAACGCACACTTCTTACACCAAGAACATTGCACGTGCATGGGAACTCCCAAATGAATAGATACTCGGGCAGATAATCCATTGCATGCAGGAGAAATAAAAGATAAAATATTGTACAATTTTGATTGCAAGTGCACTTAGATAGACCTTTTAGATAATAAACTGAATATATACAGATTTCACTATATCTGACGGAGGAAAGGATGGACAAGGGTCTGAAATCCAAGGCCCTTAGATATCAAAACAGAAAACATGTGCTAGGTGTAACACAGAAAACCCAAGCTTCTAATATGGATCCAATTGTTCTTTATAACATAAACTGAACTAAGGTAATCCTTCAACTAACTCCCATGAAGACAAAAACCAAAATTAAGTTGACTGAGAAGAAGCCAGTCCTCCAACCCCATCCCCATCTTTTTTATTTTTCAATTTACGTGCAACTTAGCAATACACATATAGTACCAAACAGAAACATGTATGCACCAAAGTTACAGTAAATCAGTAATATCAGGCCCAGATTCTCTTAATTCCTTGCACAAGCCATCTGGCAGTAAGATTCAGCGTCCTTGCAACATTACCATTTCCAACCATAAAAGAAGAAATGGAATAAATCATAACTGCATAATGGATTAAAACACTTCCAAGTCATATACCTTACCAACTAGCTTAAACTAAAGATGGCATCATAAGACTTTTAAGTATAAACAAACTTCCGTTTCTCGAACTTTGGTTCTAATTACTATTTCAGTCTCCAACTTAAATTTTTATTATTTTCGTTATCCTACATATGATATATATTTCAATATAGTTTTCCCTATCACCGAAACAATCTTATCTGACATGGAACACCAAACACAAAATTGATACCTACAGTTACTTTTATCCTTGATCTTGCATTAAATACTAACTTAAATTGTCATATAAGTCACAGCCTGCCATTACGAAGCTTAACATGAGTTTCAATTCTAAAAGTCAATTCAGAAGAGAATCAACCAGACAGAAAGAAATAGAAATAACTAAAAGGTTTAAACCATGGAAGTTGTTTTGATTGCAAATAAAATTGATAAGTGATCAAGCTCAAAGGCATACCTTCACAGTAAACCCTGGACTTCTTTGGCTTCTTTTACCACTTTGTAATGCAAATTCTAGTGATGAAGAGTAGACGATCAAGGAAAGACGGCGGTTTCTGGGATTTTCGTAGGACGTGTCTGGATAAGTGCGACTGTGGAGACCAGAGTGGAGATGACACGTGGGTATGTCCTATGGGTTGGGAAATTAACCAATTTAAAAATTGATAAAAATTGATCAGTACGAGAGTTTAACTTGTACGATAACATTATATTAATTAATATTACTTCATAACAAACATTAATTTAAATCACTGAAGATTTTGTTAAGAGGGTAAGCTTTTAGAGTAATTCATAAGGGTGACCAGCAGGTTTCTGAGAGTATGTCATTTTTGACATTTCGATTTGGACAATTTTAATCTGTGATTTGATCAACCCGAACTAAAATTGAGTGAGAAATTTTGACCCGGATTAACATCCCTGATTTCATCCCAAATGTAAACTCATTTCCTCCTGAATAGCAATTTTAACTCTAGCTGAATACTATTTCCTCTAACAAAAGCCTAGTTAAAGCGTAACCCTACTTATTAAATCCTTTACTGAACAAAAACTCCAGCTAAAGCACTAAGCCTACACATTTGATCCTACACTCAAACAGAAACCCTAGCTGAACACACATTTTTTTTATTACATTAGGTATCTCGACTTAGTCGGACTAATCCTAAGCCTCTAAGACCCCACCTCAAAAATCCTAGAGGATATAAATCTGGAACCTCAAGATCCCTCAGGTTCTTACGTAGCCTGTACACTTCTGCGCATAAGGAGTTGTCACATACTTGATTAGTCAACAGCTGATTGATCGCTACCCCCACTCAGCATCAGGTTCCCAACAACCTCAGGTTCCCTAGTAGCTTCAACTCCCACACTGCCGCTGGAAGCGAGGCATCCGTAATTGATCCGATCAAGGAGCTATACCCAGGAGACTAGAGGATCATCAATAGGACAAATTTCTTATTTCTCCTCTTTTAACATGACTCGAACTCAAAACCTCATATAAAAGAGAGCCTTAAATAAGAAGCTAAAGTCATTAGCCAACTCCTCGTTGTCCTTAGAGCGCAAGCTTTTAGTGTAAAAAGATAAGTTGATGCGTTGTACCCAGCACAAAGAGCAAAAGAACCAGACAACGTGGTTTTAAGAAAAGTTGGCATAGGCTAAAAACCGGTTGCACCTGGCGGTTTAGGGTCCCCCCACCTAAATTGGTGTCAGTCAGTAGGTATTACGTGTGCATTGCACAAAGAAATTTCCTTATATAATATATTCACTAATGCAATCGTTTATTTACAGTCGTCCTTGTTTCTGCCTTCCATCAATATCATTCGAGACTCTAAAGGTTCCATCTTAAATATGTTTTTACCAATTTTCTATTCTTGTGCCTTAAATATTGAGGTGGTTGGCTAGAGTTATACAACTGCTGTACCTTTTGCAGGAAAATGGCATCCCTTGGGCTTCTCTTGGTGGGTGTTCTTTGTCTAGTCTCAACTTGCATTTCAGGGTATGATGGTGGTTGGAATGATGCTCATGCAACCTTCTACGGTAGTGGGGATGCCTCTGGTACAATGGGTATGCAACACAATGTCCAGTTGGCAGTTCTGTCTTTGCAGTCGTTCGGACACATTGATACCATTTGTTTATCTTATTATGTATATATTCGTAATGTACGTAGGAGGGGCTTGCGGATACGGTAACCTGTACAGTCAAGGATATGGGACAAACACTGCAGCTCTGAGCACAGGTTTATTCAACGATGGTCTGGGCTGTGGTGCCTGTTTCCAAATTAGATGTGTTAATGACCGAAAATGGCGTCTTCCTGGCTCGATTATGGTCACTGCCACCAATTTCTGTCCACCCAACAACGCCCTACCCAACAATGCTGGGGGCTGGTGCAATCCTCCCCAACAACATTTTGATCTTTCTCAGCCTGTTTTCGAACAAATTGCCCAATACAGAGCAGGAATTGTCCCTGTTTCTTATAGAAGGTATTCACTTCTTAGCTGATTAAGCGGGGAAAAAACCTTTGAAAATAAAGTTGCATCAGGGTTTTTCTCCCTACTATACTGGGATTTGCTTTTGACAGGTTTTTCTTATTACAGGGTACCATGTCTAAAGAAAGGAGGAATAAGATTCACGATCAATGGCCACTCGTACTTCAACCTGGTGCTAATCACCAATGTTGGAGGCGCTGGTGATATTCATGCAGTTTCAATCAAAGGGTCAAGAACAGGTTGGCAACCCATGTCTAGAAATTGGGGTCAAAACTGGCAAAGTAACTCCAAACTCGATGGACAGAGCCTCTCATTTAAGGTCACCACAAGCGATGGTCGAACCGTGGTCTCTTACGACATCGTCCCCGCCGGCTGGTCTTTCGGCCAGACATTTAGTGGTCTCCAGTTCACCTAAAACTAGACAACCAAGCCCAATATTTACATAATAATTAAGACAGTTTAATTAGTGTCTGCTGTTCAAAGTGAGAAAAAAAAAATATTAAGTGAGACAAGCCAAGGGGTTTATTTTAAGAGACCCTTTGTGTATTGTCCTTTAAATTTGGTGAATTGGTAAGGTTTCTGTCCCGCTATGTTTTGTAAAGGCAGACAGGAAAGTGGAAGTGGCGGATGTTTTGCCATTACCACCCTTCATGGCTAGTTTGGTTAGAGTATCACAGTGGCAAAACTAAACCAGTTTTGGTTAAGGCAGCCAGTCGTTTAAGACAGTAACGTGTTGTAAGTTGTGTCTCAATAAAAATAAACGGTTTTCGTGATATTGTTATTTGGATTGAGTAGGTAAATATTTATTGTATAATGGAAGTGAATTTGTTAAATCCACATACATGACAGGGCAGCTAAAATAATATGCAATATCCTTTTAACACTAATAACGTTCCTTACAGGGAGGTTTGAATACCACCTACACCTAGTGGGACTCCTGAATTTCGGGTCATTTGCTTTTCCAATCCAATCCAAGAAGGAAGAGATCACATGTTCCGAAAATCCCTATTCTCGCTATTCCCTATGACATCCAATCATTCAATATATCTGTCTAACATAAGCCCCCTTAAGTCCCCCAAATCATAAGTCAAGGTGTCCAAATTTTTGTATCACAACTCTCCCCCTTGCTATTTCGTCTTTCTAGTAAGTTTGGTCATTTCCCTTCTCTCCGTCTTCTTTGTAATAGATTAAATTCTCTTCTCTCCATCTTCAATATCGCAAATGGTAACATTTTTATTTGTTTTAGATGAGTTTGCATTGTGTTGGAGATTTTGTTTGCATACTTTCATTTTTTTGGGAGTGGTAACTGGTTATTATCTTTTCCTTTTTTCTGGAGTGGTAACTTTGGTAGATTAGGAGTCTGCATTTGTTAAGTTTTTAGGTAGTCTCGAGAAAAAAGTAGTGTAAATATAGTACTGGTACTTAGCAATACATAGACAGATAAAATTCCCCTCAAAACAAAATCTTTAGTTAGTGATAAATAAGGAGGAATAGTTAGCTGTAATATAAGATATTTGAATGACATACTTATCAACACACAAATATTCATAAAGATTAATTAAAGACCTATAAAAACTCGTAATATTTTATTTTTATACTTTACTCTTAAATATATAATTTTCTTTACATTAATTAATTCACTTAATAAGTTATTGTGAGAATAATAATTTCCTAGTCATTTTAAATTTTCAATTGTGTTTACATTAGCCAATTAAAACACAGCAAGCTTCACAGACCATCAAAAGAAAGGTAAAATTGAGATATACTTAAGGTTTACATTTGTTGATAGCTTGTCAAGCTTGGTAGCTATGTTATTTCTAACTCCAAAAATATATTTACAGGTAATGGTAACTTGATACTCTATCTGAATATCAACAAACTACAAACAGGGTGAAATACTATTAAAAGTTGTACTTAGTACACAACTATTACAAAAGATTTCAATATGAGAAGCAACAAAAACTTTTGCAATGCCTCCACCCATCAACATGTCAATAGCTTCAGCAATGTCTGGAGATGGGTGCAAAGAAAGACAGATTATTATTGCTGCAACAAGTTTCCTAGACCAGTCATTTATCATAATTCTGCATCATACTTTTCTCGCTATCTCATCTCATATGGAATCTATTTTAACGATTAACCATCTTTCTTGAGCAGGTCAATATTTGGAGTCAAAGCCTGAAAATACGAAACAGTGAAAGTATTGGTAGACTTGAAAATTGGGAAAAATGAACAGGGATATCCAGTACCATCGCCTTCGTCTTCTCCATATGCTTTTGACGTTGGTTTATGTCCCACATGCAATCGATTGGTTATAATCTAGTGACAAACTAATTTAAAGAAAATTTTTATCTTTTACATATTTAGATTTATATGATAAAGTTCATAGGATAATCATATATTTGATGGATGTTTTTTTGCTTATTCCAGAGGTGAGTTCTCTAATAAGCATTATTAAAAACATAAATCATTGAAATATCTAGAAGCCAATTCCTATTGAGAATTATGATTCCAAATGTATGAGCTAATCATAGATAAAGGATTACAGAGTTAAAGCACATCAGAGTTATATATTAGCAAAATTTTAAGATTTAGATGAGAACTTAAATTAGAAATAGCCCTTCAATTACTGGAAAACAAATTTAGAAGAGCACGGTGATTTTGATTCATTCTAGTCTCCAAAATACCAAGTAGAGATAAGTTATTAACATCAAAAAAATTCCTAATGGCTTATTGCTTTGTAAGGGATTCAACCATGGTATTCCAAGAAGAGAATATCATTTTTTTTCATAATAGAAGAACCTAGGTTCTTCTTTTTACTTGATTTCCTTCTAGACTGACTGGAATTCATCTTCATTTGGGGAAGCTAGAACGGATTCACTGCAAAGATAAACATGCTTTTTAGGTTTGTCTAACATTGTATAGATAGCATTATGAGAGGAATCAATCACAGGTAATGTGTTGGAACGAGAGGATTCAATTATAGGAAATGGGGATTTTGGAATTGGATTTGCATAAACTAGTTGGGAAACATACCTTAACCATATGTTTCCATTCCAGGTAAGTTCTCCTCAAGTGGATTTTTACTCAGTGAATCAGAAGGAACAATGAGAGTTTGTTGGGGTTGCAAAGTTTAAAGCCTTAGAAGCTCAGAGAGATGAATTCATATCCACATTCTTCCATTAATTCAAAAACCATTCCATTTCTAAACACCTTCCCCTGTAGGCTTCCATACTTCTTTTTGTTTCATGTTAGGTGGTTTCCAGGCATAGGTGACCTTAACTTCATCTTCTACTAGCTGCAAATTTTAACTGTATTTCATTACAGCAATAACTTAGAGCAGGTTAGTGAGAGTGTCCACAGCTACACACACTCTTGCAAAATTGATTCTCTTTGTTTCAATAGTGGCTTGATCTAAGCAGAAAGGTCTCCCTATGAAGTTTATAAGATGGCCCAAACCTTCAGTTTTCCAATACTCTAAAGGTATTCATGAATGAAAATCCACAATGGAATATTAGTTGATTTAATATCATTAAAGCTAACTTTAGGTCTCCATAGTTGAATGAGGAAAGGTTTGTTATAGATGTGCCAAGGTCCATCTTTAATCAACTCATTCACCAAATTAATGGAATTGAATTTGAAGAAAAAGATGTCTTAATTATTTAGAATAACATCAATTAGGCCATATTGTTTCCAATTACTCGAAGCCCAGGTTTTCATGGTTATAAATGATACCCTCCTATCAAGAAGAATTCCAACCAATGTGGACTGCCACTTTTGAATACCAACTTGAAGAATGGACGCAGGAGGAGAGACAATAAGATTGTCAACTAAAGGATCAGGTAGGCAGTAGGACAATTTAACCTTAGGGTTGAGTTTTCCAGCTACTTGCACCCAGGATCACTTATTATGAACATGAGGAACATTTAAGGATTCTGGTTTATTAAAAGAAGTTGCTATTGTTTGGGAAGGGTTCTGAGGTGTTGTAAACATGGATGGAGTGGAGGGTGTGAGGGGTGGGAATAGTTAAGCCAAGAGGAGGGACATGTTAAGATAGATGGTAAAGCCAAAAGGGATAAAAAATTTTAAGATGCACAACTAGAATGAACATGAAATTGTGCAAGTTAGAATCAGAAGCAACAAAAGGCATAGAATTAGAGGGAGCACCTAAATATAATGCTTTCGAGATGGAGAAAAAGTTGGCTACAAATCACAAGCAATTAACATAAAATCAGTTATTGGGAGCTACACTACTATTATGCTCACCTACACAACACCTCCCACCTAGGTGAGAACTTCAATGGTGCTGGATTTGAAATCAAGTCAGACCAATCTATCATCGTTAGTGCTTTAGTCAGATAGGTTGGTCGTATATGGGCAAGAAGAGACTACATTTGCAAGCAAAGAAGTTTCGATGATGTTTTTTGAGGTGTTTTGTGTTGTGACTAAAAGTAGACATCCAATAAATTCTTCTGTGGTAGAAATATGCAATTATAATGAAACTCCTTTTCTAGGCATCAATACTGGAGGTTTGGTTAGGTATTCTTTGATACCACCAAAATCCGCTTAATGCCTTTCCTCTTAGTGGAATTCTTCAGAATTCTTCAACCTTAATAAGCCTGAGAATTCTTTTGTTTTTCCTACCAAATTAGTAATGAATCTTCTCATATAATTTACTTAGCCTATAACTCCTTATTTTGAGGTGGTTTTGTTTCGAGAATGGATTTTGTGCTTTATTCTTAACTAAGTCAATTCTTGAACTGAAAACCCTAGGAAGTTCCCTACTTTCACTCCAACATCACACTTTACGGGATTCAAACTCAAATTGTGCATTCTCATCCTACGAAAGGCTTCTCATAAATCCTTAATATGATATAGACTTTTCTTTAACTTTATGATCATATTATCTATGTAAACTTTCAAAGTTCACCCTATCAAATCACAAAAAATGGCATTCATGGCCCTCTAATATGTGTCTCCGACATTATTGAAAGGCATTACAACCCACTTAAATATCCCAATTGTTCTTGGACATCTACAAGCTATTTTAGAAATATCATTTTTAGTTGTAAAAATTTAGTTATAACCTAAAAACAGTCCATAAAAGAGAATAAAGAATGTCCAAGCGTTGCATTTATTAAAGAATCTGCAATTAGCATCATATATGCATCCTTAGGAATGGTTGCATTTAAATCTCTAAATTCTACACAAATTCTTATTTTCCCATTCTTCTTGACTACAAGCATAACATTACCCAACTACTCAGTATATTTAGTTGGTCTAATAAAGCCAGCCTTATATAATTTTTCAATTTCTTCTTTGACCTTTAACTCAACCTTTTTTTACCATCGGCTAGGGCTTTGATAATGAGGGCATAATTCTAGTTTTATTAGAAGTATGTGTTCTACCAATGTTTTACTCAATCCCGGCATCTTAATATAGTCCCAAGCAAAATAATCTTTGAATTCTTTCAAGAGTTTTACTAGTTCCAAATTTATCTTTGAGTCTAATTCTTGTTAATAAAGACTCTGTTGAATTCTTCTGAATTCCATAAATTCACTTATTCTAACAATTATTGATTCTGACCCTCACAATCATCAAACTTCTTAATAGTGGATTTTAACTCTTGGACCTTATCATCAACCATTTGTGGTTCCTCCTCTTCTTTAAAAATCAATTTTACGTTATCACATCCATTTATTTCTTCTGAATTATCCAAGATTTGATGTATTCGATATTTGATTTCTACAGCTACAACTACTGTCCTTCTTTTCAAGAGAATTCGCTCATCAGATTCCTCTATAATAGGAACTTTGATCTACCTAAGAACCAACACATTTATGATTTTTTTAGCCTCCATCTTCAATTTTTCTTTTCCTTTCTTAAACTAACAAGACTTCTGAATTTGCACTAGCTTTATATGATCCATATAGAATTTTGCCTCTATTAGATCAACTTTAGTACAGAATGGCAGCGAATCAATCTAATGATTTTTACTTCATCTTCTTTCCATAAAAGTAAAAGTTGATGGAGGGTTAACAGAATGTAATAATTAGAGTGAATCTAATCTTGCACTAATAAGACTTGGTGGCTGGCTAGGGTGTCAATAATAAATAATGCATTTAACAGAATCTTCCTTCGCATTATAATATTTATAGGGAGAATTTCCCATTTCGTAATAGTTTCACCATTGAATTTAGCAATATATAATTTGGTTTGGATCAAGTTAGCATCATCATTTCCTAAAGCTATCATCAGTTTAGTCGATATAATGTTTGCTACTGACCGATTATCCACTAAAACTCTTAAAGTTAGCCTTCCGTTGATATGAGCCTTAATATATATATAGGTCTTATTTGTTATGCCATAACCTCATATGACTTTTCTAATATCAATTTCTTGGGAATTCCTGGTCCTATTGCTAGTACTGATACCCTGCATTCTACTTTCTCAGGAGGGTTTCTACCCTCTTTACACTAGATTTGCTAAATGACGCTAGGAGCTTTATGAAAGGAATGATGTGTGGAATTTGAATAGGAACTTTTCCAATTGTAATGAACTTAGTGGAATCTTATTTTTGGCTCTCAGAGTGAGCTAACTTCTTGTAAAATCTAGGAACTACTTTTGTTTTATCTCGCTTTTCACTAATGACTTATAACCTTCCATTTGTGTTGTTAGGATCTGTAGTACTTTCTTTAGCAAAAATGGATTTCACACGAGGTGGCTTTCTAGAAGTTGACTACTTTATCAATGCTGGCTTACTTTCTTAATGGTATCAGATTCTTTAGATGTATTACTTGCTGTCAATTTTAGAATGGTAGCACTTGTGGTGGTATCATAAATCTAGGCTATCATTACTAATAACTCGAAATTCGAAGTTTATATCTTTGCCTGTAAACTTGAGTGAATTTTAATTGGTGATTTTTTCTTGAAATTTCTACCTTCTTTTGAATTCTAGGAATTTGTCAACCTTAATTCCCAAAGTTAGTGCTATAATTAGGAATAAAAAAACATGTTCTTGAATCCAATATTGATGCTAAACGATCTTCTACAATTTTCAAATTCTTTTAACATACAACAATAGGCTTAAATCAAATTCAGTGACATTAACAGATGCTACTAGTGGTAATGAGTCTTTATCTATCAGCATAGTTTGATTAGCCTCAATAAACATCATCGTTCCTTTATTATTCAAGTCATGAATAACATTCTTAAATCTCTATCAATTTGTCAAGTAGCTTTATGCATTATAATATTTGCAATAGTCTTTACCTTTGATTTCCTTTTTCATAGGACTCTTATATTAGGGAGGTAAGGTGATAAAATTTTCTTGAGAAAATCTCCTTCATTTTGAATGTGTTAAAAGTGCATTGAACTTAAGTCAATAATGCCTGCATTTTCTTTTTAACTTCTAGGGATTTGCGCTCCAAAGAGGGGCAAACACAAGTTCTAGGAATGTTGACTTCAGCTACTACTAAATTGTAAGAATTTGTCTCAGTACCATAAGTGTCTAGAGAATTCTTCTTACATAGACCTTCCACTTTAAAAGGCTTTTCATATTTGGAGACTTATGTTGCCAATTTATAGAAATCATGAAATTCCATACCTTGGAAATTTGTTCGCAATTTAATGTCTAGCCCTCTTTAAGATAATTTCACACATTCAATTTCTAAAAGCACAATCTGACATTGACTTCTTATTTTCTTGAAATAAGTGAGGAACATATAAGCCTTTTCATTACTCTTTTTAGAGATCCTTGAAACTCTAACTATGATAACTTTGGGTCGAGTCCTAGAAAACTAGGAATGAAATAATTTTTCCATTTTAGTCCAGGGAAAAATAGAATTGCTAGGTAACAAATTCTGCCAATTAAATTGTATCTAAGCTATAGACAATTTTGTCAACCTTCTTTGTTAATATTTTGATTGTGTCGACTGTGGAAGTTGTGTCAGACTTCAACTTTGGAACTTTATTTATGGAAACAATGTCGTTTCGTTGTAGTGATTTTAGGTTTTTGCCTATAAAGAAGTTTGCTGAAGACGAGGATGCCTTCTTAAGATTTTCTAATATCTACAATACAAAGCCTTCATCCCATGTAGTTGTGTGGACTTCTTCCTTTATGGTTGGAGGCAAAATTATTTCTTTTCCATTATGTGTTCTTGGCATCATGGTCCCATCTAACATGCCAAATTGTCTGATGTTAATCTAGAATTTGGGCATACTAATAAGGAATTCTCTTAGAATTTGTATCTAATTTCTTATCAATGATATAAATGAGTTTCAAAAAACTTAGAAAATAGAATTTCTAAGGTATCAAAAAGCTAAGATATGTTGAAATGAAATATAAAATGAAGAACGTAATTAATTGTTGCAAAAGGGAATCACAAACTACAAAAGAGAATTTGATATAACAAAGATGAATTCCAAAAATGAAAAAAGATAGAGAATAACAAAGTTTTTTGAAAATTTAAAAATGATATTATAAAGCCAAAGTTGTAACAACTTACATACAATCCTTTATAAAGATGTCAAAATGAAATTAAAACAACTATTACACTTCTAGAAACTATACATCTAGTAATCAGACGACACCAATTAAATCATCCATATCGTTCTGAGTTCCTGGCTGATGCTATCCTGCTTCCCTTTAGCAACCATTGTTTCTCTAATCAAATTGACTATGAACTCGGCAAGCCCATATTTTTGTTGCTCTTCATGTTTATAAATCCTCCTATTCCTCTCCCTCTATATATAATAAATGACCATATGAAACTATGTCTTGATAATAAGACTGTCCCTTTGCCCTAGCTTGGAATACCACATGATATCGTTTAGCACTTCATTCTATTGAAAGGAGAACCTCGGAAGTCTTAGTAAATTCAAAATTCTGCTCCACAACACTTTAGTATATTGACATTCAGAAAACAAATGATCTCTACTCTCAGTTGAAAAAAATCACACGTTAGTATAAAAATTACTTATAATAGATGGTATACACAAGAAGGGGGGTTGAATTATGTATTCTTTTCACGAATACAAATTCTTTAACTTTTCTTAATATGAACTTCTCTGACTTGTTAAAAGAAAATCACTAACAAAAATTATTATGACTTAAATCGCAAATAACTTCTATATACTTGTTTAAGAATAAAATATACTAAGTTGAGAGATAGAGAATAGGCACTGCGATTTTATACTGGTTCATCCCAAATCGTGGGCTACGTGCAGTCCTCAGAATTCGTCTGAGTATTCACTATACTTCAACAAATGTATAAGTATTCTTTCTCCTTCAAGAGCCTCTTTAGGTCTCTTACACCAAGTATTCTTTTAGCTATCTTAGCCTCTCCAGGCTCTTAGTGTTTTCTTTTTCTCATTAGAAAGATATCGTGAGCTATTGTTACAGTAGTTTAGCTCTACAGTAATGCACTATAGAATTTTTAAGTATACACTTGAACGCTTAGAAGTTGTAGAATTAAAGATCTCTCAAAAAGTTGAAAAGTTGAAAATTCAAAGTTGTTCACTCTTTGACTACGACCAGTATTTATAGTCTACGTCTCCAACCGCTTCTTGATTCTTGAAAATTGCTATTTAGTTAAGTTCTGTAGCTAACTCTAACTAACTAACTGCTCGACGTACTCGCGTATCTTCTGCTTTGTATCGTTTGTGTTTTCTTCCTCTGTGTCTCTACTTCTTCTGTGTCTCTACTTCTTCTGTGTTTTGCTTCTTCTGTGTTTCGACTTCTTCTGTATCTCTACTTCTTCAGTCTTTCACTTCTTCTGTATCTCTACTTCTTTTATATTTTGCTTCTTCTGTGTTTCGAATTCTTCTGTCTTTTACTTCTTCTGTATCTCTACTTCTTTTGTCTTTTACTTCTTCTGTATCTCTACTTCTTCAATCTTTTACTTCTTCTGTATCTCTACTTCTTCTGTGTTTTGCTTCTTCTGTGTTTCGACTTTTTCTATCTTTTGCTTCTTCTGTGTTTTGCTTCTTCTATGTCTCTACTTCTTCTGTGTTTCGACTTCTTTTGTCTTTTAGTTCTTCTGTATCTCTACTTCTTCTGTCTTTTACTTTTTCTGTGTTTTGCTTCTTCTGTGTCTCTACTTCTTCTGTCTTTTGCTTCTTCTATATTTTGCTTCTTCTGTGTCTCTACTTCTTCTGTGTTTTGCTTCTTCTGTATCTCTACTTCTTTTGTGTTTTGCTTCTTTTGCACACTTAACACACTCATCAAACTTGTTCATTTATTTCTAACATTATTATTATTTGATTGTCATCAAAATTAATTATCGTAAAGTCCTCCTGACTTAACAAT
>JAOQML010000007.1:15829803-15844153 GCA_027568935.1 Erythroxylum urbanii | reverse complement strand
AAGAATGATAAAAAAATTAGTGAGATTTATGCCTATATCTTCAAAAGTCAAGAGCCACTAATTTCTCCATTCAATATAAAAATCACTTGATAAAGATTACAAATTTCCTACATATAGACTATGCTTACACAATTATAGTTATATGTAAACTCTATCATGTACAATTCTACATAACATGCCCTATACCAAACTCAAACTAATTTAAACATAACTTTAATAAGTTTTAGACGCTTTATAAAATTTGAAATCCACCAAAATCACATTTTCGTATAAGGCACTCTATCACGGACATAACTTTGTCTCAGGTCATACAATTCATAGTTTATTTCAAGAATAAGGGTATAGTATTTGACATGCTTTTGTCCCAAGTTATGTTATTCACTATTTCTTTGTGTACATGGACACTAACATGTCTATGTCTCAGGCTATGTCCTTTGAAAAAACTTCCGCTACACTAACATACTCATGTTCTAACCCGTATCTTCAGTTTTATATTCTAAAAAAGAATATACATTAGTGCACAATCGTGTACTTGGTTAGGTTCACCTAAAAACTTCCAAAAATTGCCTATGTTTTTGGGTAAATACTTCAAGATTGCATACTTGTGTATATGAACTATACACTACAACCTCCACCTTGAAAAATATCATGTATTTAACTAGCACACTCGAAGAAACACTTTTTCTCTTCTAGAAACACTTTAAGATTGTACATCCACGTATATGAGCCATACAGAATAATCTCTAGTTCGTGAATATACCATGTTCAACCAACATACTCTAAAAAATGCTTGTATTCTTCTAAAAGTACTCCAAGATTATACATCTATATATATATGAGATATATACTCTATATAAGTGAAGTTACTACCATGTTTAGCACCTTGAGACATTGATCAAGTCCAAGCAATGATTAAACTTTTTTGTAGTAATTGACTTCATCAACATGTCAACTGCTTTATTTGAAGCGTGACCTTTTTCTAAGAAGATCTAACCAAATGCATTTAATTCCTTGATTTTGCCAAACCTCAAATCCTTCACCATAACACTCATCCATATTCTTTCTCGCGAATGACTATAATCCTATAACAAGTACTTAGAACCCTATTATTGGTGGTTTTACATCTTTAACTATGCCCCCTATTAGTTTGTAAACTTTTCCTACCAATCTTGGCCCATATAAAACAACCATCAAACTCTTTACTACCTTAATATTAGTTCACATATAAGGTGACCAAAGAGATTAAGTTCTTCTAAAATCTAGTATATGTTAGACATTTCATAACATTTTGATAACACCCTCAAATATCTTGATCATAACCTATCATATTATAACAATTTCAAAAACTTTATCATTCCCTAATTGGATAGTGCCAATGTTACATGACGTGTATGACATAAATTAATCTTTGTTTAGTGTTTTGTGATATGTGCATCCTGTATCTAGAATATATAATTCTTATAGCTGATTGGATGAAACATAAAGCGTATCTTTATCACTATAATTTGAGTGCTTACTCAACACTACATCAGAAAATCTTAATGCATCATTAGTTTTTTTTCGCAACTATACTCCTTATTTGGAAATTCCCTCTTAATATGCATGCCTTGCTCTCACTTGTAGCACCATGTTATCATTTTACCTTTTGATTTAGATCTAGAACTCCTTTTAGTCATTCTTATTTTGCTTCCTCCCGTGATCTTAGTTTTCTCTTATATATAGTCTTATACCTTTAGAGCTTTCACTAGTGTTTATCTCCATTGGTTGTGAACCAATAGTGTATTGATAATGCTTTCCATACTATTATTTCCTTACCTAATTTGAGCATGCTTAGTAAATATTTATAAGACGAAGGTAAAGAACAAAACAAAATCATTAATTTATCTTTTTTTTTGCAATAGTCACCTCAAGCCTTAGGAATCCATTGACTATTTATTTGAATGCATTATCATTTTATTCTAGATTTGTTCCTTTATTCATTTTCAACATGTATAATCTCTATTTTAGATACAACTTATTCATAAGAGATTTTGACATGTATTGAGTGTCAAACTTCTTTTATATCTCCATAGAGGATGGAATATCTATGAAATGGTAGATGACCTTATTTTCCAAGCATAGTTGTATGGTTATAGTTACTCAGCTTGTAACTTTTCTTAGTCAAGAGCATTAATATAATTTGACTTATTCTTATGTAACCCTTTCAATGTGCCTTACTATGCCAACAAATCCTTCACTTTCTATTGCTGTAATTTGAAGTTTCTAATTCCATTAAACTTTCGCATTTCAAACTTCGTAACTAAAGTCATTTTTACCTTAACATGCTTTAATACCAATTCTTGAATAAGTATATATAGTAAGAATGGAGAACAAAGAAGGAAAATAAATGAGAATGAAAGAAGATTTTTAACAAGGTTCGAATTGGATATACTTACATCTTGGGAACACAAAAGTGGTTGATTTCATTATTAAATATAAAACTCATTTAATGAAAATTACAAATTTCCTATATATAGACCAGATTTACATAGGATAGTTATATGTAAACTCTAACTACTATAATTATATTCAACTTTCCGTTTACTAAAACCAACCTAATTTAAACATGAATATAATAAGTTATATAATCTTTTTAAAGTTTAAAATTCACTGAAACTACATTTCCAAACAATTTACTATGCTATAAACAAAGTGGAAGGACTCACCATGAATGATGGTTCCATCTCTTGTAAGTTCATCTTCCATTTTGAATTCTTCTCTCTTAAAATTAAAGATAGATCGAGAACCTCTTTGAGATAATGGATTGCATAGTGTTCCATAATGATACCTTTTAGGACATCACTTAGAGCTTTAGGCAACTTCACTATCAATGTAATGCTGGAGATTGGTAATCATACACAAAGCATGATCTACATAGAGACTATAAAGCATTTGACTTGTATAAACATTCATATAGAGAATATTGACCACAAACTTTACACTATCAAGGTTAATGGAATCTAAAATGTCCTCATGCTTCGCAATGATCCTTACTATGGTCAAGAAAAGTTCACTTAAATCCACATGGTCTGGGCAACCCTTCAGATGATAGTTTTGCTTATGCTCTCAATCTCATAATGCAACAATGACTAAACTGTAACTTCTAGGATATGTCATTGTTTTAGTTTGTCTTAAGATCAAGGGAACCTCTACATCATCCTCTGTATCTATAATCACAAATCAATAGGAAAGATTGATTTGTCCTAAGAATAATTGCAACTAATTATATAAAAATATCCCTATAATCAATCATTAGGATGTACTGACTATTACAATCTTGTTAGATATTAACATCTCATCTGATCTCATTGTTTCTAATCTGTAACACTCCTACTCAAATCAAAGGATAAATATTAATCATATATAGCTTATTACAAACATTAATGACTCGAGCTCCATTTAGAGCTTTTGTGAAAATATCACTAAATTGTTCTCTAGTTTTGACATATCCTATAGAGATTTACTTTTGCATTATAAGATATCCTAGAAGTTTTAGTTTTTGCTAAAATCAAGGAAACCTCAACATCATCCTCTATATTCATAATCATAAACTTAATAAGGAAAATGAATTTTTCAACCCTAGCTAGAACATCTTTTATAATTGGGATACTTAATTGAATGATCTGCTAATTGAATCCTCATTTTAGTTGGTTTAGGTTTAACCAATCTTAATCTTTTAAACATGTCATATGACATCAAATTAGTACTAACTCCTAAGTCTACTAATTCCTTTTCAATTTACAAGCTACCCATATTATAGGAAATAGTAAAACTCTTTAGAACTTTAATCTTTTAGGGTAGCTTGTTATGCAAGATGGCAAAGCACTCCTCATTAAAAATAACCATCAACAACTCTTCGAGTCTCTTTTTATTAAAAAGGAGATCATTTAAGAATTTGACATACTTTTGCATTTGTGAAGGAGCTTCAATAGAAGGCATGTTAAGATGTAAATATTTAAAAAAATGCTAAAAATCTATCAAATTGGTCTTCCTTTCTATCTTTCTCAAGCCTACTAAAGTATAAAATTTTTGGTAGGTACTCAATAACAACTTTCTTCTCATGCTCCTCATTTTTCTTTTTCTCTTTTTCATCATCCTTCATTTTTTGTATGGTAAACTTTTTCTCTTTAACTTTTAACTCCTTTCCCTCCTTAAATTATTGTGTTCACTTGCTCCTTTTAGTTTGATTTAATGTTTTTTTTTGGTAAAGAGTTTGATTTAATGTTGTTAGGAAAATAAATACTTGCCTTATGGAGACAAGCTTAACAAGTTATTTAATTTGAATTTCTAAGTTGTGGATAAATTCTTCTTAAGTTTGAAGAGATGTTTCAGTACTTTGGAAGTAAGCCTTGAATGCGGTCATGAATTTTATCATAGATTTGTTGAGACTTAGCTTCCTTTCTTGCTGTTATTATTATTGAAATCAGCTGGGTGGAGGCCTTTGCCTTTGTTATCCTTAATTATTGGCCAAACGTTCAATTTTGCCCCTAACGTTTAGCAAAAATTCTAAAATGACCCTTGTCGATATCTCCGATACACCTAATGTTTCCAAAATAGAGTAATTTGTTGGAAAAATGCTCACGCCATCAAATAAATATTACATCCTTGTTAAGTTGAGCCACCTAGGCATGCCAAATAAGGTTAGCTACCAATATGGCAGTTAACGAATAATTAAATATTAATTTTTAAATTAATTAATTATTTATTTATTTCTAATAATTAAAACCTAAAACTTAATTTCATTTAATCTCGATTGCATTTATCCCTATTTTCATATAAAAATTAATTTTACTAAATGAGTGGATCCGACTCCAAAATAAGCTCAAATTCTTTTAACAAATCAAAAGAAGTCATCAGTTTTCCATGTCAATGAAAACAAGAAGCTTGGGTAAAATAGTAAGTATTTCGAGAATCAAACATTATAGGCAATCATCAAATGAAAAGAAGATATGATTCTATGCCAATGTGGTCCACTCGTGTTAATTTTGCACTTTTTTTAATTAAATATCTTCTTTTGTGATTATTTCTCTTTTCTTCTTTTCTTTTTTCTTTCTATCCTCATATGCTTACATTGTTGATTCACCCTAAAGTTTCTTTTCTCTATTATCTATATAGGATTTGAAACCAAATGTTGAAAGAATACTACTATTTTAAGTTATTTTTACAATTTAGTGAGAGTCGAATTCCAATAATAGATCTTATAGTTAGAGGAAAAATTCAAAATATGGCAAAAGACCAATGATGGGTATATATGATTATCATGAGCAAGCCATCACTAAAGGAAGAAGAACCATAAAGAATAGACACCTATTAATTAAAAAAGAATGGAAGATGATATAGGAAAAGAAGATTAATTTTCCCTAAATCCTTGGGTATTAGGGATTTATTACAAATTTGGGAAGCCAAAAGAAAATAGAGATAAATGCAATCATGTTCAAGTTCATATTGGAGAAAAATAGCTGACTTTTAATTTTTAGCAAGATCATTCTAGGAAAAATTTTTAGTAAGACCATTCTAGGTGGTATATATTTAGGAGGCAAGGGTTTCAACCATGATATAGATCTATGCCTTACTGTAAAAGGAAACAACCTTAACCAAATATAATCCTCTGAAGCTCCACTAATCTTAAAAGTGTTTCACATCGCCAAAAAATTGGTGATGTGTGAATTTGAATCCTTATCCGAGAAGCCATACAACTCCCAAGAATCTTTTTATGTTTAAATATATCCTGATTCAATTATTGATCCTGGTTTTTTGGTCGAGTAGAAATTTTAAAGTTATAACTATATTCTTTCTTAAGATATGCAACCTCTACCTTTAGTTGATTAATTAAATTCTCTTTGAAGTCAAAACTTCTAAGTATACAGTAACTCATTTTATGAATTCTTGTGATAGAGTTGAATCTTAACCCATGTGATTTATATGGTCTTATCTGTAGGATTCCATGCATATTTTGTTATTCATGCCACAATCTATCTATACATAAGATTTCTCAAGCCCTATATATGAAACAAATTAAATCAAAATGATAACATGTTTCAATTCAATCGCATTAAGTAACTATAAATAATTCACAAGGAAATATGTGTCTTTTATTAAATCAAAGAACCAATCACAAATACTAGATCTATCCTATTTACTTTATGAAAAAGAAAAAGAAACTGATAAACATTAAGTAAGAATACAAAATAAAAGAACTTATTCTCGTAGATCTTGAAATCTAATGTTCTCCATTTAAATCTTGATGAAAATTCTTTCTTTTCTTTTTAAAATTGCTACCTTCTTATCTCAAGATGCTCTAATTCTTCTCACTTATAATGTCTTTCTATCTCCCCTTGAAATATGTCTTTTATTCTTATGAAATCTTTAAAAATTCAAAGTGTCTTGATTAACATGAGTCAATTGTGATGATCCCATGTTTCTCTGTCATGTAAAAATGAAAAATTACTGTCAAGTAGGTCCAGGATATGAACTTGTGTTAAAACTGTGTTCCATAAAATCTAACATAACTTCAATAGGATGCTATTTGGTGCCATATATTGGGCATTTATTCCTTTAATATCATGTCAAAGCTTATCTAACTTGGCTTTAACTTGCTGAAAATTGTTCCTTCTTTGTTATAGAGGTAAAACAAGGCCTATAAACAAAATATAAGCCAAATCAAGTATCTCATCCTATAAAAATCATCTAAATATAAAAATTCCCAGCTATCTAAATAGAGTTAGCAATCCACATATTTTGGTTTGTTAATGGTAATGAGAATTCCCAAATATATGAATGGAGGGGCATGAATTTGAAGTTTTGTCAATCTACTTAACTCCTCCGCATTCTGCGTATCTGAAGAAACATACATACAACTCTTTAGGAAGTCAATGTTCAAACCTAACATCTTGCTAAATTCCTCAAGAATCCTTATCATCATATATAAAGAATATTCATTAGTTCCACACACTAAAAGTAAATAGTCCATGAACACTATACGATATAGCTTTAGCACTTCACATTGTGATGAAATTTGAATCTTGAATTCTCAATGGTAAGCATCGTAAGCATTGTGAAAAAGATTACGATGGTTAGAGCGAATAGGTAAGGGAAAGGGGATTCCCTTGCCTAATACCTTTAAAGTTCTTAAAGAATTTAGTAGGACTTTTGTTGATTAGCAAACTAAAATTTGTCGATGAAATGCATTCTTCTATCCACTTCATAAAAATTTCTAGGAATCCAAATGCGCGAAGACATCCAACGATGAATTCCCATTTAATAGTATCGAAGGCTTTAAAAAATTCAATCTTGATGTAGCAACTCTGGATGGCCTTTATGAAAGTGTATTCTCTCATCAATCCTTGAACAATCAAGATGTTATCCCCAAAGCTCCTTGCATAGTTCCCACACTCTTCTCAGCTCCATCACTCTTCCCAGCTCCAGTGCTCTTCACTGCAGATTTCCCATCACCATTGGATGCATATTTTTGGCTCGAACTTCCCACTTCTCTGTGTTTCCCTTAACTTTACATTTCTGAAAAAACTCCCTTAGTAACTCCATGGTTCCCACACTCCTCAGCTCCGGCTCTCTTCATTGTAGAGTTCCCATTAAGGGCAAGCTCGCCCTCATCCTTCTCCATGTCTCCAAGTACAGGAGCATCTGCGTTGGTGCAGAGAGAAATAGAATTTTATTAAACAGAATACGATGTTGTCTCTGTGCTATAAACAAATCAAACCAACCATCAACGCAATAAATGATTAGAGCTCTCTCACATCAATAAAGGAGAACACGTCAGTATAGGCGAAGTAGAACATACTAAGGACATCTCCAGCATGATTAGGAGTTGATTTCTAGCTTGAGATTAGGGTTGTTTGAAAATGTTTGGAAATTCTTCCTTTGAAGATAGTGATCGATGTTTGGAGAAATTGAGAATTAGGACTTATTGAAAATTTTTACTAGGAATTTTAATTGAGAATTTTACTTAATCAAGGTATAATTAAGTTAATTAGGATAATTATAGTTTATTATGATTAAAATAGGTTTTATTAGAAACTAAAATTAAATTAATTTAATGTAAATATAATAAGTAGGTTCTATTATGTCAAATGACATTTATGTGATAGAATAAGACCTAGGTATTAATTAAAAAAATATCAAATTCGTATCATATAAGAAATCGAGATTGATTTTTTATTCACTCAAGATTTATATTTTTGAATTTTTTAAATATTAATATTTATTTCAATATAAGTAAAAATATTAAATACAAAATTTGTAGCTTTTGCTTTTTACAGAATGTTGAGATTAAATATTAAAATTTTAGGAACCAAATTCTGCCATTTATCTGAAAGGTTAACTAGGAGCCTAGGACTTCACCAAATCTATCCTACAAGTAGACCATTCATCCACCATAGATTAGTAGCGACACTTGGTAGTAGACGCTCCTGATTCAGAGGACAACTGTTTCCCACAAAGATTCTGCTGCCTTTGGCGGCCAACTTGCAGTGAAGGTACCTGAAACTCTTTACTGATGTAGTTATCCCACTCTTTTTCCCTCTTTATTATTCAAATTGGCATTATGTACTCTGTTGCTATGGTGGTGTTGTTTTTTTTTTCCCCTCTTTATAAAGAAGGGATCGGAAAGTGAGTTCATTTTTGTCTGATGGTTTACAAGAGATGGATTTTTGCGATTCTCATGTTTGATACGTACGTAGTTTGCTCGTTTATTTGTTTACATGATAATTAGCGAGACTGGACTTGTTAATAATGAACATTTGTGAATCAGTAGTTGTTGAACTCTTGTAATTTAGGCAACTGTATTGGTGATGTTCATTGGCTGATTTGAACTTTTTGTCCACGATTCATAATGAGCAAAAGGTGCGTTCATGGATCATTGACTGTAAAAATTGTTTGTCGCAATTTATAGATTTGAGGTTGGCGATGCTGCTCGCTAAGCCCTCTTCTCTAAATTCAAACTCGTATTAGGTTGATGCTTTCTGTCTGGAAAATATTTTGGATTCTATATAAAGAATTTCCTTTTGGCACAAATGACATAGTCGAAGAACTTCCAGAACAATTTTAAGATTTTCACTTGATTCTCCCTTCCCATAGTGTGATAAGCTTTTACAACTGGAGTCTGAACTAATACTTTTTAGCAGCTCTTTCAACAAGGTCTAATTTTTCGGATTACAATTTTGAAACTGTTATTGAATTTTGGTTTAGTTGCCTCGTAGCTTGAGCTGTCTATAAATTGATACTTGCTTTCTGGATTATAATGCGGATACGTACGTCAGTGAAACTGTCAAAATCTCTACTGTTTACTCTGCATAGCTACGTCAAAGGAACACATTTAACTAGTTTCAGTGGAACCTATAAAGTTATTCTTATATCTTCACTTTCCTCCACTGTGAATCAGTTGAATTTGTGTTGAGCTCTTTCTGAGGGTTTATGCTTTCTTGTTATTGATTATCTTGTTTTACTTCTTACTTTTTGGTGAATGTCCTTGCCCAATCTTGCCACAAGTCATTCAGATGCCTCAAAAAAGGTCATTGTACAAAAGAATTGATATGCTGAGTAGAAAAGCGTTCAACCTGGGTGACTTTTTTTTTTTAAAATGACTTTTGTTATTTTAGATACTCCAATCTTTAGTTTGGTTATGTAGGCAGGCATGTATTCAATTTTTCAACATGAGTTGATGCTTGAACTTTAAACTCTTAAAAGGTTCAAGCCAAATGCCCATTCCAGAAATGGGGAATGAGAGAGAGAAGCTTTGGTGTCTCTTTTAGCTTCTATGTTGAATTTCTTTTCGAAGTGAATACTACCTAACATCCTATTTTATTCATTAGTAGCAATTATGGAAGACATTGGAATAATGGGAGGCGACAAACTTATTCTAAGAGGATTGAAATTCCATGGTTTCCACGGAGTGAAGCCAGAAGAACGAACCCTGGGTCAGAAGTTTGTGATAGATGTAGATGCATGGATGGATCTCAGTGTAGCTGGTAAATCCGACTGCCTGAAAGATACTATTAGCTATACTGAAATTTACCGGTGAGTTACAGCTTAGTGCTTCCTTTATCCATGTCAGATTACTTGGTATTTCCTTTATCAATGCCAGATAATTTAATTCCTTGTTTATTTTGTTACTAGTTTCCAATTTTAGTGGTGCTTTTCATTCTCCAAAATTATCAAAATCAGCTTCTCTCCGAAGCAATCTCTATTATGTTTCAGTTTATAATCATCATCGTAATTCATAATAAATATTTTGATCAGTAAAATGATCTAGTATCTATTATGTCCCTATTTTCTTATTCAGAGGGAGGACTCCAAATCCCGTTTCTTACACCAATCTAGGAACCAAAAGATCCAATCAATTACTGAAACATTGCATGACTCACTGTAGGATATCTCTGCAGTATACACACTCCTGTACATCATAAAATCGTAATTGGCCGTCGAGTATAATTGGACTCCTAATATCCAAAATTTAGTTCTGCCGTTCATACATTAAACATCTACCTGAGTCATAATTGTTCACATATATGTGCTAAGTTGAATTTGCATGATCAAGGGTGTTTAGTAAATCATGTTCTGCAGTTTAGCAAAAGTACCTTCATTTAAGATGGCATTTGGTTGACTGCTCATTTCGTTTTTCAGCATAGTCAAAGGAGTTGTTGAAGGAACTCCGCATAACCTTCTTGAATCAGTGGCCGAGCTAATTGCTTCCACAACTTTGACTAAGTACCCCCCAATCTCTGCCATTCGTGTGAAAGTTGGGAAGCCTCATGTTGCTGTTCAAGGGGTCCTGGATTACTTGGGTGTTGAAATTCTCAGATGCAGAAGTGCACCACCTAAGTGAAATTCAATCAGAAATAGACATTTCAGGCACTCTTGGTTTTTGTTGCAATTTGGAACTTGATTGTTTCTGTGTTTGAGATTGATTACCAAAATGTTCATATGTTCTTGTAGCCATTCCTTCGTTTTCTTTTTTCTTGGTGTTTCATGATCTGATCGGGGAAGTAATTCGTACTTGATACATCAGAAGGGAAATAATGTCAGCAAAAAGCATAATAAATAAAGGAGTATTTTCAAATACCATGCTTTATTATTTCAGACAAAAGAAAAATGACAAGATTCCTACGAAGTTTGGTATAGAAAAGAGTCTAAGTAGAAAGAAGTGGAATGAAGTTTTTATGATGAATAACCTGTAAAGATAAGATTTAAGTTTCTGACTGCTTATTCCCAGATAAGCATTGACAGGTTGATATTTAGACATGAATGGCTGGGGCTTTCTGCAAGGAGACATTAACATGCATCACAAACTTGAGAAGATTTCGAAACGAAAACCTAGTGTAGGAGTTACGAGCTGTTAATAAATGCAGGTAAAGTCTCTTGAATAATGGGCTAATCATGTCTTAATATATGTTAATCGTTTCTATTTTTACTCCAGAAGGCTACTTTGAAAATCTGAGTTACCATTGTCGATGAATCTGTCAAAGCTTGTAGCCTAACTTCCAAACGAACCTATGGAATCGCTTTGAATATAGGGGTGGGTGGGTCAATTGAAGTAGTTCTATTTTGAAATGAATAAATTAAAATCGCCTCCTACTTGAAAAGTATTAAGAAGCTATAGAATGAATATGCAACCTGACAACGCATTCTTGGAAGCTCGCTTTACTACTGTTACTTGCAACTGCAATAATGCATCTTCCACAATCCACAAGCATGTCACAAACTAATGCAACGACCAAGTTGATCTTATTGTGACCGAGTTTAACAAACTAAAGTCAATCAAGCAGTTTCCATGCACTAACAACTGTTTTACCAAAAGCCGAAACAGAGTTAAGTCCAGGAATATGATAGTAGGTCCTAAAACCAAAAACTTGAATTACTTCCAGTACTTTGAATCCACGATTTGAAGGCTCAAAGAAGCATAATCACAGTAAGGTGATAATGTTGGGAAATCAGATTGGGATCCGGTCCGAGTCACAATGGAATAATTATAAAACTTCTTAATAAACTTTTACTTTCCGAAAATCAAGATCTTTTTAATCTATAAAATGATTAACACAAATTATAATAAAGCGAAATTTTAATTCGTACCTTATTTCGAAACTTAATCTTTATCTTGTTGTATCCCTTGAATCGTTTCTGAAATTGATTCGTCTTAAACGTATTCGGCCTCTAACGGTATCCATAGAATGAGTTGAGAGAATTCTGTAACTCTTATAAAAAGAGTTAAGCAAGAAGTGCTAGCTCCATAGAGCTTAAACTTATATATAATAGGTTCTGGACGTATTTAATCATAAAGTTTCTCAAACTTTGCAATAAAATCTAACTTGATTAAAATAATTATGCTATCTTCAACCTATTCTATATGTGAGACCCATTAGGTTCTTAAATATGTTGACAATGATTATAAATTCTAATTCTAATCATAACTAGAATCTTTAATTTATCTTTAATTCTTCAATTAAACAATTTATAATCATAAATCAAGATTGATGTCTAGTAACGTGTCATAACCATTCAAATATTTAGGAACGTCAAAGTAGTTTTGATTAACTTTTTCGTACATTATTTTTTCGTATAATTCAATCCTTTCATCATACAATGTTCCGATTAGACATAGAATATAAAATTAATGTCTACTCTAACTTTAATCTAATCATATTAGCTTTCTGCTATTAATTATCGATTCAATTAATGACATTTGTAAATTATTTACAAAATGTTATTCCACCTCGACCAAGGATTTCCTGAATCAATACTAATTGAAAATAATGGAACATTCTCCCTAGTTACTTTAGGGTGATGAATCATATCTTGATCACACAACTATCTCTATATAATTCATGCTACATCCAATGACTATTGTTTGACCGACCCATGATTAAATAGGTCATAAATAGTATCAAAATATAGTAATCTCTATACAAGATAACTTTGGTAACTTCAAGTCAAATGATCATTTATGTAATCATCACAATGAGAATTCCATGGATATATAAGTAATGTTCCAAATAGATTTCTCATATCGGGTCTCTCTGTTCAGTGAACTTTTTCTCTAGTAAGTACCCACACGTTTGTTTAAGTATGTCTATATTTTAGCTTATGAGACCGACTACTTTCTTAATAAGGAAAAACATAACATGTGCTAGTCTTTTTTGCGTTCTATTAATGTCTAATCTTAATAGAATAATGACTAGGAACAATTTAGGGATAATACATAAATATAATATGAATCTCATTATAATTTCATTTTCAATGTACAATTATGCCATAGAATTTATTATATATATCTAAACATGTACAAGATAAGGAATGCTTTTAAATAATTGTCATTAAACTACAACCAATGCGATTGGTTGTAGGGAATAAACTAATAATCTCTCACTTGCACTAAGTCAATCGTTTGAGTATCTCACACGATATCACCATATGATTATTATTCTTGTAGCACCCCCTTACCGCAGGGTACACACTAGGACGCCCGGAGGTCATTCCGGTATTCGATCGCTACATTCACTTCACAAGGCATCATATCATTACTCACTTATAAAGCATCATAAGAAAATCCCAATATTTTAAAACCAACTTTTTCCTCATTTAATTTCACAAAACCGAAAGTCTACATTATATCTTTCAACACTTACATCAAAACCTAGTACAAAAGTACTACATGAAAGAGAAAAATATACAAAGTCTATCTAATATGTCTAAAAATCCAAGTTGACCGACCTTTGAGCCATGACTTCTCTTGCCAAATCACAATCTACACGGCTGGTAGATCCTCTCAGTAGCTAGAGTCATCTCTCGGTCCTGAAAACCAACGTTGTAATTTTGGTAAGTTTTGCGAACTCAATGAGGTAACCATCATCGATGGTTTACTCAATTCATGCAACACAACATTTCACATAACACATATTTCACATAATTGTACTTTACATCAGTATCACATTTTCATTTAAGCATAGGAAAATTGCATTTCAATCAATTAAACATACTTAAGCAAATGCACATGGAATGCTTATGAGACTCTTTTCTAATTATTACGTTGTTATGACCGAGTGCCTAAACTGTCCCGTATCTATTTTTGGATACTGGGCTCATTAATAAATGTCCCATATAGGGCTCATTAAACGTTAAGCCTAAGGCTCTAAATCACTTTTGAGCTTGAGGCTCTTTTTCACTCGTTGATCTTTGAGCTCTGATCGGTGGCTACTCTGGTCACAACTGCTATTATGTTTCACGCATTCATGACATGAAATGCATCAATCACACTTGCATGATCCCATTCAAAAATTTTCACTTATATGCACATGCTCAT
>JAOQML010000007.1:15783979-15798086 GCA_027568935.1 Erythroxylum urbanii | reverse complement strand
GTAAAGTGTTAAGTGATGTGACATGCCACCTTCGCGGGGCACGGATCCGGGTATCACTATCGATATCGGGTTCGGGTTCGGCGGGAGTTGGGGTGTTACAAAATTAGTAAGAGATATATAAGTAAAAATGACTCATAAACTTAATATCTTAAAGTTTTGAGTTGGAGTGTAGTATCAAGCTCATGAGTATGTTTTCTCAATAGGTTCATGATGAAGATCTCTTGAAAAAGTGAATTTTTTAGTATTAACAAGTTGAATCAAAGTCGATAATTCAGCAAGGGACGAATATAGAGACAGTAGTCGAATCCTATAGTTGTCATCCCTACATAAAAGAGTAAGGAAACTCTTGGTAGCCCAAACCAATGGAATAGAAGGGTTCTTAGTGACGCCGTATAGTCAAGCTGCTAAGACCTAAGTTTAATGTTCACTCTTGATAGGGAGATTGTAAATATTTCAAGTATAAGTGAGAATCTCCGATTAAAAAGAAATTGGAATTAATGAATGACGTATGAGTGGAAATACAGATCAATACCAATAATACACAGGGGATCAGATCTCTTGTACCGATTATGATGTTCCTATTATATTTTATTAAATTTTATCTACATATTTATGTAAACCCTATATAAATATATGAATAAGATTTAATAGAATAGAGTAACTGGAATAGATGATTTGATGAAACTGGTTCAACTACTGAGTCGGATTAGTCGACTACATGATCCAAGAATGTGACGTCAAGGCGTCTATAGTTGACTTTTCTCCTATGAAGGTGTTGCAAGTTTCCAGGAAAGAGTCAGGAAACGCCTGAAAAATCCCCTATTGCTTTACCTGGCTCTCTTCCGAAACCAACCAAACCCGCCCCTCCCCTGTTATTGCTGTACCTGTCCGTCTGTCTTCCGAAACCAACCAAACCCGCACCGCCCCTGTTATTGCTTTACCTGTCTTTCTGTCTTCCAAACCCAGCCAAACTGGTCTTCTGAAAATCAATAGTTAATGTTCTGCTGTTGCTCTTCTCTTTCACTACCGTACTCCTCGCTTTGATTGATAATAATGGATGTTTTGGTGGGACACGATGGTTTCATAAATTGGGAGGCTGAATCGTATCCTGAGGCTAAAGACCTCCAGCTCATTCCCCTCTTCGCACTCCTCTTCCCGGCGCTCAGGCTTTATCTTGACACTTGGGTCTTTGAGGTTTTCTATTTTTCCCCTTAATTGACTCCAATTCTTGGCACTTGGTGTGTATGCCATCCTGAGAAAATACTATTTGCGCCTCCATGATGGATGCAGAAAATAGCAAGGAGATTGATGTTTGGAGAAGGATATGCAAGAGGTCACGTTGAGATGCATTCGAAGAGGAAGAAAATCATCAAATTTAAAGAATCAGCTTGGAAATGTGTTTACTTTCTATCAGCAGAACTCTTTGCTCTTACTGTCTCCTACAACGAGCCATGGTTCAGAAATACCAAGTATTTTTGGGTGGGATCAGGAGGTCAAACTTGGCCTGACCTAAAAATGAAGTGAGTTCACCACTCATTAACCAAATCAAAGTTTCTTGGTATCAATTTAGCTACTCACATTGTTGAATTGCCAGTGCCACATATTCATTTATTCGTAACCATTCTATATATATAGCTTGATCTCCTCCTATAATTTGCACCAATTACTTCGATATTTTCTCAATCTTTCAATATCACTTGCAACTTCAATATTTTTGGGTTCATATTCTTTTATTTAAATGTCTTGCTTCTTTTTGTTCAGATTGAAGTTGAAGGCATTATACGCTTACGGTGCTGGATTCTACACATACTCCATATTTGCTCTCATATTTTGGGAGACAAAGCGCTCGGACTTTGCTGTGTCAATGACTCACCATATGGCATCAATAACCCTAATTGTCCTTTCTTACATGTTTAGGTTTGTTTCAACCAAAAAGAAATCATCCGTCCATGTTTGCTAAAACTTTCTCTTTATAAAATATATCCAATTGCTAATGAAAAATTTGCATAAGAAGATGCCGACATTATTTGGTTCTACTTGTATGGTACGTATGGCAGATTTGGCCGCGTTGGCGCGATGGTTTTGGTGCTTCATGATGGTTGTGACCTTTTCCTAGAAACAGGGAAGATGTCTAAATACAGCGGTTATGAAGGGATTGCAAATATTTCTTTCGTTCTCTTCGTTCTCACTTTTACCATGCTTCGTATCATCTGCTTTCCACTTTTGGTACTACGGAGCACCAGGTTAGTCATCTTTGACCGTGTAAGTTGGGGAGTGTTTACTAATTAAGCATATCTTACGAAAGTAATTAAGAGAATTCTTAATCATTCAGTTATATATTTTCTTTACTAATTTGCTTCTTTGCCTTTTCCCTTTCCCTTACTAACAGTTACCAAGTCCTTTTGTACTTGGACAAGGAGAAACACGCCTTGCACGCAGCCGTTTGTTATTATGTTTTTAACACACTTTTGTATTGCTTGATGGTTGTGAATATTTATTGGTGGATCTTGATGATTAAAATGTTGATTGAACAAATTAAAGCAAAAGGCCAAGTTAGCGATGATGTACGATCAGGTAAGCATCATATTTCTTTGTTAATCATTACCACATTGGCAATTACACTAGTGGTTGAAGTGAAGTATGAGTAACATGAAATAGAACATGTAAATAAATAGTATATTAGTTAAGAACTGATGAGCACTACATTTACAATGTTTATTATCATCTTGGTAAGGAAAAGCCAATTGAAGGGCTTCTGAAAGTATATGTAAATTAAATTTAATCCTCGAAATCTTCAAACAACTAACAAATCAAAATTGTCTTTGATTCCACAGATTCTGAAGGTGAAGATGAGAGTGAGCATAATGATTGAATGTCAAACTAGACAAACGGATGATATCTTAAACTTATTGAAAAGGGGTTCAAGGGCGTGGCTGTGTAGTGAGGTTATGGACTCCATATTAAAGAGTATGACATTTTTGTTCCTCATTGTTCTGCAGATATTCTGATTCTATTAGGTACAGATTAGACATTTTATGTATGGAGTTTTCTAGAGCTAAAGAATCTAAACCTATATCATGTTCAGGCTGCTTTCATGTGTGGTAGTCGTTATAGAATCAAATGTTGAATTTATCATTATCTCCCACATCGTCTTGATCGGTAACACAACAAAAAATTAAGGAGACATGAAAGCTTCCCTCAGGGCGCTAATTCTGTAACCTTCAACTAATTTTGAAGAGTGGCTCCTGCTGACACACTCAAACTGTAGAAGTTATGCCAAGAATGAAACTAATCATATACTATAACTTCTTGGTTTGAGTTGGTAAGCTTTATGACATTTAACATTATGATAATATGACAAGGACAGCATACTTGAGACACAGAACCCTGGTAGGTAATTAGTACAGATAAAACAATGGTGATGCTGAAATGGATACTCTTCTCGATAGAATGAGATTGAGAGCCGACTAAGGTTTAAAGACAAGCCCGAAACTGTAAGGGTAAGAAGAAAGTTCCCCTTCAGGTTCAACAATTATCTTGCTAATCATGAGGGTTTTCTTGAAGCTGTAAGAAGAGGCAAGGGCAGTTGATTGGCAAGTCGACTGAGAATATAGACGGTTCATCGGGGGCTTTTCGGGTGATAGGAAGGCCTTAAGGCAAATAGGCAATCGAAAGAGAAAAGGAAACCGCTTGGAGTAACTACCATATCCTGTGATGCTTGGGCCAAAATAACCAACAGAGGTTATAAAGCCTATATATGTATCAAAAAGCTTGAATTCATTAACAAGGAATCAAACTTTTGAAACTTTCCATTAACTCAAACACAAGGTCTTAAATTTCACAAGAAAAAGATATAATGGAAAATATACAGGACGCTATTAATGTTCATCCAAGTGAAGAATAATGGTTGGATCAAGAGAAGCAAGCTTTAGAAAACTATACGAAGGCATAAAAGATATATATTCAAGGTTTTTTAAAAATCTAAATGGGTAGGCAAAATCTCAACAAAATTAATAACATACTAGACCAGAAGGTCTGATTACTTCGTAGGATCATCGAAGGAAGCCACCTATATACACTTCAAGAAATTACCAGGATACCAGTCCAGTTCTACATCTAAACATGAAGCAAATGAGATCCTCCATCTCCAATCATTTCACTGATGATATGATCCAAATTTTGGAGTCCCCTTTCCATGAGAAGGAAATCGAGCAAGTGATCTTTGAAATGAAAGTGAAAAGTGCTACAAAACTCGATGGATTCAATGAAAATTTTTTCCAACAAGCTTGGCCAGAAATTAAAGAGATGGTTTTGGAGGTAGTTCAGGAGACATTCCAATCGGGTAATTCCTTAAATCCATAAACAGATCATTCGTTTTCTCATTCCTATATCTAAAAATCCAAAATTTCTCAATATATATATCTAAAAATCCAAATACCTTTCTCCCCATCTCGTATTAAAACCCGTGTACAAAATAGTGGCTAAACTGCTAGCAAAAAAACTAAAAAAAAATCTATAGCTCCATTGATAGATCCAGCACAGGTTGCTTTCTTGGGAAGGTGCTACATTGGGGAAGAATTATTTAGAGGTTATTCAAAAAAGAATTCACCACAAATATTGTGCCATCAAAAGTAACCTACATAAGGCGTTTGAAACCTTAAGTTGGTCCTTTATTGATTAAACATTGGAAGCTTTCAACTTTCTATCCAAATTCAAATCTTGGATATGTCAGATATGTTAATAAGTCTCCTAGCCATTACTAGGCTACCAGAGGTAGCTATTTTTCCTTGTTTTTAGTCATTTAGTTGCTGGAGATCGGCAAGTAGTTTTTAGATTTGATTTTTATTCAGCCTAAAAAGTTCTAAAAAGACCTATGCTATCTTACTTGCAAGTATATGAAATAGTTAAAGTTGGTAACTCAGGGTTGTCTCCCACAAAGGTAAAATTGGTCAACTTAAATTAAGTTTGAATTAAAAATAAAAATAAAAACAATGCATTCCTAAACATTCTATCCCGATTGTTGAGTGAAAGCTTTTAAGAAAAATTACGAAATTAAATTGAAAAGTAGATGGAATCAACTGGAAGCAAAGACGAATATATTAATCGAAGTGGAAAAACTCTTAAGAATTAATTTCAATAATTTAATATCCTATGTACGATTAAGGGAAGATGATTGGACTGTTGTCTTACTAAAATTAATAGTTAAGTTCTAAATCGATTCGAATAATAAACTAGTCTAATTTTAGTATTCAACAAGTTACTATCCGAAATAATAGTGAAAACCTGACTACTAATTACCATTTAAGTTAATATATTTCTAGTTTTTAACCTAAATGTCCATGATTTCTCGATCCGTATTAAACATCATCTTTCGAATCTTCATTTAACACTAAAATGATGCAAAGTTTGGTCATTCTATTACATCCATTCAATTCAGAAACCACAACAATAAATAAGACAACATATCTGTAACCCAATCATGCATATTAAACTAAATAGCTACATTAATTCTCAAGAAAAGAGATCAGCCCATCACAGATATCACCACATTCATCATCATTAAACATTTTAATCGCATGTTACTGTCAACAAAAGTATTAAAGCAATAATAAAATAGTGAATACCGAATGGATTATCAAAACAAACAAATAATAGTCGGCTAAATTAATAAGAATATAAGTCAGTTAATAACAAATAGTAAAATGAAAGAAACAAAACAACAAATGAGAAATAGAATAGGCAAACAGATCATCGTATGAAGAGTTGTGGAGATCTCCAGTCCCTCTCAAGCTTCAAACTTTGGCTCTCATCTTTTGCTTCAGCTTCTTCCCCAAACAAATTTTTGCTTAAGTTGAATCAGATTCAGCTCCATCTCTCTTCCAAGCTTCCACCTCTCTGCTATCTTGCTCTTCGTCCCGACTCACTCTGTTTTCTTTCTCTGTTTCTCTCTTCTGTTTATCTTCTTCTTCTCTAGCTCTTTGCGCCTCCCCCTCTGTTTGAGTCTTTAAGTATGTGAACCAATGAAACAATGAATGAATCCTCATAAGCCGCCGCCCTCTTTTCCTTTTATTAGACTCTCTTTAGGTTTAGGGTTGCTTGCCCTCACATCATGAGCTGCCAAGTATTAAAGCCATAATTAATGTTAAAGCTTCTCACGGGCATGCATTGGGAGTCACAGGTGTGACATCCCCTTGCACACCCATCCATGGGGAGTCACGGGTGTGGCAAAGTGTGTCACACCTGTGCATGGGGAGTCACGGTTGTGACATCCCCATACACACCCAATTAATGCAAAATTCACAAAATAACCTAATTAATATTCATGCAATACTCACATTTAGATCAAAACATAAGGATTTGTAACCAAAATTAAGATATGAAAGCAATTAAAAGTAATAGAAATTAGACACAACAATTTTATTTGCTATTTTTGAGGACTTATGGTTGTAAGCTCATCTATTTATATTTGCCTAGCACATGAATAAAGTAATCAAAATTTCCCTCAAACATTACAGCTATTGAAGCATTATTTCTAACATTTTCGTATCAGAGCCTCACGTAGGCCTAATAATACATAGCTGCAACTGATTAAACACTGGGTGAGTGAGAGAGTTAAACACTAAGTGACTGAGATTGATGGAAAAAGAAAATATGTTTGTACAACCTTTGATTCCTAAGTTCGATGGACACTATAACCATTGACCAATGCTGATGGGAAATTATCTATGTTTATGTTCAAAAGAATACTAGAACCTGGTACAAAATGGAGTTCCAGTTGCACCTAATGGAAGGGAAATTAGTGAGGTGCAGTAGTGTCAAATAGACAAGTAGAAGTTTAAAGACTTTAAGGCTAAGAATTATTTTTTCCAAGCTATGGATCGATCCATTCTCAAGACGATTCTTGAGAAGGACATGTCTAAGGATATATAGGACTCTGTGAAGTAGAAGTATCAAGGTTCAACACGGGTTAAGAGAGCATAGCTACAAACATTGCGGAAAGATTTCGAGACACTCCATATGAAGGTTGGAGAGACGGTGAATAAGTATTTCACACGAACACTTTCGATTGCAAACAAGATGAAGGCTAATGGTGAAGACAAAAGTGACACAATAGTGGTAGAAAAGATCCTACAATCTATGACTTTAAAATTTAATTACGTGGTTTGCTCTATTGAGGAGACGCAAGACATCAACAACATGTTTATAGATTAATTACAAAGTAGTTTGTTCGTGCATAAGCAAAGGATGAGCAACTTAGATGAGGAACAAGCCTTAAAGGCAACTCATGAGGGATCTGTGACTCGAGGCTAAAGTCGTGAAGGTTACCAAGGATGAGGTTGCGGATGTGGAAGGAAAAACTTCAACAAATCTACTGTTTAGTGCTTCAACTTCCATAAATTAGGGTACTTCTAGAGGGATAGTCAGAGTAAGGAAAGAAACCATACAGAAGTTTCTGAAGAGATGTTGCCAATGGCTCAAGTTAGTGATGAACAACTCAAGAGTGATGTTTGGTTTTTGAACTCCAGTTGCAGTGACCGCATGTGCAACAGAAAATAATATTTTGTAGACTTTAATGAGCAATTCTCTTACAACATGAAGCTAGTAAATAATGCAAGTTTAGTGGTAAAAGGGAAGGGAAACGTACAACTACAGATCAACAATCATGTTTAGGTTATAATAGAAGTATTTTATATGGTTGAATTGAAAAATAATCTGTTAAGTATTAGACAGCTCCAAGACAAGGGTCTAGTCTTACTTATTCAACACAATAGCTGCAAGATTTATCATCCTTAGAGAGGTGTTACTATAGAATCTACAATGTCCTTCAATCGTATGTTCAAAGTAGTAGTAGTGCCTTTACTAACGGGTGCAACATATTTTACTATGGTAGCAGAAGATATTAGCTAGTTACGACACTGTTGCTATAATCACTTGAGTTTCAAGGGACTTAACATGCTTCAGTAAAAGGAAACAGTGTTGGGGCTGTCGCAATTGATAAAAACATCAAGATTGTGAAAGGAATGTCTGCTTTGGAAGTAACAAAGGGATCCCTTTCCTAAGAAGAGTTCATAGAGAGCTAAACTACCATTACAATTGATTCGTTTTAATTTGTGTGGTCCCAATCAACCAATCTCCAACAACAACAAGAGGTACTTTATCACTTTCATCACTGAGTTAAAAGCCAAGAGTTTCGATGCATTCACATTCTTCAAAGAGGCCCGAAGATCATAACTTTGTCATGTGAAGAGGAAAACAAGAAGTCTAGCGACAATAAACAAAGGCGCTGCTTAAGAGGCAACCCAAGGGAAGTTCATTTCTTTTCCTTTACATTTTCAGGTTTGTTTCTTACATGCATGTATGTTTTCAAGTTTGTTTGTTTATTACGTGTTTTTAAGTTTTCAACTAAAAAGAGAGAGAGAATAAAAAAACAAACAAAGAAACAATTTCTCTTTTTCTATTGCTTTTAAGACTATATAGTCATGATTAGAGAGTGAATTTACTAGAAGAATCCATGGCAACTTAGCATGTACTTTTAATCTTGTGAATGGTCAATATGCATTATCTTTAAAAGAGTAGTGACCAGTGGTAAACACAAGCCAGTAAGATTTTGAGCCTTTATAGACTAACACATTCATATCAGTCTCATTGTCTTTTGTTTATGTATGACCTTCATGACATATACATCCTAAATTTGCTTTGATTTTCTATTCAAGACCATATTTTATCGTATGCATTAACATGGAAATGATATAGGCATTCTTCATTTTTACAAACTACATTAGCCAAATAGCCTAACTTTTTATGTGAAATTTTCCTTTGTTAAGCCCCCTTAAGCTTTATTAGCCTTTTTTTTTGTGCTAACCATATTACATGCTTTAAACCTAACCAAATGTCCTACCCAAGCTTTAAAGCTAGTGGAACATTTGTGATTGTTGATGACTACTATGCACAAGAGTATAAGTGTAGGGTGTGCATATGTTTGAGTTGGTTATAATCGTTAAAATATCAATTTATGTCTTATCAACAAATTCTAAGGTTGATTTAGCTTGTAATAGCCAATTTTCAAAACTTACTGAGGGTTAGAATGTTAGACTTTTGAGTCATATCATTTTAGAATTTATAAGGTGCATTTTATTCACATTTATAACATGAGCATATACACACATGAATGTTGATTTAGAAAATATTGCAAAGATAGTATATGTACTCAATTGACATATTCTGAGGTATGAAAGGTTTAAAATGATTATGATATGATTGTGTATTGTTTATGTCTTAAATTTTGGTTTGATGGATTATAATTAGTAATTTGGAGTTAATTGTTACAATTGAAAGAGTGATGAATTGAAATGTACATTTAGTCTAGGAAAAATGTAAAGTGGTAAGACAAGTTGACATATGAAAAATTAGGATGACTAAGCCTATAAAATGAGTGACATTTGGCATAGAAAATTAAGTGACTAATGGCAGTAGTGATTGAGTGACAAATGGCCTAGGATTTTGATGACATTTGGTAGCCACATAAGAGGACATGTAGCTTATCTCCTTAGATGACACGTGTCCTTTTAAAACAAGGACACCTTACACCAAAAGGCTTAAGCAAATGCAGAGTCACTCATCTTTCCTGAAGTTTTTGCTGCATGTTTTTTTCTCCTTTCATTTCACTATCAAAACACCCACACCCTCACTTCTCTGTGTTTTGCCTATGTTTGTGTTTAATTACCACACCAAAATCCATGCTTTTACCCTTCATAAAGATAGTTATAGAACCAGATCATTGTTGTCCTTGCTGCTATCTTTTGATCTTTTCTAAAAACCATTATACTTCCACCTTGTTCTTAGAATTGTGCTTATATGCATGGAAGGCTAGGTTAATTTGATAATTGAGGAGGCAATTGAGCTGATCAAGTACGTGAAAGACTGATCTCTTATGGTATATGTTAATAGAACTTAATGATGATTAGAGATGGGTTGATTTTGATATTGGAGTGAAATGAGTGCTGGAAAATGAACGTTGAATGATAGTTTTTGTTCTATTTTTGAATGCATGAAAGACAATAGTTTATGAGCTACCAAATGAATGATTTTGAGTTGGAATTGAAGATCAATTTGATAAGGAATTAAAGTATAATTAAGGTATACTTAAGGTATAATCAATGGACTATTGTGAAGGTGTTTTGAATTTGGTATGACGGTGTTTGAATCTAGAAAATTAAGGGAAACTGGTTAGTGCACTTCAGGGCACTCATCCCACGATTGTGGGAAGGTCCCCCATAATTATGGCCAAAGCTTTGATATGATAATTTTGGTTTTGTGAATTTATTGAACCAAATGAGGATAAATCACTCTACATTAGTGTATTTGGACTTGATTAAGGCTTGAAATGAACCTAGATTATTGCTTGATTAATTGGTTAAGGGTTTAATAAGTTTAGGTTGTTAATTGATGTCATTACTTAATGAATGGATTGTCTTGATATCAATGTATTTAAATCTAGAAATTTGGAGTTGTTAAAGGAATAAAGATGTTTTTATGAATGAAAATATGATCCAAAGGATATAAGTAAGGTGTATCAGGTAGGAATGAATGAGAATTGGGAAATTGCGTGAATATATATTGCTAGAAAAGGTTGATGAATGTATGATTGATGAATTTAGAGTAATCAAACTTACTCAAGGTATAAACCTGAATGCAAAGTGGTAATATACAAGCTATAATAATTGAATGGTCAAGATTTGTGAATAAGAATACATACCCAGAAAGGTCAATTGAGCATGCATTGAACATGACATAAATACATGTGTATGATTGTATATTCATATGATTGTACAAATTAGTGATTATGACTATGTGTGTATTACTTTACTATAAATGCATAAGTTGATTGTCAATATCCAGACATTACCAGATCATCAAGGTAATAACTTTTCTAGAGAGTACTATGAGTTAACCTAGATGTGTAAACTCAATTATTCGTGCTTCTATTGAATTGTATGTGTAATATGGAATGTATGAACAATTGAATGATGAATGCTGGACTTAGATTCGAAGAATTTGATATAAGACATAAGCACATTAAATGAAAAGTACTGAAAGCATAATATGTGAATTGATGCATCTCATTATATTGAAATACATGATCAGATAAAAGAGTTATGACCCGAGTAGTCAATGTGTGAAAAAGAGCTTTAAGCTCAACATTATGCACAGAGAGCCACAGGCTCAGATAATAATGAGCCCAATATCCACAATGGATACGAGATAGTATATAAAATGAGCCTTTTATCCATAAAGGATAAGGGACAGTAAATTAGGTTAATGGGCACTCGATCCCAACAAAGCAAAATAAGAAAGAAATCACATGTGCATTTGCATATGCAATTATATATATATCATATGAATGATTGTGATGATTTATTAAATTGTTCTGAAATTGTGATACACAATGTTTGTATACAATACTTATTGAAATATGACAAAATGTGAAGTGGTATTTGATACTGGATTTTGTAATATACTTACTGAATTGAGTTATGTAATTTATTTTGGTGTTCTGACTTGAGTGAACGCATCGATGATGATTCACTTACTGAGTTTACAAACTCTGCAAATATTGATTTTCGGGTTGAAAGAAGTTCTAGCAACTAAAGTTATATAGTAGAAGTCTAGCACTTGCATTTTGGGGCAAGAATGGTTCAAAGTTCTTGTCAGCTGATATCTGAGGAGTCTAGTTTAGAATGTTTTCAGTTAGCATCCCATTTCATGTTGAACATTTTGTATGGAGTATTGAACTCTCAAATGTTAAGTAATGTATATACATGGATTATGAATTATAATAATACAATGTAAGTTTGATGTTTGTGAATGAAATGGGAAGAATTAATCGTTTGAAATGCTTGTGATATATGTGATGCCTTTTAGTTAATGTGATTGTTCTAACGTATCATTTCTATAGAGTATATTCTTGACTATCTGTGGATATGTTCGGGCATATGCGCTATGAGAGTGGTATGTTACATAGCTTTTGTCAATTTTTAAGTGAAAAGAAAAAAGAAAGAAATAGAGAAAAGGGAAAGAAAAGGGAAAGAAAAAGAAAAAATGTTTAAATAAAAGTATCACAGAGGAAATGTAATTATTTTAAAAAGTTATTCATGATTAGTTTCTCCTCCTAAAGTTGTATTAAATGGTTGATTTGAGTATGTTCAATATGAGGTAGATGTTGTTTTGAACGGTCCATTCCTTATAGTTTCAATATATTGTTATCATCGATTTTTATGAGTGACCCCTTCTAAGTGATTTATGCTTCATGCAATTTATAGCGTGAGAGCTTGAATTTAAGCTTTGAAACATAGTTTTTTATTCATCATAGTTGATGTACACAATTATGAGTGAATGTTGGATTTTGTGTTTGATGGTATATTGAGTGTTTTTCTTATTTTACTAACTATGATGACTTTTATGCTACACTAACCAAATACATCTCACCTTAACTTTTACCTACATTACAACCTTAGAAAAGTCCTTTGATTTATGATAATGCATGTGAATCTTAGTGGTGGAGAAATGAAATGATATACAAAGTTGTGAAATATCATGATCATAAGTGGTGTTTAAGTGTACCCATAAATTTATCTTATTTAAACACATTTTGTCAAGTCTACCTCTATATTACTCAGTTTCTAAAGGTGATGAATGTTGATTGATCATGAGTAGAAGCATTGAATGTTGAGTTCTTGCTATAGTTTTTGAAAGTTATTCCTCCTTACTTATGACTATCTATTCTTGGGAAGTATGGAAAATGAGTAATGTTTGGGTTTGTGACTTTGATTTTGAAGTTTTGCCTGAGGATGGTCAAAAGCTAAGTGTATGGGAAATTATTATGTTCTTAATTGAACATACATTTATTCCATAACACTTAGTGATTATTACTATGAAATGCTTATGACATTCACTTTAGTTAATATTTAGTTTTAGGTACAATTCAAAAAAATAAGAGCTAAGTAAGTTAAAAACACATTCTTTGAGTCGTATTCTTAAGATTTACACTTACTTGTCTTCATGGAGTAAGAAGGAGAGGGATTAGAGTGAGAGGATATAAGAAAATGCATAAAATGAAGAGCATATGTTGAAAACATCAAGCATGAAGAGTACAGAAAATTGCGTACGTCTATGACATAAAAGTCATGGGCATGAGCATGTTAGTCACGCCCATAACCTATTTGTAATGGGCGTGACACTTCATACACGCTGATGACTTATTTTTCATAGGTGTGACACTCACTTATACCCATGACAGCATGGCTCACTCCCATGACTTTGACACCTGGAACCCGACTATAAATACAATGTTGCAATAGCAGAAAATGTGTGAAATGTTTATAAAACGTTTTGTGGACTGAAGTCTTAGTTTTGTAAGGGAAGAAGGTGCAAACCCATCATCCTTTGGAGATTTATGGAGGGATAAGCTTCCAAACACTGGTTCGGAGGTGATATCAACGTCGAAGAACCTATTTAAGCATTCTCTCTTTATATTTGTTATTCTTTCTCTCTTTAGGAATTGTTTAGGTTATCCTATACTTATGGTTTTGGGTTTTCATGTATCAATTATTGTATTCTCGTTATCATTAGATTGTTTATGTATGAATGTAACACCCCACTCCCGCTGGATCCGAACCCGATATCGATGGTGATACCCGAATCCGTGCCCCGTAAGAATGGCATGTCACGTCACTTACCATTTAAAAACTCGGTATACTTTTTTTTGAATTTAAAACTCTTATCAATGGTCATAAATGTGGGCCCACTTTTTCTTTTTCAAAACATTTTTTTACTTAAACTGAAAACGAGACAAATCATATTGCAATCGATAAAACGCAAAGCGTAGAAAGTTAATATCTTAAATTGGCCCATTTTATTTTATAATCATTTAATACAACACAAAGAAAGTAACGGAAACAATTATTAGCCACTTGGGCCCGTTTCAAATTACACAATACAATTGTTTTTCAATTTCTCAAAATCAACTGTAATAATTGAATACAAATCAGCACAATAATTTGCGGAAAATACAATAACATAAACAAACACCATGCAGACGCGAACTGAT
>JAOQML010000007.1:15767675-15783879 GCA_027568935.1 Erythroxylum urbanii | reverse complement strand
TCACAGAAGAAACATAGAAGAAGATGATGTCATCACAGAAGGAGTTCGTGAATAGTAACAAAGAGGAAGTTCATGAACAGTAACACAGAGGAAATCCATGAATAGTGACACAGAAGAAGTTCATGAACAGTAACACAGAGGAAGATGACATCACCCAGAGGAAGATGACATCATCACAGAAGAAGTTGGCTCACAGAGGATACAAAACACAGATAATGCATCCTTACAGAGGAAGATGATGTCACCCAGAGGAAGATGACTTCATCACAGAAGAAGTTGGTTCATAGAGGATACAAAACACAGACGATGCATCCTTACAGAGGAAGATGACGTCACCTAAAGGAAGATGACATCATCACAAAAGAAGTTGGTTCACAGAGGGTACAAAACACAGACGATGCATCCTTACAGAGGAAGATGACGTACAGAGGAAGATGACGTACAGAGAGGATGACTTGTAGAAGATGCATCTTTACAGATGATGCATCCTTACAGAAGCAGATGACGTCACCCAGAGGAAGATGACGTCATCACAGAAGAAGTTTGTTTACAGAAGGAGTTGATTTACAGAAGAAGATGACGTCACCCAGAGGAAGATGACATCATCACAGATGATACCTCTAAACTTCTAGACATCTTCACTTGTAAAGATCGTAACTTTTGACTCCGATGTCCAAAAATTTCATGTTATATATCATTAGAAAGATAGAAAAATAATCTACAATTTCTAAGAAGGAAACTTCATCCAATTCAGCCTAGATAAATCCATATTTTTTCCGTAATTCCAAAAACGAATTTTACATTCATCCACCAATGTACTGCACCCAGTTCTCAAATTCATGAAATTCTGAGACTCTTAGAGACAGAATTGAAATTCGATTTCTTAATAAGAAATGTAGCCATATGTTTCTAGGGTAATCCAAGAAAATAATTATCTCATTTGGATAACTAGAAAAAAAGTTATGGCTAATAGACAGAAGCACACTCAGTGAATATTTTCCAGATCACTACCAATTTTGTTGCTAAATCTTTCCTTATCACAACTCATACCAAGATCACTCTTTCTACTCCCTCTACTTCTCATTTTCAACAAAATCATATTTAACATCAATTATTCCTGGAAGTTGTCATTGAATGCATGTACCATTTTTTTTGTGCAAACATTCAATATTTATGTGCATATATGCTAACATTATGTATGAGCAAGAAAATGCATTTCCTTAATCTCTCTTTGAACTCATATGTACTCAAATCTCGAGGTCCTAATCCTTAATATGAGAACGGGATGTTACAGAGGGTTGGCATTCTTTTCTTCAATCTCTTTTTTCATCTCTTGTTCTTCAATAAAATAGGTTCAGCATGTTGTTCCACTGGTTCTTCTAGCTCTTCCTCATTCTTAAGTGTGATAGCCTCACATTGCTCTAGTTAATGTAATTCCATATTTCTTAGAGATTCTTCCACACTTCTCTTACAAAATTCACAGGAAAGTTGTATTACTTGAATCTCTAGGTTATGAATAGAAGCGGCATGATTTTCAAGAATTTGATCGAATTTCTTTTCCAGTCTCTTCTAACTTTCCTCCTAGTTGGAAAACATCCTCTTCTAGTTCTCTTCCTGAGTTGCTAGTTTGGAACAAAACATCTCCATAAACTTGTCTAACTTACTCTCGATCACTCCAATTCAATCTTGTTGAAATTTAAATTGGTCTTGATGTCCCATGTGAGTACTTGCATTGTTGGACCAATAAAAATCTAGGTGATTCTGCCATGCCCCAGTGTACATGTTCCAATAAGAATCGGTCCTTTCCCAACCATACTGCGCTTCATTTCAATTTGCAAAAGTTCCTTGCTCTATATAATAATTATCTTCCATCATTGTTCTTTCTATTCCTTCTCGGCATCTAGCTCTTTAGATTTCTCATTCCTCATTCTAAGATGTCTTGATGTGTTTCTATTTTATGCCCTAAAATCTTTCTTTACTAATTTTTGTCGATCTTTGTGTTTATGCACATGCAAATACACAAGGAAAAGTATCAAAAACTCTTAAATCAAAGTAATCTAAATTAAACACGATGCTTAAAAATCAATCCCCAATAATGGCGTCAAAAACTTGTTGATGGTAAAACCTATCTATTTGTTTTACGCTCAAAAACTGCAAGTACACAGGTCGTGACCTGTAGTAAAAAGAGCAAAGATCGATCCCACAGGGATTAATGCCTAGACACCACTTAATTCAGACACAACTTTGTTTAAGAAACTAAATTATGAAATGAAAAAAATTTGAAAATTAAAATTAAAATTAAAAGAGATTAATATAAATAATGGACAATACCACAATTGTAGAAAATCTGAATTCAAGAATCTAAATGCTAGAGATTACTTTTTCCTTATTTTGTCTCTCTCTTATTTTATTGATTGAATTGTGTCTCATCCTAGATTTTCGAATGTACTAATTACACTCTCTCAAGGTGTAACTATTTTGACCTAATTGAATTAATAGGAATCGATTGAATGATCTCTTAACCTACCCAATAACTCTACCGATTCAACTAGTAATTAAGCTATCCTATGGTGATCAATTAAATAATCGAGATCTCTCTTCTAATTATTCAATTGACATAATAATTTCTAGTCTGTAGGTTGCTAACTCTCGTTATACAACCTACACGAATCTCATCTCCACTCTCTTGACTTGTTGCAAGATGACAAATAAGAACAACAATCATTAAAGACATTTCATTCAATCCAATAAAATATGAATTATGACAAAATAATTCAAAAGCAATCCCAAATATGAAATTAGCCTAACATGGTTTCCGTAACATCATTAACAATCAAATAAACCATTTTTACAAAGAAAGGAAGAAATCAAAGTTACAGAAAATTGAATATAAGACTCCTTCTCTTCTTTTCCAAAATCTGAAATTTTAGTGTTGATGTGCTATTTTGCTCAATCTTGATGATGATCCTTGTCTTCAATCCTTCCTCGATGCTCCAAACATGTGTTATTTACTCAAGGATGGTGTTTCTACAAGTGAGTGTCGTCTCTCTTGAAGATGGAGGCTTAATGATGTTTTATAGTCTAAAAATCCTAGGTTTAATGAAGCCTCACAGATTGCCTCGGATTACAATTCTCACGCTAGTGGGAATTTGCATGATTCCCACGAGTGTGGTAATTGCACACAGATGCACTTCTCATTTCTACTGTGATTTCCCACATCTGTGGGAATTTGCATGATTCCCATGAATATGGGAATTTTTCCCAGATGCACTCTCCTTGTCTTCTCTTCTTTGGTCTTTTGTTCAACCTCCAAGTTGCTCCCTCTTCCTTCCTACACTAAAATAATCAATTCTTACCCTCAATTAGCATCAAACACACAAGAATAATAATGGAAATCAAACTTAATGAAAACATACAAAATGAATCCTAAACTAGAACAATAAACAACAATTATGCTAGAGAACACATGCCAATTACCTATGAAAACATATCCTAATACACACCTATCAACAACACTGTCTCTCTTCCTTCTTTCTCTTCCTTAGATTTTTCCCAAAGTGGTAAATAGGGGCTTTCCTTTCTAGGTCATTCCTCGTGTCTTATGTAGTCTTTGCTAATTAGAGTAAAAACTAGGTTTTACCCAGGCCCAAAATTTTAAAATAACTAGGAAAAAATTAAGTTTAGTAGGCCGGTCCATATTTGTCCTCATGCAGGCCACAATCATAGCCTACTATAAGAGTCTTTGTCACAATCGTGGACCTGGTTCCTCCTTCAGGCTTCCTCTAAATCTTCTTCTTTGATACTTGATCTCAAACAATAACAAACACATCAAAGTACCTTAAACACGTAACATTAAAGCTTAATAACATGCTCTAACCCACATAAAACCCAAAACCTAAATATCTAACCAATTAGCACAATTCTAAACCTAAGCATGTATGAATCAATTAATTAACAACTAAAAACATACTAAAATGCCTATTAAAACATCATGAAACCTGAAAATATAATGTATTAGATCGTATATAATCCAAAATCTCTAGAATTCATGATTCTACACAAGTGGAGGGACTTCCAAAGCCTTAAACACGATCGTGTATTCCTTAATTGTTTCAAATCTTCTTTTTATGTCGCATTTTTTTCTAAATTCTTATCATTTTAGTCTGTGAAGGCAATCATAACCTATAAATACACTTGAAGCAAATTAAGAACCAAATATACAATAAAAGTATAAAATATCAAAAAAATGTATCAAATATGAGGTATAAATATTGTCAATATGCATCTATCAAACATCCTCACACTTAAGCTTTTACTTATCCTCAGGCAAACTATAATCAAAATTATAAATCTTACAACATCTATCCTTCATTAATCTTAATATGTCTGTTCATGTCATATTGAATTAAATCAACATACAATTAGAGTCAAGCCATCGTCAAATTAACTTCATAAGTAATATTAATAGCAATCACATTGATAATCACATTGAAATCTGAAGCATAAATCTTTACACCCTCACTAAGATTTAACTCAATGCACTCAAGTATTTAGAGGGAAAAGTATCCAACTTTCAAATTAATGCATAGTGGGACTTTTACCCTGTGTTTGCAATATTATCGCATCGCCACCACCTATGTATAAGCTAGGAAAAAAATTAAAAGGTCTTTACACAGGGTGTAATGGAGTTTAGGTAAGGTATCATTGGGTTAATAAAAAAGGTTAAATTTAAGAAATTTACTGAAGAGACATTACAAGAAACTTGTTTACAAATATACAGGTCCTTTTATTGCAACTCTATTAGTACTATATACTTTCTTCTTTTCTTTTAATATGTTCTTTTTTATTTAGATAAACATTTTCAAACTTTTGGTACCACAATTAAACAAATTATAGACCTTTTAAGATTTTCAAATTTTAAACAACCAAATAATGTTAATAATCTTCAGGGTTAAGAAAAAGGCTTTAAAGAAATTAAGGTAAAGGTTACTATGCAGGTTATAATTAATGAAAAAGTCTAAGATTCGACTTAGTTATTCCTAAAGGATAATTTATAGGTAAGGTAATTATCAAAGAAATAGAACAAAAACAAATTTGTTGAATCTAAATTCCTTTATCACTTCAATGCTTTTAATTTAACAAATATGATCCCAATATGTATAATGAGAGCAAGTTCTAGAATTATTCCACTATGCATGATGACACATTAATTCCCTTTTTAATGGCAAATTGTTGATAAAAGAGGGAATAACAAAAGTCCTTAAATCTTCTATTAATCCGTACAGTTTTTCTTTGAGGATTTGGGAACTCTCTGTACTTAAGGTGACTACCAATGTCTCATAAGTAGTTTCCTTAATTGGTGCTTCTGCTAGTTCTTCCTCAATCATCTTTGTCCATTCTTTTTCTTCTTCTTCTCCATCAAAGGTTTTTAGCTCATATTCTTCAGTTACATCCTACCACTTCTTTACTTCCTCTTCTTTTATGGAGACTTCCTTTTCTTTTATGATTGTTGCCTCTATCATATCTTCATCCTTCTCTACAATAGCAGTAGTTACATCCTCATTTTCTTGGAATGCCACTTTATCCATAAAGCCGACCTTTATCTTTTCTTCACTAAACTATGTTAATAGGCTTAAATAATATTCTATGTTATGCTCATGATATTTAGGTGAAGAAACTCCCCCTTCGAATTTGTGATAGATAGCTTCAAGTTCGACAAGGAATTCCATTATTTTATTTGTAATGCTTTCTTCTTCTTTTTCTGTTTTCTTTTTCTAAGAGCTCATTTCTAAACCTAAGGGTGATTGTTATTCCATGTTCTTTAGGATATATGTGAGGCCTTAAACTGTACGCTAATAGGAATGTTTCTTGTCCATCAAAGTATATTTAATAAGTGTTAACGATTAGGAAAGTGAGTTTTTAGTTTGAAACATAATCGATATTAATGGAATTATATGGGTATTTTAGTAATTTGTGTTAATTCTATTATACACGCATAAAGATACATTAATTATGGACTAAATTGCTAAATGTATTCAGATGGAATGCAATTTCATAGAAAAATACAAAGGTGTGGTCATTTTTGTTATTAATGAAAGTTGAAAAGTAAAAACCAATAGAATGGAGCCATTTATCATATATCCCACACCATAACACCTAGTCATGTGGAAAATGGCATGTAATCCATCTATACCTTTTTCTAAACATACAGATGAAGAAGGTAAGGGTTGGCAAACACAATAACTTGTAGAAGATTGAGCTTCTCTCTGTCCATCCACCATCTTGTTAAATCCCTTTATGCTTTTGAAGTTAAGGTATGTTAATTGCATATTTTGGTATGAAATTTAGCTCTTTTCTCATCTCCTCTTCATCTAGGGTTCTGTTATACATCGTGATTTTTGAAAATGAGTAGTGAATGGATTCGTTATGAGTAGAAGAGAAGAAGACCAAAGAAGGCAAGCAATTGGAGTAAAGAATAAGAGCTTTGAAACACTTCTTTCTTAGTTTTCTAAGTGTAACATGAGGGTTTTTGTTAAGATAAGTATCCTAGATGAAAATGGGATGTTTCTAGTTCATTTGCATATGTCTTTGGCGTTATTTTTGCATAATATGAATGAAGTGAGTTAACTGAAGTGTGTAGCTCGTTAGATGGAGTGGTTCCACTGAATAGGCATATGTTGTTTAGCTATATCTTGATCTGTAGATATCCAAATGGGATGATTTTAATTTTATATTAAACTAGATACATATTTCTACAATTTTATGGAGGAATTGAATTTGAGTTTTGTCTTTAAGGGTTTCAAAATTGGCTTGAAGTTGAGTACTAGTTGCTATCCCTATTTGAGAATAGTCTGTAGTATTATGGGTATAACTCTAGGAATAATAAACCAAATTGCATTAACTTTATGTCATTAGAAACTTAAGACATATATGAACATTGTTTTGAAAAAATATATATTGCCTAAATACCTCATTTTCTATATCATAATGGCCATACAAAACTAACTTAAAAACCTATCCTAAGAAAAGCTAGAAATTGGGTACAACCGTCCATCACTCCTATTTTTTGGCCTAAACATGAATTTTCCCTTACCCAAATGTGAATAAATCTCTCCAAAACTCTTTCGAATATCACTGCAATTTAACAAACCTAGTTTTTAGGGTAAAATGAGACTCATGCTTATAATGTGTAATTACTTAAATGGTTTCATTGATGCATTATTGCAAAGACTTATATTCATAAGGCATATTAAGTTTGATCGAATGTGAATAAACGCTTTAAATTTGAGCATAAGGGAATAAGCTCATACGTTATACATTATTTCTCTACATGTGGCCCTAAAATATGATATGATTTGCTTTAACCTGCCAAGTCCTAGTTGTGGGTAAATAAGCATGCCTAAAAGGGTATGCAACTACTTCTGTTTTTAGACACTTCGGTGTCTTTCATTTTAAAGACTTAAGTCTCTTTTGTTTCTATAGATACCAATCATAGGTATCTTTTTTCTATTCCCATTACCCACTTTTGAAAAGATTAGCTAGCAATTTTGTATGTGTTTGATATTTGTTTTGTTCTGATGCAATTAATAGTCAGATTACTCTCTATTTGAATAATCAAAGATTGCTTTGTGATATGTCATGATTCATTTACATGTAAATGTTAGAAAACTGTAGGAAGTAGTTACCATCTTGTATCTTGCTTTGTTTATTTTCCCACTAAGCTATATGATTAGCATGGTGGTTTTTCCTTCGTGTAGGTCTTGATGAAAAGATTTAAGGTCGGGACAACCACAGTGGCCAAAGAAGGATGTATTATGTTTTAGTAGATTGTATGCTTAAGCTTAGATTGTTAGAATGTTTTGGTTCGTTTAGGTTTTTTTGTGGCATCCATATATCCTCCTGGGGTATTAAGGTGTTACATTTTAGTATCAGAGCATGGTTTAGGCAATTCTGGTTTAACCAGCACTTAAATATTGCTTGTATATGGATATAAGAGTTATGTTTGGCCTAATGTTGTTTATCCCATATTTTGGTTCTAGATTTAAGTATGGAAATATCTCCTGAGGCTCTTAATGAGGTTGTTGAAAGTAATAATCCTGCTCGATCTCATCCATCTGTATATGGACCCTCTAGGGTAAATTGAAATAAAGCTTAAGCATCAGCTCCGCCTTCATCTTCAGCTCAGGCGGAAGCTTTATTTAAATTATCACGAGATATGATGATTTTACTACACTAAATGACTGCACCTAAGGCTCCGATTGATCAGTTACAAAAGTATAGAGTTGAAGAATTCACTAGAACATCTTTGGATGAATCTGAAAAAGGTTAAATTTTGGTTAAAAAAGGTGAAAAAGGTGTTGGATGAAATTAGCTACCCACCTGAACAGATGGTGCGGCCTATGAATGATGGAAATTTATTCCGAGATATCCTCAGCTGCCTGAGCCTCTGACTTAGGATTTCTTTTCCCAAGAGTTTAAAGCAAAATATGTTATGGAAGCCTATAAAAAGGAGAGGTGGAAGCAGTTCTTAAGTCTGAAGCAAAGAAATCTGTTTGTTTCTGAGTACGACTAAGAATTCAATTAACTTAGCAATTATGCATCTGAACCTATACTTACTAAGGATTTTCGGTGTCATCAATTTAAGGATGGTTTGAATGAATCAATTAAAGAGCATTTTGCAACATTCACTCTCTTGTGATAAGTGAGTTGTCATCAACTGGTGCAAGTTGCCATTAAAATAGAGAAGCAAGAGATGGTTAATAGAGAAAAAGCTCAATGAAGAGGTTTTGCTAGAAGAGGTCAATCCTCGAGTAAAAGAAGTCATGAAGGTGCTTCCACTATATAAGAATTCACTCAAAGATCTGTAGCTAGAGGAAGGTGACAAGAATTTCCCTGATCGACTAATTCTGGTAGGGGTTCCTCTATGGGTCAAGGTTTTAGTGCACCAGAGTGTCCTCATTGCTTCAAATACCATTGGGGTACTTGTAGGAGGATTACGAGTGCATGTTTTTGATATGGCATCACTGATCATTTGGTAGAAAATTATCTTATGAAACAGTTTCAAGCGTCACAAGCTAGTAAAAAGGTTTCTCATATACCTACAGGGAATAGAGGACGTGACAGGGGACGTAAAGGATCTAGCCAGTTTAGACCTAATGTGAGTACTCTTTTAGAAACTGTTGATTAAGCTACTGTACCTTCTGTTATAGCTCGGGCCTATGCTTTAAAAGCTCATAAGGATCATGATGCATTTGAGGTTATTGTTGGTACTATTTCTCTCTTTAACTCTGAAATGCATGTTTTGATTGATCCTAGATCTACGCATTCTTATATTTATGTTAGAGAAATTCCTGATAAAAAGATGTATGTAGATCTGTTAGATTATTATATTCATGTAACTAGTCTTCTGGGTGGTAGTGTGTTGGTTAACCATGTTTATAGAAATTATTTTGTTTTGATCCAAGGTAACGAGTGTGTGGTTGTTCTAATTAAATTTCCTTTTTATGAATTCGATTTGATTTTAGGTACGGATTGGTTGTCCAAGCATCGAGCAGTGGTTGATTGTAGTGCTAAGATTGTTGTGCTTAAGAAACCTGATCAACCTGAAATAATATTGTATGCCATCCGCACTAGTCCTCTAGTTAATGTGATATTTTCTATGCAAGCTTGAAGGTTCCTTAGCAAGTGGAGTGAAGCTTATTTGGTTTTTGTACTTGATTCTAAAAAGGAGAGTGTTAAACTGGAAGAAATTTTAGTGGTGATCAAATTTTCTAATGTTTTTCCTAAAGAACTATCTGGACTTCCTCCTGAAAGGGAAGTGGACCTATTTATTGAGATTATACCTGGCATTGCTCCTATATCTAAAGCATCATAGAGGATGGCTCCTACTAAATTAAAGGAGTTGAAAGTCTAGTTGTAGGAGCTATTAGGGGTTTATTCGACCTGGTGTCTCACCCTGTGGAGCATTAGTTATCTTTTTAAGAAGAAAGATGGTACTGTCAGATGTGCATTGATTATAGGCAATTGAATAAGGTCATGTGAAGAATAAGTATCTATTGCCAAGGATATAAGATTTGTTTGTTCAATTAAAAGGTGTAGGGGTATTTTTAAAGATAGATTTGCGATTATCAACTTCAGGTAAAGGATGAGGATGTTTTGAAGACTGCATTAAAGACCTGTTTTGGACAATATGAATTCCTGGTAATGCCATTTGGGCTAACTAATGCTCCAGCTACATTTATGGATTTAATGAATAGAGTGTTTAGGCCCTATTTAGACCAGTTTATTATTGTATTCATAGATGATATCACAGTCTATTCCAAGAATGAGCACAACCATGCTCAGCATCTATAGATTGTGTTACATACCGTGCAGGAAAAATAGTTGTATACCAAGCTAAGCAACTGTGATTTTTAGCTTTAGGAAGTATCTTTTCTAGGACATTTTGTCTTTTCTCATAGGAATTAGACTTGATATTAGTAAAATTGATGAAAAATGAAGCATTTTTGCTGATTATAAAAGCATGAAATACCTACTCACGCAGAAAGAACTTAATCTGAGACAACGGTGTTGGTTAGAACTGTTTAAATATTATGTTTGCATTGTTGACTATCATCCTAGTAAGGTTAATGTCGTGGCTGATGTCAGAAGTCAAAAGACCATTTCGACATTTGTCAGTGCAGCTGAGTGAGTTTGGACTTGCATCTAATGGGGATTTAATAGTTCAATTAAAAGCTAGGCCTACCTTGAGACAAAAGATCTGTGATGCTCATAAAGTGATGATAAGTTGCAACAACTTATCTTAGAAACTAGGGAAGGCAAACAACCTGACTTTTATGTGAAAGGAGATGGTGATCTATATTACCAAGATCGATTGTGTGTACCAGGTAGTGATGAATTGAAGAAAAAGCTATTATTTGAGGCCCATAATACTGTTTTCATAATGCACTAGTGGAAATAAAATGTATCAAGATCAGAAGTAGCATTACTAGTAGTTTAGTATGAAACATGATGTTTGTAGATTATATATCTAAATGTTTGACATGTCAGCAGGTTAAAGATGAGCACCAAGTTCCATCTGGTTTATTACATCCTATTTTGATTCCTCAATAGAAATAGGATAACATTACCATGGATTTTGTCACTGTGCTTACTCTCACTTAAAGGAAGCATAAAGTTGTATGGGTGATTGATAGGTGTTTAATTGATTATGAAATTATTCCGTAACACTTAGCAATTATTGATATGAAATTGCATAAGATACTCACTTTGACTTACATGTGATTTTAGGCACAATTTGGAAGCAAAGAAGTTAAAAGTGAGTCAAAAGCACTACATTTGGGTCATTTTTTGAAGATTAATTTTCACTTATTTTCATGGAGAAAGTAGAAGAAAATTGGAGCAAGAGAAGACAATATAAGAATAAAAGAATGGGATAAAGCAAAAAACCTACGGAAGAGGGCTGCTAGAAATCAACACTCATGGTGTATGTTTTTACATGGCTAAATGTGAATTTAATGAAGTGATGGCTGGATGATGAAAGATGGACAAGCAAAGAGTGAAACAATAGCATAGTAAAGAGCTAAACAGTGACGTCTAAGGAGAAAAAAATGCAAAACAACATAACATGAACAAAATCAATAACAGCTGACGGAAGAAAATGATAACGCATAAGGAGGAGGAGGAGTAGATGAACAAAAACGCAGTGCAATCATAATTAGGAAAAGTTTGTATTATATGCAACGTATATGTCTTTGTTTTATGTTGAATACAAGCGTATGTGTTCAACGCAAAGCATATGCATTTAACGTAGTGCATACGTCTGTGTTTTATGTTGAACGTAAGCGTATGCATTCAACGGAATGCATATGCCTACATTTCATGCTTGGGTTTAAAGAAAACGTTAACAGTGATGGTGGACACAATGCTTATTTGTAACATCACATGAACGGTAGAAGAGAACATAAGAGAGCTTGCCAGAGAGGAGTGGAGACACAGCAAAAGGGGGTCTTTGGTAGGGGTTACAATGTGGGGGATAAAGCATTTTCTAAGGAGATACTTACGAAGGGCTAGACATTTCAACACCAATTCGGAGGTGACATCGGTGCCGACAACTCGGGTTAAGCATTTTTTATTATTTTATTGCTTCTTTCTCTCATTAGAAATTGATTATGTTATCTTCTATGGATTGATTGGGTATTTGAATGATGATGATTTTAATGTTTTATTGAATCATTTTTCATGAAAACTCATTGCTAGAATCGAATGCAATATTTAATCGTTGTATTTTCAATTCATATGTAGCGACTAATGGTTTCAAATCGTTAGAGACAACATGACAAAGGTTAAATATTTCGAACTTGCGTGATTATTTCCTATATTGGTATGTTTTTTTATTCATAAGGCAATTGTGCAGATAAACTTAGAGAGCTTATTCTAGGTCTCCCAATAGCCAAGGTTAATTAACGAGCATTTCGTAATTAACTATAATATAAGGAAAATTTAGGATTAACAGAATTTGTTGTTAATCTACGATTGATAATTGCTAAGAGAGATAAAAGAACAACAAATTAATAAATTATGCTTAATTAGGGTATAGGCCGAGATTGAACCAAACAACTGGATCTCTATCAAATTCCCTAATTCTATCATTTTTCGCATGTTTTCTTTAAATTTTTTTCATTAGATTTATTTTATTTTATTTTCTTATTAAATCCAAAACCCCTCATTACCTAAACATCAATAAATTTCATTTCATAAGCTAACTAGACACTCCCTGTAGGATCAACCTAGACTCACCACTGCTATAATAGTAGTCTAGTTATTTTATTTTTACTAATTTTATGACGTGCCTGTCAGTGATTGTGGATACTTCACCAAGTCTACTCATTTTGGGCTTATTCGTCTTGATTATTCATTGGATAAGCTTACAGACATATATGTGAATGAGATAGTGAGATTGCACGGGCTAACATTGTCTATTATTTCTGATCGTGATCTTCGATTTACTTCGAGATTTTAAAAAAGTCAATAAAACGATCTAGATAGTCGAATTAGGTTTAGTATTGCTTTCCATCCCCAAATAGATGGACAATCTGAACGAGTTATTCAGGTATTGGAAGATATGCTTTTGGGCTGTGTTAGAATTCTCAGGAAGTTAGGATAAATATCTTTCTCTAATGGAGTTTGCTTATAACAACAGTTATTAGACTAGCATTGACATGGCGCCTTATGAAGTCCTATACAGAAGGAAGTGCAGGACTCCAGTTTGTTGGACTGAATTAAGTGAAAATAAGATGATCGAGCCTGATATTATAAAAGATACTAAAGAGAAAGTTGAAATTATCCAACAAAGATTGAAAGCAGCCAGTGATAGGCAGAAATCCTATACAGATTTAAAAAGGAAAGATATTGAGTATCAGGTAGGAGATAAGGTATTTTTCAAAGTATCACCATGGAAAATTTTACTTTAGTTTCGGAAGAAAGGTAAGCTCAGCCCACGATACATCAATCCCTATAAGATTCTTAATAAAATTGGACTAGTAGCTTATCAGTTGGCTCTTCCTAAAGAATTGGCCAAGTTGCATGATGTGTTTCATGTTTCCTTGTTAAGAAGATATTAGTCTGTGATCATACATATAAGGTTCCTGTGCAAGAAATTCAAGTACAACTGGATTTTTCTTACAAGGAAGGACCTGTGTCTATCTTGGCTAGAGAAGTTTGACAACTCAAAAATAAACAAATACCTCTGGTGAAAGTACTCTGGCAATACCATGGACTTAAGGAAGCAACGTTGTAACATCCTGTTATTTAGGATAAGGTTAAAATAATGTTTATAAGAGGTCATTGAGAAACTAGGAAGTATAATTCATACTTATGCCTAATGTGGCATACAAATACACGAGAATATTGATTTTTTCACATTAATATATGGTTGTACATGCATTCATTGACATTTTCTAGGTACAAGTGATTTTTAATGTGATTAAAAATGTCAATTGTGGATTATTTGTCTTGAAAATTGAATTGGTATGTATTAGAATTAATTTCGCATTTTTGGTGACATTTCGGACATTTCAAAAATTTATGAAAACTTGGGGTATTTTTGGACCAGGAAAAATTCCTAATGGCAAGACTAATTGAGACATGGAAAATTAGGATGACTAAGCTCAAATTTGAGTGACATTTGACATAGTTAAATGAGTGACAATTGGATTAGGAATTAATTGACAAATGGACTAATTATGGAGTGAAAAATAGACCAATTATTATGTGACATGTGGACCAATCTTGGAATGACATATGAACTGAATTAGTAAGGGACAAATGGTAACCTAATATGTGGACTAGTGGCAGTTGATTAATTAGGCAAATGTATTACAAGCCTTAAGACACATGGTGAGTTTAAAAGTTGACACCTAGCAAAATGACGGAGCAAATTCCAGTAGCAATGTTTCTATTGTTTCCCTCACCTTTCTCCACCAAAATTACTCCAAATTTTCTCCGTTCTGTACAAAAATCACACCCAAATCCTTCACCAAATTGCCAAGAAAACTAGCTGATTATGATCTTCATATTGCTCTCCGAAAATCACCTTGCTTTCACCATAAGTTTGTGTTGATTTTGCTTGTATGGAGACTTGGTTTAATCTAAAGTTTTATGTTGGATTGGAAGCCTAACAGTTAAGTGACAATCTGAGTTTTATGGCATGTCAAATGATATAAGAATCATGCTTGAATTGGAATGAAAGGCATGTGATATTGGTGAAGATATGTGCTCGAAAATGTTACATAAACTTGGAAGTTTTTCTGTTTTGTTTTTGGTTTATGAAAACTGTGGGATATAGGTTGCTTTATGGATGAATTAGGTCTGATTTGAAGTATAATGAAGTTGGATTTATGCCAAAGAAAGATGTTAATTTGATGTTCTTGAATTGGGAAAGAACTAGGACTATATGCATAATAATGTAAAAGTTTCTAGTTTGATACTTTGTGAGCTGTTCAGTGAATAATGTTAAACTGAAATAAGAGCTATTATTGATGAGGAATTGAAGTATGATTCAAGCCTAATAGAGTTATAATTGATGAAATATAAAGAGGCTATTTGACCTTGCTATAAAGTGTAAAACAATCTGGAAAAAAATGAAAGAAGAATTGCTGGAATATGTTAGCTATAGTGTTTTCACTGAACATGCTTCGGTATTTTGATTATATCTTGATCTATAGATTTCTAAATGAGTTTATTCTTAATTCAGATTAAATTATATACATATGGCTACAACTTTCTTGAAGAAGTAGAATTTTATTTCTGTCTCTAAGAATTTCAAAATTTTGCATGACAGTGAGTCTTGGCTTAGGCTGTAGCACTCCCAGGGACAAAAATCATATCCTGTAGTTATCAAATAAACTGTATTGATTTAGGATAAATCAGACAAAGGTGTCTTCACAAAAGTTGTATCTTATTCTCTTAGATTTCAATTGGTATAAAGTTTATAATTTTTAGATATTTGAATTGAGAGATATGAGTTGTACAACTGGACAGTGTTATCATGCACTAGCTAAATTTCAAATGTACTTAGTCTACAGTAGTTTGAGCATAACTCATACAATAGTAAACCAAATTGAATGATCTTAGAGTCATTAGAAACTTAAGGCATAGGGGAACAATTGTCTAGAAGAAAGTGTTACAGAAATACACCATTTTCCTAATGATAATAATCATGCAAAGTGGATCCCAAAGTGTTTTTAGTCAAATTCGGACTGATCAATTGAGTATTGATCTATAAATGACTAATGTGACTAGAATAACGATAAGGAACCTAGAATTGTCAGGAACATGCATTGTACATATTTCATATACATATACATACATAACTGAATACTTATACCATTGTACAAATTTATGATATGCGTAAATGTGTTTTGCATAATATAGAGGAGCATTTAGAGCACTATCATTCAAACGTTACCGGGACTCCAAAGTAATAGCTTTCTAGAGTGATTTATGAGTAACCTAAAATGGTCTTGACTTGACTTGTTTTGTTTATTACTGAATTGAATTTGATATTGATGCATGTGTTGTAACACCCTAACTTCGCCGGACCCGAACCCGATATCAACAGTGATACCCGAATTCGTGCCCCGCGAGGGTGGCATGTCACATCACTTAACAAATCACTTAATAAAAGTCGGTATAAATTTTTTTT
>JAOQML010000007.1:15735081-15746268 GCA_027568935.1 Erythroxylum urbanii | reverse complement strand
TATTTTTAAATTACTTATTATTTATAAAAATATAATTAAACATTAATAAATAATTTAATTTTTGTAATTGTAATTTTAATTATACTTTGTCACATGTAATAGTTATTGGACTTGTGTTTTTGTAGAGGTTCACATAAGTTTAGTTATAATATGACTAAATTAGATAATTTAAGTTACTCAATTCAAATACTACATAAACGATTTCGTTTATTATAAAAATTTGTATAGTTCTATTAAACATGTTGTGATAATTAAATAATAGTAAAAATTATTTGATAATTAAATAAGATCATAAATAGTTGGATGTGTTTGATTGAGTTTTTATAAGTAGGTTGATAACATTAGATTACTACATTTACCATCAAGTTAATTCCTATAAAAGAAATTTTTTTATTAAAAAATCAATAATATTAATTAAATTCAAAAGTTACTAAAAATATTTGATTTAATAATTTAGACCTTTATCATAATAATTTGGACTGATGTTAAGATCATTTAATATTTTGTTGAGCATGTAGACTTTTAAATTGGGTCATTTATGTATGAATATTAAATTTTAATAATAAAAATCTCCTTTTAAAGTTTACATGCTTGCATATTGCCGATTTAATGAAGCCTTTTTTTTTACTTCGCCCAAGGCCTATAAAATATTAGGAACGACCCTGGATATACGTTCAAGTTATCATCAAATAAGCATGGTAAAAGAGGGTACTTTTAAGACTTCTTTCATAACACTTGATGGTCATTATGGGTTACTATTTATGACGTTTCGCTTAATTAACACTCCTTTAACCTTTCAGTCTGTAATGAATTATCTGTTATGACCATTTATTTGCAAGTTTGTGCTCGTGCTTTTTGATGAGATATTACCTATAGCCAAAGTTAGTTATCATAAAATAGGCATGACAGAAGGGGATGCTTTTAAGATTGCTTTCAAGATAGTTGATGGTCATAGTATTGCCTTCAAGACAGTAGATGGTCATTATGAGATATTAGATATCTCATTTGGCTTAATTAACACTTCCTCAACCTTTTAGTCTGCCCATTTCTTTGCAATTTCACGTTCATCCTTTTCGATGACATATTACTTTATAACCAAAGTTGAGGGGATCACTTGGGGATTCTTAATCATATTCTTAGGTTATTATCATCTAGTAATTTTTATACTAAGTTGCCTAAGTGTATTTTTATTTTGTGTAGTTACTTCAGTGGATTATTTAAGTTATGTGATATCAACCTAAGACTTCAAATTGACCTAAGTAATATTCAAGCCATACTTGATTCGGCTATTTGAACTATAGTCACAACCTTTAAAGGATTTGTAAGTCGGATCAAGTATTTGATAGTTGTGCATTAGTCTATGTTTTTCTATGTAATTGGCATATGTTTCTTGCATAATTGTTGATTATTGTTGTATTTTAGGATTCATTTTGTATGATTTCGTTTAGTTTGAGATTCATCATTGTTCTTTTATGTTTGATGCTAATTTAGGGTAAGAGTTGATTATTTTCATGTAAGAATAAAGATGGAGCAACTTACAGATCGAGCTAGATGTCAAAGGGGAGAAGAGAAGAGGAGTCATTCTGTGGAAAATTCCCACGATTGTGGGAATTGGTGTGGGAATCATGCCAATTCCCACAATCGTGGGAACTATAATTCGAGACATTATGCGTGACTTCATTAAACTTAGGGTTTTTGGACTGTAAGAACATTATTCAGCCTCCATAGAAGTGAGGACGACACTCCTCTGTAGAAAAGAGCTTTTTTGAGTGAAGAACACAAGGTTTGAGTCTTGAGGAAGGATTGAAGTCAAGGATTATCATCAAGATTGGGAAAATAGCACATTAATATTAAAAATTCCAGATTTTGGCAAAGTAGAGAAGGAGTTCCTTTATTCAATTTTTTGTCAATTTTATCTCTTCTAATCTTTATAGAATGGATTGTTTGAGTGTTGATGATGTTATGGAGACCATGAATGGTTGATTTAGTTTTAGGGATTGCTTTTGAACTATTATTGTTGAACTCTTATTTTATTGAATTGAATAAAAGTGTCTTTGATGATTGTTGATTTTATTTCTATTTTGTAACAAATCGAGAGAGTGAGTTAGATTATTTGTGTAGGATTGTAAAATGAGAGTTGACAACCTATAGACTTACAATCATCGTGTTAATTGATTAGTTAGAAGAGAGATCTCAGCTAGGTCAATTGATCACCCATAGGATAGTTTAATAACTAGTTAAATTAGTGAAGTGATTGTGTAGGTTGAGAGATCTTTCAATTGATTTCATTTAATTTGATTAGGGACAATTAATTACACCTAGTTAATACACTTAGAAATTATAGGTGAGACACAATTCGATTAATAAAATAAGAGGGAGACAAAATAGGGAAAAAATAATCTCTAGTTTTTAGATTTTTGAATTCCAATTTTTCTGCAATTCTGGTATTGTTCGTTATTAATCTTTTAATTTTAATTTAATTTTCTAGATTAGTTTCATTAAACACTTTCATTTCTTAAACAAGGTTTGATCTAAATTAAGTAGTGTATGGACATCAATTCCTGTCGGATCAATATCTGCTTTTTAACTACAAGTCACGACCCGTACATTTGCGATTTTTGAGCACAAAATGAATATATTGTTTTTCCAATCCTCAACAAGTTTTTGACATTGTTGTCGGGTGATTGATTGTTTAGTATCTTGTTTAATTTATATTAATTTTATTTAAAAGTTTTTGATACTTTTCCTTATGTATTTACAGGTGTATGAACAAAGGTGTATACGAAGATCGACAAAAGTTAGTGAAGGCGAATTTCCCGACAACAAAAGATATGAAAGAGAATTAAGAAGGGCAAAATGTCTAAATTTTTCACAACAAGATATGCCTGAGAAGAAGAACAAGGCAGATCGGAAAGGACAATGATGGATTTCATGAGGCCGCCAAGATTCAGTCCTCAAGGAATGGTGAGGCCGGTGGTTCAAGCGAACAACTTTGTGGTAAAGATGACACTTCTCAACATTTTGCGAAACAATGTATAGTTCTACGGGTTATCTAACGAAGATCCGAGCGACCAAATTGCAAATTTTCTGGAGATCTGTGACACTCTCTGATTCAACAGAATGTTCGACGATGCGGTGAAGCTGAGGTTATTTTCTTTCATATTGAAAGATAGGACGAAGGCATAGTAAACTCGTTAAATTCGGGGCTGATTACCACTTGGGAGCAACTTTCCCAAGCATTCCTCGCCAAATACTTTCTGTCGATGAAGACGACAAGGATTATTAAAGAAATCACAAATTTCCAGCAGAACGATGAAGAATTTCTCTATGAAGCTTGTGAGAAACTTAAAGAATTATAGAGAAGCTGTCCTTATCATAATCTCCCGAGGGAGTTCCAACTACAAGTGTTTTACAATGGAGTGAATCTGAGCACGAGAGGAACCATCAATGCAGCAGCCAAAGGTTCATTAATGAGGAAGACTGTGGAAACAACTCATGACATTTTGGAGGAGTTGTGAGCAATAGCTGCATGTGGTTGAGCGAGAGGAGTAGACAGTGACAGAAGGAGAAAAAAGGTATGATATCCATTGACTCTCTTACTACTTTGCAGGCTCAAATTACGACTCGTACAAAGCAGCTGAACAACATGCAAGGAGCATTTACCTCTACAACGAAGGCGATGCAGGTGCAATTTGAGCTGTATGGGTAGAACAACCATGACTCAACTGATTGTTTTCTATTGGGAGCTGGTGGTATCGAACAGGTAAGTTATCTAGGACAACCATAGAAAGGTAACAATCCTTATTCTAATACTTATAATCCGGGGTGGAGAAACCACCTGAATTTTTTAGGGAATAATAATAATGTAGGTGGCCAAGTAAGACCACAAGGACCATCAGGATTTTAGTAAGATCAATTCGGAGCGATAGAAAGCAAAATAGACAAGATGTTAGAGGTCTTGGGATCTAAAATTTCATCTCAAGAGGAGAATCAGAAGAGAATGTTTGCTAGCCAGGAAGAAAGTTAGAAAAGGATGGAAGCGAAATTCGACCAAATTGTGAAGAATCATGCATCGTCCATCTATAATTTGGAGGTTCAGGTAGATTAACTCATTAACAATTTATCTTCTCGAAATGCAGGTAGCCTATTGAGCAACACCGAGGTCAATCCAAAGGAAAGAATCATGGCCACGGACAGAGAAAAAGGAAAGTGAATATGAGGAGAAAGATGGAGACAAGAGAGAAGGATAAACTGTGTTTGAAGTACTTCCAAGTGAATTAGTAAGCGAGTCGATCAAGGAACTTCAACTTTGACTTCCACATCAGATTTTTGCTCAGCGGAAGTCATCTTCAAATGGAGCAGTGAGGAATTCTAAAGAGGCTGAGTTAAGTGAGATGATGGATATCACAAATTAACTCCAAACAAAGCTCACGTTAAAGGAACCGGTGAAGAAAGGGGTCAAAGAGCACATATCAGAAGGAATTCCACATATAGTACAAAAGAAATAAGATCTAGGGGACCTTTTCATTCCGTGTAGTAATTATGAAGTTAAGATAGATAGGGCATTTGCGGATTTGGGAGTGGGTATCAATATGATTCCCTACTCGTTCAGTCAGAAGTTGGGTTTACGAGAGCTAGAGCCTATTAAGATATTAGTGAAAATGACCGACAGAATGGTGCACTTGTCAAAGGGGATCATTAAGAACGTGCAAATATAGATTGACAGATTCCTTTTTCCTATGGACTTCTACATAGTGGATATGGGAGAAGACAAGGAAACCCCAATAGTTCTTGGGCGACTGTTTCTGGCTGCTTCTCATTCAATTATTGATGTTGATGGGGGAGAATTAATATTGAGAGTAGGAAAGATGTTAACATTTAAGGCATCAAAGAAAGATTATCGTTCTCCTTTACTCCCAACGGAAATCAAGGAACCTGAACCCTAAGCAGGATGGGAAGATATTAAGGACCCTAGGAATGTGTTCAGGAAGAAACGATCACACAAGAGGAGGCGAAGAAAGGAAAACTACAGTGAAGGTGGAGTCTATACTAGGATAGCTCATCTACAGAGTTTAAGATCAGTTTCTGCACTGTTACTGTATCAGTCATTTGAGTTGCCGTGATAAAAAAGGAGAGTTGAGCTACTGAAGTTAAAAGAAGCGCTTCATGCCATAGATGTTTATTTTCTTTTGATTGTTTTTGTTTATTTGTTCGTTTGATTTTTTTAGTTATGATCATGTTTGATTTGAGTTGGATTGATGTTTATTTTGATTTTATTTCAATTTCAATTTGTTTTCTTTTCAAATTTCTTGTTGATGATATTATTTTGATGTGTTTATAGGTTTTGGGATTATGAAAATTACATGTTAAGATTGGAAGAAGGTTTAGAAGTGGAAGAATCACTAATTCCTAATTAGAGTGATTCCCACGATCGTGGGAAATCTCTCCAAAAACTTTCTAAAGAGAAAACCCATAATAGTGGGAATTCTATCTGGAGGGAAATTTAAATTTCCCTCACCCTTTCTTCTTTCACCCACTCTTCAAATTTTCACTCCTCTCTATAACCCATTAAAATCCTCCTCCCACTATCTAAAACTCTTCATTTTTCCTATAGATTCTTGGTATTTTTTTCATCTCTTTTCATTAATCTTATAATCTTGTACACTTTTCATGCATTAATCATTCAAAACACAAGGATTTGGGTAAGATTTTGCTCTCTCTCTCTCTAAACATCAAAATTTACTCTCTTCCTCTCATTTTTGCAGGTTTTCTTCTTATAATGGCACTAAGGAAAATGATGGCTAAGAAACCAACTGACGAACTTTGCATGCAAGTCTCTGGTAAAGGTAAGTTCGACTTAAAGGTAGCTTATCAGGCCCATTCCCGATTTATTCAGAGGAAGAAGGTACGCATTTTCGAGATATTAGGGTTAGAGAAATAGTCACTCCTCATTATTTTGATTTTGAATTGTTAGAAAACATAGGAATGAGGCAAAAAATTGAGTAACTAGTTGCAAACATAGGTTGGAATAAGTTTGTTCGGTGTGACATGCCTATTTACTCTACTATGACTCTAGAGTTTTTTACTTCAGTCCTATATATCCCAAAAATGGATGTTTTTTGGTTTAGATTAGCTGGCAATGTTTTTAAACTTGATAATCATGTCATGCATGAAATTTTCAATTTGTCGAATACAAAAATTCTAGATGATCATGCCGATTTTGATGTCGATTCCTATTGGAAAACTCTCATAGGTGAAGAACATTTTGACTCCCGCAATGCATCAAATTCTTTAATTTGCAGTACAGAGCATTTACTTTTGCACAAATTTATGTGTTTGATTGTGTTTAATAAAACTGAAAGCAACAAATGCTCAGTCAAAGAACTTTTCTTTTTGTGGTGCATCGATTGGAAAATAAAAATTAATACGCCTTATAGGATTTTTCGATCAATAATGAGCGCTGTGAATAAGAAGAGTTCTTGTTTTAGGATGGCTCATATTGTTTCTACCTTGGGTGTGTTTTATAACTATAATGTGGAAAATTTACGCGTAACTCCATATGATATGTTTGACATATCTTACTTAAGGTGCTCCGAGATTTTGGAGTTCCATTCTATGGAACTGACTAGGGTGTCGTATTGTTAGTCAAAATAAAATAACTATACTACTACTGTAGCAGTGGTGAGTCTAGGTCGATCTCACAAGGAGTGTTCAGTTAGCTTATGAAATGAAATTAATCATTGTTTAGGAAAAATTGGGGTAGGGGGTTTGGATTTTGGAATAAGAAAATAAATGAAACTAACTAATAAAAACAAAATCAAGAAAATATGCAAAAAATGGTAAAATTGGAGAATTCGTTAGGGATCTGGTTCTTTGGTTCAATCTCAGCTTACACCCTAATTAAGCATAATTCAATGATTTGTTGTTTTCAAACCTCTCCTAGAAACTATTAGTCGTGGGTTAATAATTAACTCGAGTTTTTTCTTAGGTTTTGTTTAATCACCATACGATTGTTAATTAAACCTAACCACCAAATAACCTAGGATATGATCTCTAGATTTAATTAGGTAGTAGCATTACGAATTAGGAAAACTAATTAATCAAGACAACAATCACATACGATGCGTTATTTAACCTAGGTCATGTTATCCCTAATGATTATGAGTCATTAGTCGCTACACATGAACTTCAATATAACAATTATAGATTATATCGAAATTCCAGCAATGGATATGCAATTAAATGATTTAATGAACGCATTAAAATCATCCTTTCACAATACCCTATAGGTTCATACATAAATAATCGAACAATAATGAAAATCCGATTATCCATACAAAAAACCGAAATCAATTAACATAAAAGAACACAATCAATTCCTAATGAGACAAAGAAATAACAAAAATAAGAAAATACACTTAACTCGGGTCATCGATATCGATGTCGATGTCACCTCCGAATCGGTGTTGGGACGTCTAACCATCCATAAGTCTCTCAAATAAATGCTTAAGCCCCATTAAAACCATCCCCAGCTGAAGCCCTCTTTTGTTCAAAGCTACTGCTGCAACTCTCTATACTTCACTATTCACTGATTTGACAATTTAAGTTTAAGGTCCAACTACACTATTCACTCTTCTCTTTTTTACCCATAACTCTCTTCACTCATCTGACGCCACTCTTAGTAGCAGTTCTCTTCTTTCAAGCCATGCCGCCTACTCCTCTCTACTCTCCAATGTGTATTTGATGGGATAAATTAATTTCCAGGTTTTTGGTCCACCGTATCCTGTAGCTTCTCCACTTCTGTTAAACGCTAGCTGCAATGCTAGCATTTTAACGCATACATTAACTCTAGCACAATGCTGGCGTTTAATTACTATTTTTCCTCACTTGACTTTTGCATCATTTTATTCATGCTTCTGCTCCTCTTTCACATCATTTTGTTTGTATGAAACGTGTGTTACTTGCATTTAATTCACCCTGTAGTTTAGCTCATGGACTACTGCATACTTCATCTTTAATCTTCTTTGTATTTTCAACATATGTCCCATTTTTCTTGGCATTGATTACTTGCTCCAATATTTATCATTCTTGCTCCATGAAGACAATTAAAAATTAATTTTCATAAATAGCCAAAATATAATGCTTTCGATTCACTTTATTTTCTTTGCTTTCAAATTGTACCTAAAATCATATATGAATTAAAGTGAGTATCTTAAGCAATTTCATGTTATTAATTGCTAAGTATAAATGATTAAATGTATCAACAATTAGACACATATTAATTTTCCCCACACTTAGCTTTTGGCCGTCTTTAGGCAAAACATTAAAATTAAGCTCAAAGACCCAAAAACATTAACTCATTTCCCATATGTTCCAAGAATATATAATCACAAACAAAGATGAATGACTTTCAAAAATCATAGAAAGATGTCAATATTTCAAGCTTTTACTCATGATCAATCAACATTCAATACCTTTAAAAACTAAGCAATCTAATGGTAGACTCAGAAAATATGTTTAACTAAAATATATCAACGGGTACACTCAACACCATTCATGATCATGACAATCCACAACTTTGCATATCATTTCATTTCTCCACCATTAAAATTCACTTGCAAAATCATGAATCAAAGGACATTTTAGGGTTGTAATGTGGGCAAGGGTAAGGTGAGATGTATTTAGGTCAAGTAGCATGAAAGCCATTGAGCTAGTGAAACAAAGCAACACTAATAAAAAACTAGGTACCGTCAGCTATGACAAATGCAACATCTATATTTCGCAACTTCATTCAACTCTCACACACAAACCACATGAAGCACAAACCAATTTGAAAGAATCACTTATACAATTGATGCCAACAATATATTGAAACCACAAGAGTGAACTTTCCAAACCAACTTCTATCTCATATTTAACATACTCAAATATCACATTCATCACAACTCTATGAAGATGCATTAATCATGAATAACTTTGCCAATTCATAAGCACTTCTACCTTGATAAATTTATTTAAACAAATTTATTTAATTTTACTTTTTTTCTTTTTTTCTTTTTCTTTTTCTTTTCTTTTCTCTTTTTTTTCTTTTCTCTTTTTCTTTTCTTTTTTTTACATTAAAAGAAACTACATTAACATGGCCATTTCAATGATAAGACATAAAAAACATCCTAAACATTATAGCCAATCCACACATATGTACACCCCTACACTACACTTTTGTACATCCACAAACTCACCAATCACAAGTGCTCCACTAGCTTTATGGCTTAGGTAGGACATTTGGTTAAGTTTAAAGCATGTAATATGGTTGATACAAAAAGAAAGGTATAAAGCTCAAAGGGGATTATTAAGGGAAAAATCATGTCAATAGGATAGGCTTTTTGGCTAATGTAGTTTGGAAAAGAAAAGAATGCCAAATAATATCCATATTAATGCATGTGATAAAAATGTGGTCTCAAATAGAAATTCAACTCAAAATCATGATGTACATTTCATGAAAGTCACACATTATCAAAAGACAATGAGATTGATATGGATGTTTCAGTCTAATAAGGCTCAAAATCTCACCGGCTTTGTCTACCACTAGTCACTACTCTTCTAAAGATAATGCATATCGATCAATTACAAGAGTAAAAATACATGCTAAAGTTGCTATGAAATTCTTTAGTCAACTCATTCTCTAATCATGACTATATAGTCCCAGAAGCAACAAAAAACTAGATAATGTTTGTTTTGTTTGTTTTATTCTTTCTCTCATTTTGATTGAAAACTTAAAAATAAGCAAAATATACCAATAGAGAAACACACATGCATAAAAATAAATAAATAAATAAATGCAAGAATTCAAAAGCAAAGAAATTTACTTCCCTTGGGTTGCCTCCCAAAAAGCGCCTTTGTTTAAGGTCACTGACTCGACTCAAAGCGCCTTTGTTTAAGGTCACTGACTCGACTCCTTCTTCTCCTCACGTGATAAAATTGTGATCTTCAAGTGTCACATATGGTTCCTCCATGTGAGGTTCTTCAGGATAGGTTCTTGGTTGATAATCGTTCCCATTTAGCTCCTTCCCTATCCTCAGACTTTCAATCTCGATTGAGTCCATGCATTCGAGAAATATTTAGAGCATCTCTTCACGTTTTTCTTCCTCGTTTAGTTCTTTCAATCTGCTATGTAAAGGTTAAGAGTTAGTTTTAAATATAATTACAGACTCAGTACTTACCTTTGAGCTAAAAGATATGTCCTTTTCTAGTTCGAACTCCTTCTTTGCTTCTTCTACATAAGCAATTCGTTAAGGGTTAACCTCAAAATTCTTAAGCTCCTCATCACTTTGTAAAATTTTCGTACAAACATCCATTGGGTACACCTCGGGCTGATACAAATGCTCCTCTTCGCTTTGTGGTTCTAGATGATTAATATCTCCCCATTGAGGCAATACATCTTGTTGGAATTGCAGAGCATCCTCTCGGAATTGCTATACAGCTTACCGAAATTGCTGTTGCATATTCTGTTGAAACTACGGCATATCTTGTTGAATTTGAAGATTCTTAGCAGCCATAATATTAAGCATTTCTTCTAGAGACGTACCTGAGTAGTATTAGCTCTCCAAATCTTGGATGCTAGACCATATAGTTTTTAGAAATTGCCCTCCATCCTGCTAGAATTATAGAGTATTTTGCTGCAATTGCAAAGTATTAGTGTTTACAATATTACTAAACTCTTATAGAGATGGACCGGAGTCATGATAGGAAACTTTTGATCTGTATGAGAATTTCTGTGCATCCTACAAACTATTATGGAAGTAATCCAATGATTATCCCGTCCATAACAAAATTTAGGTTGATTAGTCCAAACATTGTTATAGGATTGAGAATATGAGTTATAAAAGAAATTACCTCCCTCCATATCGATTTTTTTACACCAACATAAAACAAAAGAAATGATAAGATCATGAAATAACTGAAAAGAAATTAATTACGAACAAATATATACAAAACACCAATTAAATCACAAACAAAAATTAAAACACTGTACCCCCCAACAATGGCCCTAAAATTGACCGGCGCATCATAACGCTAATCAAAATAAAATAACTAGACTACTATTGTAGCAGTGGTGAGTCTAAGTCGATCCCACAGGGAATGTTCTATTAGCTTATGAAATGAAATTAGTCAGTGTTTAGGAAAATT
>JAOQML010000007.1:15724120-15734981 GCA_027568935.1 Erythroxylum urbanii | reverse complement strand
GGGGGGTTTGGATTTTGAAATAAGAAAATAAATGAACTAACTAATAACAAATTAAAGAAAATATGCAAAAAATGGTAAAATTAGGGAATTTGGTAGGGATTGGGTTCTTTGGTTCAATCTCGGCCTACACCCTAGTTAAGCATAATTCAACGATTTGTTGTTTTCAAACCTCTCCTAGAAACCATTAATCATGGGTTAATAATTAACTCAAGTTTTCCCTTAGGTTTTGTTTAATTAAGATACGATTGTTAATTAAACCTAACCACCAAATAACCTAGGATACAATCTCTAGATTTAATAGGTAGTAGCATTACAAATTAGGAAAACCAATTAATCAAGGCAACAACCATATACGATGCGTCATTTAACCTAGGTCATGTTATCCCTAATGATTATGAATCATTAGTCGCTACACGTGAATTTTAGCATAACAATTACGAATTATATCAAAATTCTAGCAATAGGTATGCAATCAAACGATTCAATGAATGCATTAAAATCATCCTTTCATAATACCCTAAATAACCAAACAATAACAAAAACCTGATTATCCATACACAAAACCCAAACTAATTAACATAAAATAACATAATCATTTCCTAATGAGAGAAAGAAATAACAAAAATAAGAAAATACAGTTAACCTAGATCGTCGATGTCGATGTCACCTCCGAACCGATGTCGGGACATCTTGGCATCCACGAGTCTCTCAAATAAATGTTTAAACCCCATTAAAACCATTTCCAACCGAAGCCTCGTTTTGTTCCAAGCTACTGCTGCAACTCTCTCTACTTCACTATTCACTAAACTATTCACTGATTTGACAATTTAAGTTTAAGGTCCGTCTACACTATTCACTCTTCTGTTCTTTACCCGCAACTCTCTTCACTCATCTCTCACACCACTCTTAGCCACAGCTCTCTTCTTTCAAGCCACGCCGCCTACTCCTCCTTACTCTCCACTATGTATTTGATGGGACAAATTAATTTCTAGGTTTTCAGTCCACCATATCTTGTAACTTCTCTACTTCTGTAAAACACTAACGTAACGCTGGCATTTAATTGTTGTTTTTCCTCAATTGGCTTTTGCATCATTTTATTCATGCTTTTGCTCCTCTTTCACGTTGTCTTGCTTACATGAAATGCGTACTACTTATATTTTTTTCACCCTGTCGTTTAGCTTATGGACTGCTACATACTTCATCTTTAATCTTCTTTGTATTTTCAACATATGTCCCATTTTTCTTGACATTAATTACTTGCTCCAATATTTATCATTCCTGCTCCTTGAAGACAAGTAAAAATTTAGAAAATAAACAAAATATAATGCTTTCGACTCATTTTAATTTCTTGGCTTCCAAATTGTATCTAAAATCATATATGAATTAAAGTGAGTATCTTAAGCAATTTCATGTCATTTATCGCTAAGTATAAATGATTAAATGTATCAAAAATTAGACACATATCAGGAACTTCAAAATCCTCAGATGCGTATTGCAGTTAGGAATAGGAGGGGCTAAAATATAGCAGCTTCCTGACCCTCCATATCCTGAGCAGTCCTGGAGGCAGAGGAGGAAGTAGTAGAGGAGGAACCGAGTGCACCAACAGAGGTCGACTGATTTTAACAAATCCTTGACTAGATGGCTGCGAATCAGCAATAAATGACATCACACCTCGATGAACTCGGCACCCAAATGTGGCAAGTTCATAAGGAGCAGCGTAGCTTGAAGAAGAGGTTCCTCAAATTCTACCAAAGGAACAATTTTGAAGCTTCTTTGCCCACGCCGTCACCTCCATCATCTCCATAAGCCATTTCTTACCTTAAACTTTTCAATTCTATTATTTTCTTTTGTTTGGTTTAATATCTTTTGTTTGTGTTAGGCCTTTTGTTTGGTTTAATATCTTTTGTTTGGTTTTATGTCATTTGTCTAGTTTTATTTCTTTTGTTTGGTTTAATATCATTTGTTTACTTCAATTTTTGTTGTTTGGTTTGATGTCATGTTCCCTTAATTAATGGTTGACTTGTTACATCGAGGAAAATGTGATCTTTATATGTAGGGAGGTGACTTTCTCAATTGCATTGTGTGCATTTTGTTAAATAGGATGCATGTTTAGGCATATCGTGTGCTTTGTGTCAGCAATGGAATCGCACTTGAATCATTCTGATGGATATTGTCATAAGATTCTATCATGCTAGTTGGAATTAGATAGAATGCATGCTTGAAATCAGATTAGGCTACTTGAGTAGAAAGTGAACCATATAGAGTGATGAAAAGTAGTTGGTTATATAAGTTTACTTATAATTGACATTTGGGTAATGAGGTAGTGTAGAGATGCATGATGAGTTTTCATTTGAGCTAATGTGAGGATTGAGCCATATGTTTCCATCTATAGTCATCTCATTTCTTTATTGAGTCCACTTCCTTAAGTTATTATCTTTAGAACTTGCTTTGAATCAATTTAAGTCTACTGTATGCATGATTAATAGAGATGATTAAGGACTTTTTTTGTGTTAACCCTTGGCTTAAATGACCCACCTTTGCATTATCCCTTGCTATCCCGTTGAACTTTAACTTTTTGTTTGTTAACAACACCCAAAATTTTAAACCTTAAACCCCATTAACCTACCCATTCACACGTTTAGTAAAGTATTAAGTAATATATTAGTTACGATCATTGTCAAATTTTTGTTATCAACATGAGTTGAGGATGTTTTTTGCCTGTGAATTACAGTGTACATAGTGCTATTTTGAGCCATAGTTCTTCCATGTATGAAAAAATGTTAAAAAAAGAAATACGAAAAAAGAAAGGAAAAGAACAAGGAAGAACAATTGAGTAGCATAAATGAGTGCAGAGTATTAATTACATTTGTGTATTTCAGAATATGTTTTTGTTATCCCTTGTTACCGCTTTTTACTTTACGAATGCCTGTGCTTAACCTTTCTTCCCTCTTCACCCACCTTAACTGACCACATTACAACCCTAAACAAGCCCTTTTGATCTATTTATGCATGCAATCATTGTAGAGGAGAATTGGTGTATAGGAAGTTTGAGCGAAACACTAACCATCAAACACTTGAGAGAAATGAGTGAAAACTATGAGGAAGATTCATTTTTGCACATATATTTAACTTTGAGTGATGGCGTTAATTGTTGAGTTTGCTTATATACACCAATGAAAAAGTAGTCATGATATATGCATTAACTTGATATTTGAGTTGGTTAAAATTTGAGGGATTGAATGCTTTGATCTTTATGAAAATGAAGTGATATAATTGATTGATTATGTTTATTTTTCTTGAGGACAATCAAAGATTTAAGTGTGGGGATGTTGATAATTGTGCATTAGTATATGCTTTTTTATGTAATTGGCATGTGTTGCTTGCATAATTGTTGATTATTGTTGTAGTTTAGGATTCATTTTATATGATTTTGTTTAGTTTGATGTTCATTGTTATTCTTTTATGTTTGATGCTAATTTAGGGTAAGAATTAATTATTTTCATGTAGGAATGAAGATGGAGCAACTTGGAGATCGAGCTAGAGATCAAAGGGGAGTAGAGAAGAGGAGTCATTCTATGGAAAATTCCCACAATCGTGGGAATTATGATAATTCCCGCTTTCATGGGAACTAAAATCTGAAACATTATGCGTGGCTTCATTAAACTTAGGGATTTTGGACTATAGGAACATTATTCAACCTCCATAGAAGTGAGGACGACACTCCTCTATAGAAAAGAGCTTTCTTGAATGAAGAACACAAGGTTTGAGTCTTGAGGAAGGATTGAAGTCAAGGATTATCATTAAGATTGGGAAAATAACACATCAACATTAAAAGTTCCAGGTTTTGGCAAAGTAGAGAAGAAGTTCCTTTATTCAATTTTCTGTCAATTTTATCTCTTCTAATCTTTGTAGAATGGATTATTTGAGTGTTGATGATGTTATGGAGACCATGATTGGCTTATTTAGTTTTAGGGATTGCTTTTGAACTATTATTATCAAACTCCTATTTTATTGAATTGAATGAAATTGTCTTTCATGATTGTTGATATTTCTATCTTGCAACAAATCAAGAGAGTGAGTGATATTATTTGTGTAGGATTGTACAACGAGAGTTGGCAACCTATAGACTTACAATCATCGTGTTAATTGATTAGATAGAAGAGAGATCTCAGCTAGGTCAATTGATCACCCATAAGATAGTTTAATAACTAGTTAAATTGGTGAAGTGATTGGGTAGGTTGAGAGATCGTTCAATTGTCTTCATTTAATTTGATTAGGGACAATTGATTATACCTTAAGAGATAGTAGTTAATACACTTGGAAATCTTAGGTGAGACATAATTCGATTAGTAAAATAGGAGGGAGGCAAAATAGGGAAAAAAGTAATCTCTAGTCTTTAGATTCTTGAATTCTGATTTTTTTGCAATTTTGGTATTGTTTATTGTTCGTTATTAATCTTTTAATTTTAATTTAATTTTCCAGATTATTTTAAACAATTTCATTTCTTAAACAAGGTTTGATCTAGATTAAGTGGTGTCTAGGTATCAATCTTGGTGGGATCAATATCTGCTTTTTAACTACAAGTCAGGACCAGTACACTTGCAATTTTTGAGTATAAAATAAGTAGATTGTTTTTCTAATCCTTAACAATACTACAAATGTTTTACACATCAGCATGCATCTATAGTGGGCCTACTTATAGATCTATTACAGTCTAATGCTTTTATATGGATAGACAATGCTACTATAATATTCAATAAACTGAAGAAGAAAGTGTTGGGAAATCAAGGCGGGATCAAATCCTAACCACAACGGAGTAATTACAAAACTTTTTCATATTTTGATTTCTAGAAAACTAAGTTCACTTTAATTTTATAAAATAATTAACAATTAAATCATAATAAAATATGAATCTTAATTCATACCTTATTCTGAAGCTTGATCATATTCTTGTCATATCTCTCGAATGGTTTTTCAAATTAATCCATCTCAACCACTATAATCATAAGTGTCTAGTCTCTAACGGTATATATAGAACAGGTTGAGATAACTTTGTAACTCTGTAACTCCATTAGAGCTTAAGCCTATTTATAATAAATTTTGGATATTTTAGTAATTTAATTGAGATTATATTCTAATTTCAATTAAAATTTAATTAGAATTAAAAATAATTTTAATTAAATATCAATTATACCCAAATAAGATCCAATATCTCATGCTAGTCCTTATTTATTAAATATCTCATATTTAATATAAAGTTTCTCAAACTTTATAATCATATCTAACTTAATTAAAAAATTTTGCTCTCTTCAGTCTGTTCTTTATGTGAGACCCATTAGGTTTCCAAATAAGTTGACAATGATTATAAATTATAATTAAAATAGATAAATTAAGAGTCCTTTTAATTATCTTTAATTCTATAATTAAACAATTTATAATCATAGATCAAGATTTGTGTTCAAGAATGCATCATTACCACCAAATATTTAGGAATGTTAAAGTAGTTTTGATTAATTTTTCTGTGCATGATTTTTCTATATAATTCAATCATTTCATCATACAAGATTCTGATTAGACATAGAACATAGAATTAATGTCTACTCTATTTTGAGTCCAATCATATTAGTTCTTCGTCATTAGCTATCGATTCAATTAATCAATTTGTAAACTATTTACAAAACGTCATTTTATCTTGGCCAAGGACTTCCCAAATTAATACTAATTACTTTAGGGTGATAAGTCCTATCTTAATCACTCAACTACCTTTATATAATTCATGCTACATCCAATTACTACCGATTGAATGACCCATGATTAAATAGGTTATAAGTAGTATCAAAACATAGTAATCTCTATGCAAGATAACTTTACAGACCTCAAGTCAACTGAATACAGATCAAGATTTGTGTTCAGGAATGCATCATGACCACCCAATATTTAGGAATGTCAAAGTAGTTTTGATTAACCTTTCTGTGCATGATTTTTCTATATAATTCAATCATTTCTGATTAAACATAGAACATAGAATTAATGTCTACTCTAACTTGAGTCCAATCATATTAGTTCTCCATCATTAGCTATCGATTCAATTAGTCAATTTGTAAACTATTTACAAAACGTCATTTTATCTTAGCCAAGGACTTCCTAAATTAATACTAATCAAGAATAAAAGAACATTCTCCCCAATTACTTTAGGGTGATAAATCCTATCTTAATCACTCAACTACCTTTATATAATTCATGCTACATCCAATTACTACCAACTGAATGACCCATGATTAAATAGGTTATAAGTAGTATCAAAACATAGCAATCTCTATGCAAGATAACTTTACAGACCGCAAGTCAAAGGATCACTTATACAATTATCATAATGAGAATTTCCATCAACCTATAAGTAATATTCCAAATGGATTTCTCATATTAGGTTTGTTTATTAAACTTGTTCTCTAACAAGAACTTACACATTTGTTTAAGTATCTCCATACTTTAGTCTATGAGATCAACGATTTCCTTTATAAGGAAAAGCATAGCGTGTGCTCTTAACAATGTTTTAAAAATCAAACCAGTTCGATGGATTTAACAGTGAAAACTTTGAACTGACCAACTTTTCAATTCGGCTTTCAATTTTTGTTTTGATTTAGTTTAGTAATTTTTTTGGTTATAATTGATAAGTTTATTAATTAATCAACCATTTTAAAACTAATTAGTTTTATAAACTAAAATAAACAAAATAATCTTTATTTAACAGTCTCNNNNATTAAACTTTAAGTAAAGATATTTTTTTCAATCATTTTTCAAATTCTTTAATTTTATTTAATCTTTAATCAGTTTTATGATGGTGTAATACTGGTTAAACGTTTTAAACCTTAAACATCTTATCTTATTGATTTAACTTTCAGATTGATTTTGAAAAGATTAAGTTTTAATAGAACAATTAATAGAAACAATTTAGGGATAACACATAAAAGCAATATGAATCTTATAATTATAATCTTATTATAATTTTATTTGCAATATATAATTATTTCATAGACTTTATCATATATATCTAAACATATACAAGATAAAGAATCCATTTAAATTATTTTGTCACTAAACTATAACCCAACTGATTAGTTGTAGGGTATAAACCAACAATCTTCCACTTGCTCTAAGCTAATCATTTCAGTATCATATACCGCATCACTATATGATGATCATGCTACTGCTAGGATAGTGGCTTAGTGAGAGAATTATATAAGATTCTTTGTAGTGAGCACATGCTTAAATCTTACAATTTTCATCTTAATTATTATCATAATTAAGAAAAACTGCCTAAATACATCCTTAGATCTTTGATGAAATCTTAACTCCTTTTATATGCCCAATGACTCTAATGTTCCATAATACATTACTCTTTTAAACAATGCAAGGAGCTATATCAAGTTTACTAAAGAATTTATTGATCTAAACAATCATTTCCATTAAATGAAGAAATGTATTATAGCTTAATTAGCAACCATTGCTACATTAGAACCTTTCCAATCTTGGATGATATTGTTCTAAGTAAATAGACCTTAATTAGGATTTACTTCTAAAGTTATATCTTATCATCTTGAACTTAAATATCAACTCATATATAGAATAATGAATATCTATAATACTTCATAAATAACTATTTCAAATACTAAAAATCTTTAGTATGTTATCTATGTACTAGGACTTCAAAAAGGTGAACAACTTCCAATCTATCTTTATAAATCTAATTCTTAAAATTAACTTGTTACCTTTTTTATCCAAAAAGAGTTGTTCTTAAACAAATGTATTTTCAACAATTAAAAATTATAATTGTTTTTCTCTATAAGCAATATGCCTTTACATACTCTCATTGAAGATTATAACTATACTTCCAGTGACCTTCTTGTAGGCATGATAAATTCACAGTCATCTCTAAAACAAACTCTTTGAATTCGTCATGAAAGTGAATCTTTTAATGTTTCGTAGTCTTTCAACTATACATGAAATGTATCAATAAGGACATTAGTTCCAATTGGATGTACTATCATAAGATTTGAAAATTTCAAATTTTATCTTACTTTTACTGCTTATTGGAGAACCATTCTTCTATAAGTATATATTGAAACAAGTAATTTGTTCAATTGGGTTTGTAAGATTATATCTAACCTTTTGGATATCTCATAACCTTTTATTACCCGTTTTAGTTATAAACTTAATAGACAATACATACTTCAATCAAGTATCAAATGCTTAAATCATTAACTTTGATTGTTTCAAAGACTCAGCGTTTCATATCTAATATAAAATACTAGTAATTGATTTAATTGGAACTATTGAAGTTAAGTCATTATACTACGTATAATTATAGAAAAAATAATATTGCATCATATAATAACTTTTATTGTATTTCCCTCCTTATATAAATCCATACTCTTATGAAATTAGTTTTTAAGGTATTCACCAAAGAATCTCATTCCTTAAAGATAAATAAAAATTTTAAAAAGAAAACTCACCACAATGATTTCATCAAAGTGCTTCAGCATTCTCAATTTTTAATTTCTACTTAGATTTAATTAATTTAAATTTTTCAAAATTTTTAATCATTATTTCATTTTATACATATAACTATATCATATAAATTCATTATTGATCTAATAAAATATAGTTATTATCCTTTTATGAATTGATATTTCATCTAATATATGATATGTATAAGATTTAAAAATTCATTACTATCATCATCCTTTCACAAAAGTTTTTTTTTTGGTTATTCTTCATCTTAATAAGTTTCACAAGTTTCATACAATTCATAATGAAAAGGACATATATCCTTGTATGTAACTTTATGATTCTCATTATGTTGATTTAACCAACATGGCATAAAAGGACAGTCTCAATTATACAACTTTATATTCTTTCCATTTATGTTAAGCATAAGTCTCTTTTAATCCAACATATACAAACTATTTGTATAAAATTTGATCAACTACTTTTACTTAACAATCTATTTCTTGTCATGTTTTGAACATTATAATAATGTTGAATCTGAATTTAGTATGAAATACTTATAAGCATGAACTAGAAATACATATGATCTTTACCATATCTTATATAGGCAAGAAAAGTCTTGCAATCAATTTTTTTCTTATGACAACAATTATCATACTATAGTAAAGCCTTTAAATGTTGTCCACAATTATGCTTTTAGTAGGCTAAATTAAGTGGAATAATTCCATCAAGTTATTAGACCTTTTAGCACTACTTAATGTAAACCCTTACATCTTACTATCATGGTATTAATGTACATCTTATATGTTATCATCAAAGTCTATGAAGCATTAGTCAACTCAAAATGTCAATACATTTTATCATCTATATGATTTTGCGTATCTCTAAAACTTTCTTATTGAATCATCAACAGGGATTATAGCAAAATTGCATAACAGGCATACAATTTTTCTTTCTAACTTTGAGAACTTTTCTTAAACATAACACATGTCTAAGAAATTTTGTTTATTAACTTAGTATCAACTATACTAAACAAAGTAAATTCCACTTAAAATAGAATATAAATGTAAGAGAAGCAAGTAATTAATTATATATCTTAACTATCAAATGGGATTAGGACTTTAGTCATGTATTTGGCTACTCCCATTATTTATTCAAAATAGTAGCCTTCACTACTATTCAGAAAGATTACTCTAATCTTTCTAGTGTGTTAGGATCCCACTCATATTTGGTTAATCTTGCATTTGCTAAACAAACCAATTAAACTTAAATTAGGTAGATAACAACTTTATCAATCACATTTTATGTGACTCCTAAATCTGTTATGTGATAACTCTCGCTAAAACGTATCTTATATGTCATTCCTAACCTTGGCTTTAAATTCATGTGATTATGAGTTTGCTTATCCAAATCATACAAATTTAGTTAAGTAGGATCCATTATCATAAGAATAAACATATTCAGATTAATTTGACCTTGAGTTTGCTCAATAAGCCGAACAATAAATAGAACTGTGGTTTACTTATCACAATAGATGGCAACAATCAAATTCTCAATCTGTACTTAATATTTTTACAAAAGATTTGATTTTGCTCGTCTAATCAAAGTCAAAATTACATGTAAAATATCACATATATAAAACTTACAATTTAACATGCATCCAATATATATATCAGACATATAAATAAAGCATGCAACTTATGCACTCAAAATCAAATTATATGCATAAAATCAAGCTTAATTTGATTCAAGTTATTGATCTTCATAATCTAAAATAATATTTCTGGCTCCTTGGAAAAATTAAATTAGATTAAACTCATTGATTCCTAAATAAATTAAATTCCTATTCCAAATAGAAATTTATTTTAATTTAAAAACAATTTTCAAATCCAATTGAAAACTATTTCCAATTATCTTCACTCCTTTAACAAAATTTAATTGAAACAATTTTTAGTAAATTATGCTTCTTACATATTATGATTTAGAAAAACTACTTTTTCAAAATTATATAAGTAACATATTCTACTCCAATTAGACAACTTTTTCTAATCTAATTAGAAATTACTTTTCCTCAGCTAAAAAATTATTTTCTATTATTAAAATGAAACGACTTTCAAAATTAAATAAAACACTTTTAGATTTAACTAAGAGTTCCTTTATTTTATTCAGTTAGATATTTATTTTTAATTAATTAGAAAATTATTTCTTTAATAAATTAGAAAATTAATTTTCAAAATATTAAATAAAGCACAATTCCCTTAATTAATAAATGAAAATGCTTTTAAAAATTTTAACTAAGAAAAATAAATTTTCTAAAAAATCGAGAAAGTTATTATTCATAAATAAATAAAAA
>JAOQML010000007.1:15690486-15717422 GCA_027568935.1 Erythroxylum urbanii | reverse complement strand
AGTGTTAAGTGATGTGACATGCCACCTTCGCGGGGCACGGATCCGGGTATCACTGTCGATATCGGGTTCGGGTCCGGTGGGAGTTGGGGTGTTACATCCACGCTCAAGCTTCATGATCCCATATCCGATGTTGGGCTTTGGAAACAGGGTCCAACACAAAACCTATCCTATACCTTTGGTTCTTGTCTTCTATAGACATCGGATCAAGGTTTATCTATCTTATAGCAACTTTGGCTTTATTGGGTTCCTAACTTCCATTATGCGATTGCTGGGTTTTAAAGCTCATTCTTAAGGTTCACATCATTTAGTATCATATCTTGGCCCTAAATTAGGTTTGGCTATCCTTAATTTAATGTGTTCTTCTTTCTGTTTGTTTTTGTTTCATTTCACTTGTTTTTGTTTTGCTTTGTTGTTTATGTTTTCTGCGAGCTTTTTCCTTTTGCTCATTCAATCTTTTTTCTATTTTTTCTACTCAATTATTGCGTTATAATTATTTTAAGTCTGGTATATTAAAAAAATTAATAAGAGAAGTTATCATATTGAAAAGAAAAGAAGAAGATTAAAGCTAGTTGGTTTAGCTATTACAAGAGCTATACCTCTTTAATAAGGATTTCTTGGTCAAAATTAGTTGTTAATCTTTATTTTACTAGAAATCATATTTGCACTTTGTTTCTTTAAGTCCCATATTTTCCTTATCCTTGTGATTCAATTTCTTGGTTCCTATCTTTAGTTTGTTATGTTCTTATTCCTTTTCAACCGTTTTTATTTGTTATTGATACTTTTTCATTTATTTCAGTTTCCTTTGTTACATTCTAAATCATTTTGATTTACTACAAGTTTAATCATCATAATTTGGTTTATTTAGTTCTATAAAGAACTAAACAAGGAATTCTAAGAGTGGTAAAAGGCAAGAATTTGTGTAAACATCATTATAGTGAAAAGTCAAATATAAAGTGTGTAAACACGAGAGTGGAGTGACATTAATTGAGAGAAACCCATAAGGGAGAGTTGAGAGGATATTTCTAGCATTCTTTTGCAGGTTTTCAATATGAATTCTAAATGTGTGAGTGGAGACAAGTTACAAGTGAATTCATTCACAATATAAGCTATGCAAAAGTAATTTAAACGAATGTTCATTATGTTTGAAGAGATAAAAGATAGGATCGAGAAGTAAGGGGTTACTATAGCTAATTTGCAAAACCTCCCTAATGCATAAAGGCTTTAAAGGTATTCTACTAATGATGACTATGATGGTAATATCGAGATGATGAAGATCAAGCCCCAACAACCACTTTAAACAGAAATAAGCATAGGAGGGATGGTAGAAGAGATGTGAGGCGGCAAGAGTTGATTGCAATTTGGGTAGCATCAAAATGAAGATTTCTTCCTTCAAGGGAGAAATGATCCTAATGCATACTTGGATTGGGAAAGGAAGGTCGAGCTTTTTTTTATTGCCACAATTACTCCTAGGAGAAAAAGGCAAATCCTAATACATAATTGGATTAGGAAAGGAATGTGGAGCTTTTTTTATTGCCACAATTACTCCGAGCAGAAAAAGGTAAAACTTACTGTTGTGGAGTTTACTGATTATGATATAATTTAGTGGGATCAAATTGTTTCAAGCAGGTGGAGCAATTATGAACAACCTATTGGCACATGGGATGATATGAAGGCTATTATAAGGAGGAGATTCATCCCTAATCACTATTATATAGGGATTTGTATCAAAGATTGCAAGGCCTTACTCAAGGGTCTAATATTGTAAAGGACTACCAGCAAGAGATGGAGACTGCAATAATTCAAGCCAATGTTGAGGAAGATGTAGAAATAACCATGGCATGTTTCTTACAAAGGCATAATAGAGACATAGCCAATGTGGTGGAGCTAAAACATTATGTAAAGGTAGAAGACATGTTGCACATGGCCATGAAAGTAAAAAAGAAAATAGCTCAAAAGGAAGGGTGCTACAAAGTTTTGCCAAAACTCGGTTTCCTCTTCATCACGGAAACTAAATTGTGGTAAAAAGGAAGACAAGGTGGTTTCCAAGTACGAAGATGTATCCTACAAGGCCACGAACATGAGATCCACCAAAGGTAATGATTCTTTCCAATAAAAAAGAAATAGGGATATTAAGTGTTTTCGATGTTTAGGAATAGGTCATATTACCTCTCAATTTCCAAACAAACGTGTGATGATTTTGAATGAGAATAGAGATGTTGAGACCAAAAGTGAATTAGTTGATGAATCCATGCAATATTTAGAGGATGTTGGTGATATGGAGTATTCTGTTGAGGTAGAAGGATTGGTTATTAGACATGCATTGAGTACACAAGTTAAGGAAGATAATGATAAGTGTATGACAATATCTTCTATACAGGATGCCATATCAAAGACAAGGTATATAGTATAATCATTGATAGTGGTAGTTGCACAATGCGACTATTACAATCTTGGTGTAAAAGTTGAGTTTACCTACTATAAAGCACCCACAACTATATAAACTTCAATGGTTTAATGATTATGGGCAACTTAAGATAATCCAGTGCTAGTTTCATTTTCAATTGGAAGGTATAAAGATGAGGTTTTGTGTAATGTATTGCCTATGCATATTGGACACGTTCTTTTGGAAAGACCATGACAATATCATAGGCATACAATGCATGATGGATTCAAGAACATATATTCTTCTGTAATGAATGGGAAACCAATCACTTTAATGCCATTAATAATTAGACAAATGTATGAAGATCAAATGAGAGTTAAAAGGGAGAGTGACACAACAAGAGAGAGTGAAGCTAAGAGTAGTAAAAAAAAGAGTGAAAAAAAGAGTGGCTGATCTCGAGAGAGAGAAAAAGAAATATCTTTGAGTAGAAAGGAAAAAGGAGAAGATTAAGAGTGTGGTGAGAGAAATACTAGGAAGCATGCAAGCTTTCATGCAAAAGAGAGTGATGTCAAGAGGGTTATGTTTCTAAATAAGCCAATGATTGCACTGTTGTAAAAAAGACTTATTTTAAAACTAACAAACTAAACATTTCTTTACCTAGTGTCATTTTTTTATTTCAGGAATTTGAGGATGTGTTCTTGAAGATGTTCCTAGTGGATTGCCACCTATTAGGGGAATAGAACATCAAATTGATCTTGTTCCTTATGCTTTAATTCCAAACTGACCAGCTTGTAGAAGTAATCTCGAGCTTCAAAGTCAAGTTAAGGAGTTGATGGAAAAAGTTATGTAAGGGAAAACATGAGTTCATGTGCATTGCTAGTACTTCTTATGCCTCAAAAGGATGGATCTTAGAGGATATGTGTTGATTGTAGAGCTATTGACAACATAACAATAAAGTATAGACACATTCATAAGCTTGATGATATGCTGGATGATTACATGGATCATATGTTCTTAGTAAGATTGATTTGAAAATTGGTTATTATCATAGTAGGATACAAAAAGGTGATAAAAAGAAAACTACCTTTAAGACTTAGTATAGTTTATATGAATGGATTGCAATGCCATTTGGTCTTACCAATGCACCAAGTAATTTTATGAGGCTAATAAATCATTTATTGTGTGCATTCATAGGCAAATTTGTTATGGTCTATTTTGATGATAATTTATAGTTAGAATATGGATGAGCATTTAGAACATTTAAGATCTATTTTGAATATTTTGAGAAAAGAGAAGCTTTATGCCAATCTTAAAAGTGTTCTTTTTGTATGGATATGATTGTTTTTCTTGGTTTTGTTGTACGCGAGGTAGGTGTTGAGGCTGATGAAGAAAAGGTAACGGATATCCAAGAATGGCCAACACCTAATTCCATCACAGAGGTAAGAAGTTTCCATAGGTTGGCTAGCTTTTATAGGCATTTATGAAATATTTTAGCATCATTGTAGCACCACTTACTGAAACTATAAAGAAAACTATTGGTTTTAAGTGGGGTAGTGATCAAGAGCATGCATTCAATTTGATTAAGGACAGGTTATATTCAGCACCTTGTTTATCTTTGCCTAACTTTTCAAAAACTTTTGAGATTGAGTGTAAGGTCTCAAGAATAGGTATTAGAGCTGTTTTGGTGCAAGAGAAGCATCCAATTGCCTATTTTAGTGAAAAACTCAATAGGGCAGCTTTAAATTACCTAGCTTATGACAAAAAGCTATATGCTTTAATGAGGGCGTTGCAAACTTGGAAACACTTCCTTTGGCCTAAGGATTTTGTAATACATATAGATCATAAATCATTGAAACATCTCAAGGGACAAGATAAGTTGAACTAAAGACATGCCAGTGGATGGAGTTCATTGAAACATTCCTGTATGTCATCAAGTACAAGTAAGGTAAGGAGAACATTGTCGTTGATGCATTGTCAAAGAGGTATGCCTTACTCTCTAAACTTGATGCAAAATTACATGGTTTTGAGTACATTAAAGAAAAATATGGTAATGACCATAAATTTTCTAGCATATTTAGGGCATGTGATAATGGAGCATTTGGTAAGTTTTATGAGCATGATGGTTTCTTATTTAGAGAAAGAAAATTATGCATTCCTCAACCTCATTTAAGGGAATTATTGGTGAGGGACGAACATGGTGGGGGTTTAATGAGGCATTTTGGGATTAGAAAAACGTTAGATGTTTTAAGTGATCACTTCTTTTAGCCACACATGAAAAGGGATGTAGAGAGACTTTGCAAGAAGTGCATTACTTATAAACAAGCTAAGTCTAAAGTTATACCTCTTGGTTTGTATTTTCCTTTACCTATACCTAGTAAACCTTAGGTCAATATTTCTATGGATTTTGTTTTAAGTTTGCCGAGGTCAAAGGGGGGAAAGGGTTATGTTTTTATTATTTTTGATAGGTTCTAAAAGATGACTCATTTCATCCCATGTTATAAAGTTAAAGATGTAACACATATAGTTGATTTGTTCTTCAAAGAGATTGTGCATTTGTATGGTATTCCAAAGAGTATTGTTAGTGATAAAGATGTGAAGTTCTTAAGTTATTTTTGGAAGACTTTATGGGTGAAGATGGGAATTAAGTTATTATTTTCAATGACTTGCCATCCCCAAACCGATGGTCAAACTAAAGTTATTAATAGGACTTTATCTACCTTATTGTCTGCCATTATACAATAGTAATGGCAAGAGGCGTGCAGTTAGATGCAACAAAACCTTAAGGTCTCGAGTTTGAGTACCAAAGAGGACAATACCAAGGTTGTGGTCGCGTGCAAACTTGAGGTATGTGGGGCCCAGTTCGCCCCGGTACGTAAAACACGGACCCAACAATAGGAGTGTCCATTCATAAACAAAATACTATCTTTTTGAAGTTGTGTATAGGTCTAATCCATTCACGCTATTAGATTTGACACCAATAACAATTAAGGAAAATGTTAGTTTGGATGGAAAGAGGAAGGCATATTTGATCAAGGCATTGAGAAAGTAAGGCTCAATATTGAGAAGAGGACTAAGCAATATGAAACTCAATATAACAAGGGACGAAAGAAAGTGATATTTGAACCTAGTGATTGGGTTCGGGTTCATTTGCATAAGGAAAGATTTCCATAGCGAAGACAATCAAAGTTGCATCTTAAAGGAAATGGTCCATTTCAAATGCTTGCAAAGATTAATGACAATGCTTACAAGCTGGATCTTCTAAGTGAATATGTAACGTAAGTGTTATTTTGGATGTTGTTAGTTTTGTCTCTCTTTGATGCAAGTGATGATTCAAGGATAAATCCTTCTAAAGAGTGGGGGAATGGTGAGAACCAATCTAGCATAATCGAATCTCCAAAGGATCTAGCGAGCATTCAAGGAAGCCCAATTACAAGAGCTGAAGCCAAGAAGATAAAGGACGTTATAAATGAGCTAGAAGAGATACGGACTAAACAAGCTCTAATTAGCTTGGAAAGAATTGAAGGCCAATAAATTTGATCTAACCTGATTCAAGAAGCCTAATGAGTGTCTGAGTTATTCTAATATATTCCAAGCATTCTAAGAAATGTTCAAACTAACCAAGATTTGTGGGAGACATTAAAAAAAAGTGCAAGTTGTCCCAACAAATTATTAGTGGTTTTAAGTATCAAATAATGTTTTTATGCATAAAAAATATTTGTAAGTTGTCTCAACAAATTAAAAGTGATTTTAAGTATCAAATGTTGAGTTTTCCTCTTGTTTTTTTAATCCAGACCAGCTATTAGGATTGTGTTCACACTATGATTAGCTTAAATCATGGGTTTCATGTTATGATTAACTTAAATCATGGGTTATTTTTTATTCTGGTCAAATTATTCGATTAAGGTGATTTTTTACCTTAATTAGCTGAAAGCTAATGCCCATATAAAGGTAAGCATTGTATTGTTCAAAAAACTTCAGAAAAATTCAAAATTCATTTAAATAAGGTTAATTTCTTTTTTGGTTCTTTTGGGAACTTGTGAACTTATCAAGATTGTTATCTTGAGGCATTCAAAACCTATCCTATACCTTTGGTTCTTTTCTTTTATAGACATCGAGTCAAGGTTTATCTATCCTAAAACCTATTTTAGCTTTCTTGGGTTCCATGCTTCCTATTTTGTGTGGAAGAGGAGCCAAAAGGGATAATTGTTGCTATTGAGTCAAGAAGAGCTGGGCTAGTTAGGCTTTTTGGTCATACGATTTGGTCCTAATTTAGACTCAAATTCCATGGCCAAACTTATGGTTTTATATACAATGCGAGGCTTATGTATCCTCACATTTTCATTGGGGTCCTCGTATAGTCCATTTAGGAAAACGCACAACAAACAATGGTCTGGCCAGTTCGACACTCTTGGGGACCATTTTGCGAACTCTTAATGATACTCCCGAATGGTCTCGACTTGGCGAATGTTGTATAAGTGTTCATCTAGGTTTTGAAACTCAGCCTAACTGTAATTTTCCTGCAATGCCTTAACAATTTCATCCCAATAGATGAGGTTCGGTCACTGTTCAACCATGAAAAGAAATCCAATGCATCTCCTTCAAGGTACATAATGGCAATATTGACCTTAAGTTCATCCAGGGTCTAGTAGTGGTGGAAATATTTCTCTATTTTGAGTATCCAACCATGGGGTTTGCCACCTTTAAATCATGAAAATTCCATTTTCTTAAGTGGATTCAAAGACGAACTCCTTCGCCACTACAAATTATCAACATGTTCAGCTTCGACTTCAGACCAAATCGATTGTTGTGGTTCTCGAGAGTTGAGGGAAGCTCCTTTGGCTTGCCCTTGTCAGTTTTTGGTGGAATAGAATCAGCTAACATCGCTCCACTGGCCTTAAGTGCCACCACCTCTCTTGCTAGTGTATCCAATGTGTGAAGTCAGGAGGCAATTGAAGCGAGTTGTATTGCTATGGGGCCTGCGTTTGGTGATGGGGGTCGTGGGGTGGTGTTTTGTGGCTTAGGAGGAGGGTTGGTGTGGGGGGTTTTTGTTTCGGGTTAACGACCGAAAAAAAATGTGGAAACCATTCTAGATTGAGTGGGCTTTGATACTAAAATGATAAAAAAACTAAATATAGAACATAATGGAATAAAGGTAGAGAGAGAAAGGTAAATATTTATTCGCTGCAAAAAAGTATAAGAATCTTGACTAATTCCAACCAATAAACCAATCTAATTTAAGAGGACAAATCTCCAACTTAAAATTCAAATGACAATATAAGATGCGCCTAACTAAACAATTCCTAGAATATTTATAGTAGATATCCCAAAGTATTATTTGCTAATAAAAATAACTAAGTTCTTACAAACTAGGAGCTAAAGGATGAAAGAAGTATTATTTGCTAACAAGCATAACTAAGTTCCTAGAAATTAGAAGATAAAGGATGAAATGGTAAAGCTGGAGTTGTGGAAAACGTGCAGGCAATTACTCAGCCACATGTGGATCGTGTAGACCCAACATCTGGCAAAGTTAAAATTGGTCTCCTACCATCTGTTCCTTATTACGTGCTCTCTATTTTTTCCTCGAATAGGTATGCAAGGGTGGAATTATATCATTTCTCCTTAAATTTCTTATACTTGGTGACATACAGGAATGTTTCAATGAGCTCTATCCACTTGGCATGTCTTTTATTCAATTTAGGTTATGCGTTAAGATGTTTCAATGATTCATGATCTATATGTATTACAAATTCCTTAAGTCAAAGGTAGTTTGCCAAGTTTGCAATGCCCCCACTAAAGCATATAGTTCCTTGTCAAAAGTCAAGTAATTCAAAGCTGCCCTATTGAGTTTTTCACTAAAGTAGACAATTGGACACTTCTCTTGCTTCAAACAACTCTAATACCTATTTCTGAGGTATCACACTCAATCTCAAAGGTTTTTGAAAAGTTAGGCAATGTTAAACGAGATGTTGACCACAATATATCTTAAATAAAATTAAATGTATGCTTTTTATCATTACCACATTTAAAACCAATAGTTTTATTTGTAATTTCAGTGAGTGGTGCTACAATGGTGCTAAAATCTTTAAGAAAATGCCTATAAAACTAGCCAACCTATGGAAACTTCTTACCTCTATGATGGAATTAGCTGTTGGCCATTCTTGGATAGCCTTTACCTTTTTCTTCATCAACCTCAACACTTGTCCCACTTGTAACAAAACCAAGAAAAACAATCTGATCCATGCAAAAAGACACTATTTAAGATTGGCATAAAGCTTCTCTTTTCTGAAAATATTCAAAACAGATCTTAAATGTTCTAAATGCTCATCCATATTCTGACTATAAATTAAGATATCATCAAAATAGACTACAACAAATTTGCCTATGAATGCATTCAACACATGATTCATTAACCTCATAAAAGTACATGGTTCATTATACAGACCAAATGATATTACAAGCCATTCATATAAACCATACTTATTATTAAAAATAGTTTTCCATTCATCACCTTCTCGCATTCTAATTTGATAATAATCACTTTTCAAATCAATCTTATTAAAAACATGTGATCTATGTAATTTATCCAGCATATCATCAAGCTTAGGGATAAGATGTCTATAATTTATTGTTTTATCGTTGATAACTCTACAATCAACATATATCCTCCAAGATCCATCCTTTTTAGGTACAAGAAGTACTGGCAACTTAAAGGGACTCATGTTCTTCCTTAAATACCCTTTTACCATCAACTCCTAAACTTGCCTTTGAAGCTACTTTGTCTCCTCGGAATTACTTTTATAAGCTGGGCGGCTTGAAATTGAAGCACCAGGAATAAGATCAATTTGATGTTCTATCCCTATAATAAGTGGCTATCTGTTAGGAACATCTTCTGGAAACATGTCCTCAAATTCTTACAATAAATAAATAGCGACACTAGGCAAAAAAATGTTAAGTTCGTTAGTATTAAAATAAGCCTTTTTGTACAACAGTACAATTATTGACTTATTTGAAAACACAACCTCTTGATACCACTCTCCTTTGCATAAAAGCTTGCATGCTTCCCAGTTTTTCTCTCACCACACTCTTGATCTTCTCCTTTTTCCTCTCCACTCAAAGTTACTTATTTTTCTCTCCTCTCAAGTTTATCCACTCCTTTCTTTTCGCTCTTTTTTTACCACTCTCTGCTCCACTCTCTTATTGTTTCATTCTCCTTTTAACTCTCATTTGATCTTCATACTCTTATATAGGGGTTAATGGTACAAGAGTGATTGGTTTCTCATTCATTGTAAAAGAATATTTGTTCTTAAATCCATTATGTATTGCATGCCTATTATATTGCCATGGTCTCCCCAAAAGAATGAGTCCAGTATACATAGGTGATTCATCACACAAATCCTCATCTTGATACCTTCTAATTGAGAATGAAACTAACACTTGCTTGTTTACCTTAAGTTCTCCACAATCATTCAACCATTGAAGTTTATATAATCGTTGGTGCTTTGTAATGGGTAAACTCAACTTATCCACCAAGGTTATACTAGCCGCATTTGAGCAACTATCGCCATCAATGATCATGCTACATACCTTGTCTTTGATGTGGCATCTTGTATGGAAGATAATGTCACGTTGCTCATCATTATCTTCCTTCACTTTTGTACTCAATACATGCCTAATAACTAATGCTTCTCCGTCGATAAGGTACTCCACATCACTAGCATCCTCCAGAGATGGTATGGATTCATCATTTGATTCACTTTCAGTCTCAACATCTCCATTCTCGCTCAAAATCATCACACATTTGTTTAGACATTAAGAGGCAATATTACCTGTTCCCAAACATTGAAAACACTTAATATCCCAACATCGTTTTTGTTGGGAAGAATCATTACCTTTTGTGGATCTCATGTTTGTGGCCTTGTAGGATTCATCTTTGTACTTAGAAATAACCTTGTCTTCCTTTTTATCCCAATTCGGTTTTTGTAATGAAGAGGAACCTAAGTTTTGGCCAAACTTTATAGGACCCTTCCTTTTGAGTTGTCTTTCTACTTTAATGGCCATATGCAACATGTCTTCTAGCTTTACATAATGTTGTAGCTCCATCACATTAGCTAATGTGCCATGGTTGCTGCTTGATCTTGCTCGACATTGGCTCGAATCATTGCAATCTCCATCTGCTCGTGGTAGTCCTCAACACTCTTAGACCGTTGAGTAAGGGCTTGCAACATTTGATACAAATCCTTATAATAGTGATTAGGGATGAATCTCCTCCTCATGACAACCTTCATATCATCTCATGTGTGAATAGGTCATTCATGATTTCTCCACCTGCTCAAAACAATTCGATCCCACCGAATTACAGCATATCAACAAACTCCACAACAAGTTTTACCTTTTTCTCCTCTGAGTAATTATGGCAATCAAAAACAAGCTCCACCTTCCTTTCCCAATCTAAACAAAAGAAACAAGGCTGGTTCAGTGAATTAGAAGACTAAAAATCCCATTAACCTTCATCAAATCAATACAACTTGGATAACATAATAATGAGTATTTTACATTTAGAATTTTAAGGTCAATTATGAGAATGATACACTAAAATGCGGAGTCATGATTTATAGTTTACACTTGTAGCTTCATGTGGCTCTGGATGTGTAGAAAACTCAACAATGACGGATTTCAGGGAATGCCTTTCAGTTTTCAGACTTGCATCAGTACCAACTTAAATGGATAAAAAAAGATTATCATTAAGGAAAAGGAGACTCAAAAGTAGCAAAATGAATAAAGAAGAATATATATTTTCAGTGTCAATACTAGAAAGAATGAGAGTATTGCAGTTGGAAAGAATAGTGCTTTGCGTTATAGTATATACAGTAACATGGATTTCTGAGCATCCACCATTAGTGCTTCTGAAAAAGCAGTACAGAAAATGGGTTTTTGAACTCAGTGATCTCCTTATCTTATCAATAATATACGCAGCTTTTACACGAGGAACACAAAGTTTTTAAGCGTGAAACGTTTGCAGTTGAATATGCCATTCATCGAAGAAGAATTAATGAACAACAAATCAGTTTCACTAATAAGACAAAGAACTCTAGAATTACATGTTTGAATTGTTGAACTGTAAACTCACTATCAGAAATAAAAGAGTGGGAAACTAATTGAATTGCGCGCAACGCTAAGATATCTATTATATGAATAGACAACAAATATAGTCAGCGGCTCTTACCTACCAATGGTATCAAAAGTCGAGATATTATTCATTTGAAAAAACTCTGAGGCTAGAGGAAAGAAATTAAAATGACCAAAATAAAAGAGAGAAAAATGTAAACATTATTGAGACATACTTGTGAGTCTTTCTGTCATTCAGCCATACTCCCATTCACGACATCGTTGAGATTCTATAAATGCTTCAGAATAAGGTAAACAATTACCTGAGACTTTATACGTCAAGAATACAACAAATTCAACCAACCAACATTCTGGAAGAGTCTTTAGGTGCTGACAAGCCATTAAATTTTATCATACAATAATACTTTGGTGGCACAACTGCACCTGCTTTCCAGCAGAGATCCAACACTGCTGGTGCATGCCCATAAAATTTCTGATTTTCATTCAAAAGAACAGGAGGATCTTGAGGCCGTCGACACCACATAATTTTCGGAGGCACCAAGTCATCTATATCAGCTCTCTTCCATAAATGGGTTCCACGCCAGCTCTCATTCTTGAATACCCTACAATCCAGTGCCTTGTGTCCGGACAGACCAACATGAACTTCTAAGCAATAACTACAAACTTTGGATGGATAAGCCAACAACAGCTTTTGAACACCTGACCTAAGTGTCTCCCACGCCTTTAAGGTTTCATTTGCAATAAGCCTTAGATCTGCAGTCGACAAAGACTCCCCTCGGTTAGGACCACGATGAACACTGCCCGAATTAGGTGTCACCTTCATACTGTCATCATCTGAGTGAGCACCAGCCTGCCAACATAACTCAACAACTGCTGGAACACGATGAAAATCAAAACTTTGGTCACGTTTAGGACCCTTTTGGAACATGTTATTAAGGTGAAGCGTTTCAACTGGGACAAGTATATCATGTAAGCCACCATTAGTCCATTCATGAACCCGATTATTGCCACGACGTAAGTAACCATGACAATTTTGAATCAAATGACCTCTTTCTTCCCCAACATACACCTCTGGACAGAACCTGCAAACCCAAATTTAAGATTGAAAATACAAACTATAGTAATGAATCCAGGCACGGTTGCCAAGTCCACTGGTCTTAAAACGATAGACGTGGACGTTGCCAAACTAATCTTGATAAAACAAACCATGAAATTCCAAGAGCAACTTACTTGCAGCGCAGAACAGGTATGAATTGGAGGAGAGTGGACGCACCCTGAATAAGAATCATTCTAGCCTTGAGGACCTCAATGGCAACACGAACCATGGGTTTAACTGGATAGTCCTTGGCTCGATCCTGTATGCTTTTCAGAATCATAGGCCTTAGCTTCTTGAAGTCGAAGTTCGAGCTGTAGAACCGTGCGTATCCACCATGAGTTTGCATCATATTTGTCCAGAGTTTCATCCTGAAAACCATTATTGAGACCTGATCTCACATCAAACAGTTGGTGGACACTACAGAATAGGATTAGACCAACTCAGTGTCCATTTAATGGACATCAAATCCACGTGGCCTTTGTTAATCCGACGCCAAAGCTTGTATTTGATCAATATACACTAATCATAAGTTTAGTCTACACTGTGTATCAGAGAAATGCGTAGGTTAAGGTTAACCCCTTGTCCTTTTATCTAAAGGGGCGAGACTCCGTTTGCGCGTCCACTCGTAACATTCAAATGTCTGACTTATTTGTATTTCTAACGAGTATGTTTAAAAAAAGGATGAGCCCAATGTAACGACGAAATTGCTCGGATTCGGCATATTATTCGGCAATGTCACTATTCCTTGCAAGGTTCCACTTGCGAACAGCAACTTAGCAGTACAAACGTGACAATGCAAAAGTATGCAAATATACCTTTAATTGGTGAAATTAGTCTAAGTTGTAAGTTTAAATCACGATAAAAGGAGTTGTAATTCAGCTATAGTTTTGAGGAACGGAGACATTATAAATAAATCACTTAATTATAAGTTAATTATGAATTGTTAATTTATTTAAAATAAGTAACTTATACAACAATTTTGGGAATCCAGAGCTTCCATGAATTCATGCATTTATGAATCAACGACAAATTTTGGAATTTCCACCTAATCTAATGCCCATTTTACTCGTGGACAAATAAACAACTATATTCCAATCAATGATGGAATTCCAGCTAATCTATTTATATCTACATTCCACAGTTTGAGCAAGCAGACGTGTTTCATGGAACCTTAGAATCCAATCCATACATAAGTTAGGCTGCTCTAGGTTGTGATTGATTAAGGAAAATGGAGACAACCATGTATCATGAACATCAAACATCCCCAAATATTTCAGTCGAGCTCATTGGTGGTGGGATCTTAATGCTATTGTTTATTGTCATTGTGTTTATGCTAAGGCAATCCTGTTATTGGCGTAAGCCAGAGCCAAGTTCACCGACGGTCCGATCCCTGGAGAGGCCCGAACATGTTGAAAGTAGAAGCGTCAAAATATGTGGAGAGCCAGATGTAGTGGTAATCATGGCAGGAGAAGAGAAGCCTACCTACCTAGCAGTACCGGCACCTCCTCTACAACTTTGTCGAGAGGTTTGAGGTTGACAAGTCAGTGTTTCTCAGTTTTGATCAGTAGCTTTTACTTTTGTATATATATCGTAGTTTCTTAGCCAGATATCGTAGGTTGATTGAGTGCGTCAATGGCAATGTTAGCCGACCAACGATTCACCTAAGAATATCTTATTTTGATACATGACAATGGAAAATCTTGATCATTTTCCTAGAAAGTCCCCACCTTTTGAAATAATATACCAAGTTGGTTTTACGTGAGAAACTCTTGATCATCCTTTTGTACTAATCTTTTCCACCAAAAGTAGTTTTAGACAGAAAATTAGCTTTCGGATCAGAGCACCAAAAAGTATTGATGAAAAAAGGGCATAAGAGCGTATTTGGCGATGGACCATAAAACCATGAGAAGATGTTGATAGTTTTGTTAAAAACGACTAGATGGAATAATGTTCTATTTTTTGGCAGACTTATGTCACCTTTACTTTTATACAGCATTTATGAAATTCAATAAGCTGTGATTTTGAGCTATCTCAAATTAATAAATTTATTTTATGAAAAAACTTATCATCGATAAAATTAATAGAAGGAGGAGATAAGCCTCTGTTTTATATAAAGATGTCAATCGAGTAATTTAAGTCTGAACTTTACAAAAAAAAAATTACTATTCGATTTGTAATGTAATAAGTCCTGAAGTATTTGGTTTAAGTTAGATCAAATTTCGAAAAGTTCAAAATTCAATCAAGTTTTAAAGTTAAACCTAATCAGGCTAACCTAAGCATGAAAAATCCAAAAAATAGTGGCATTAATAAATCATGAAAACAAACTTTTCATAAAATCCCACTATACTAGGAGATCTAAGCAGAAAATTCACTACTTTCCTCTTTGAATCCTCCCTTACCATAATAACTATTATTTTTCAAATCAAACTAGTAAGAATAAATGTTTAAGATTTAAAATTTTAATTATTATTAGATCATTATAAAATTTGTATATACTAAATAATAAATAAAATTTATAATATAAATATTTTATTTTTGTGAAATGCAGAAATTTATGTTGAATCGAAATGCACCTTCTAGTCTATAGAATTTAGAAGTTCCTGATTACTATGAAATCGAATAAATTATCATTTTCTTTTTTTTTTATGGTGATGAAATTTAGAAGAATTTAATTGCAACTATAAGCAAAGAAAAAGACATAACAGAATTACAGAAGGGATTTGTGCCCAAGCCTCGGACTGAGAAGAAAAATGACTTTGTTTTAACACTTTTAATTAAAAATAGTTCTAATAGGGTCAAGTTGGAATTAGGCTCGAACTTAGACTCAAGCCCAGACCCCCCAGCAGCAGTCACCTATAGTTTGGCTACGAAAGTTGATGTTTGGCAATGAACAAAGTTGATGTTTGGTTACAAAAAAATTTGTAGCTATATGTGTAAAAAAACATCGTCTATAGTTTTTAGTTATGTTTTTGTTTTGTCACCCAAAATGTGACCAAATTTTTGTAACGTACCTAAAAATTTTAACTACGTTTTTATAATCGTAGCCAAAAATTTTTAACTATATATTTAACTATAAGAAAAAAAATAGCTGAAAGTTATACGTGACGTTTTCAGAAATCGTCACAAATAATTTTTAGCTACGTTTTTCTTTGTACCTAAATATATAGCTAAAAACTTTTGGCTACGATTTTAAAAATATAGCCAAACCTTTTTAGCCACGTTTCTAGTGTTTTTAGCTATGTTTCTAAAAGTGTAGCCAAATATTTTTTAAAACCAAATGTTATACAATGTTGTGGCAAATTATTTATTACATTTTTATTCCATATTATTGAACAATATATTTTGTATATAATTTATCGATATATTTTTATTGCAAAATTTATTATACAAATAAATTGTATAAAAATATTATTAATTCAAAATATGAAGCATTGTATACGAAAAGTAAAATATCATTAAATTATACAAACAAAAAGAATATTCTTTGTATACAAGATTTTAATTATAACTTTAACAATTCTTATAAACAAAATAACAAATAAAAAGACCAATTTACAAATTATAAATGCTCAGATTACAACAAAATTAGAGCATAACTCGAACAACTACCTAGTATTGTCCATGTCAATAAACCTGTAATAATCCAAAAAACTTAGTTAAAATACACTTAAAATATTGTGAGTATTGAAACAATAGGTTCTAATTAAAGCAAACATCACATAACTTTACCATTCACGATATAATCACTCAGTAGTTGTATCTTCATCAGTTTTGTAATTCGAGAAATAAGTATTAAATTTAAATTTTAATACAAGCAGGAATTGAAAGAAAAAAAACATGGGAGATATAATTAATATGCTTTGCTTTCCTCTTCATTTTTATCATAATTTGGGCAAAATAATCTTTTGAATAACATATCATGTTTTGTTATTTTTACTCGAGTTTCTTGTAATATAACCTTAAACCCCTTGTTTTCCTCTTGAAGTTGTTGAATGACTGTTTTATATGATGAGATTAAAATATTTAGCTTAGGGTTATAGCCAAGACCTTTGACATAAGCTATAACATGTACTAAGTACGGTATCACAAATGTCTTCTCACTAAGCTCATTCCCCTCATACATAGATTTCTCTAATAACTCTTACATCTTATTCTAAAATTTAAAAAAAAACTAATTTTTAATCCAAATATTATTATTTACTACTACATTAATAAATGAACTAAAATATCGAATAAATTTTTATACTTACATAGTTGTTTTCTGTTTTTTTTGACACCCACCATTTACCTTTCTTACAGTGAGTGACTTTATATAATGTGATCCTATTATACTCTTGTCCATGTAATTCCTTCTCACTCTATTTTATGAAAGAAAAATACAAGACACAATAAATAATGAAGTGTTTATTGATGTAATTATAACTTGCAAATAATGATCTTACATATTCATTTCGGACAACTAAAAATGATTTTGACCCTTAATTATGAGGTGTTTTCAGTTTTTCTCTAATAAGCTTTACCTTCTCACAATTATCTCGAACAAAGAAAAAAAGATTAGGTAGTCGTCAAATCTTACAACAAGATTAATGGAAGCAAACGTGAAGGCAGAGAGAAAAAACCTAAACTTTTGTGTCAGCCTTAAAATCACACAAACTATTCTAATTTTCTTAGGACATTCGTTCGTGAACATGTCTCACTATATAAAAATTGCAAATAACTGACGAAAAATTACCTAAAGAAAAAATTATGTAGTTAATTAGTGACGGAAATTACTTTCCATGGGTAAATTTGTCGAGAAAAGGGTAATTTGTGACCAAAAAATTATGTCGCTAAAGGAGGAGATCAAACTTTACGGACAGAATAGTGAAAGTCATCATAAAAATAAGCGCCAATGGTTCTAAAAAAATTACGTACGAAATTTACCGACGGGAAAAAATTTTTGTAGGTAATTTACCTACGGAAATATGTTTCTGTAGGGAATTTCCCAACGAAAATATAGTTTGTAGGTAAATTACTATGGAGGAATGTTTTTGTAAGGAATTTTCGTAGGTAAATTACCTACGGAAACACCATTCCATAGGTAAATGGAGCACCAATCCGTAGGGAAATTCCCTATGGAATCATTTTTGGTCAGTTATTTACCTATGAAAATATCATTATGTAGGTCAATTCAAACAACATTGGGAATGTGGTTTTAATTGGAAGGAAAAAGACGTCATTTTTTTAACCACAAACGGCATCATTTCCTTATTTGTTTAAACCAATGTCGAGAACATGTCCCCCTTACAGTCGAACGTCTCTGAAACTTTTCATTTTTTCCTCTTCCCTCGATGTTGTGGTCTTCAGTTCTATATACCATCGTCATCTTGATCTCTGATTAATCGTCCATCGTGGTTAGTTATTCCTCCTTTGTACTTGGTTTTTTTATTTTTCTTCTTGTTGTTATTAGGGACGCTTTTGTTTGGGTCGATTTTAGTTAATGTGGTTTGTGTTGTCTATGTCTATTTTAGCTGTAAATGGTTCATTGTGTGTCTAAATGTGTTCTTGTTGGTGAAGAATGCCACGTACCAGTGTTTTTGTAAATAGTTAGAGATGAATTTCTTATACTTATAAAGTGTTCAATGAAAGTTCCAAAGGGATGAATTTTGTCATTGCATGAATTTTTGTTTTTTATTCTCTCATTACATTAATTGTAAGATAAATTGCATGAATTTGTGTTTGTTATTTTTGCATTGCACTAATTGTAAGAGAAATTGCATGAATTTATGTTTGTTATTTTCTCATTTCATCCAAGAATTTGATGTTGTTTAACTTATTTCCTTATTATTTGGACTGTTAAAATTCAATTAAGGTTCTTTTAATTGTAGTTAAAACTATTAGTGTTTCAATAAAAGAAAAACTCTTTTAATGTCAAAATTGAATTGGCTTCATAAAAAATTGAATTGTAGTTAGCAAGGTTTTATGATTTTATTGTGATTTAAAATTGAATTGACTTTCATTTTTTGAGCTTACTTTAATAAAATTATGCCTAAATTGTGGAGGTTGTATATTTTATAATAATGTTGCCAAATATCCTAGAGGTCTCAAGGTCATTTTGGTGTTTGAGGAAGTCATATTTAATAATGACTTGTTTAAGGTTAATAGGAGCACATTGATCATTTAGAATGTAATCATTTGTGGACGTGAAATGTAAAGGAAAATGAGTATGGATAAATGGGAGGAAAATTGGGTAGGACAGTCAAACTTAGGTCTTTTTTTATGTATTACTAGCATTGAGCCACAGTTTTCCTAGTTTATTAATAAAATAGGTCCTTTGTGCTTATATGACATTGAGCCGTGAGCCTTAATTTCTTAAAAATAAATAGATTTGAGAAATTTTCTCTTTTCTTCTTTTTCAAACTAAAAAAAACTAATTCATAAGACAGAACATAACCTTTTAAACAATATTTTGGCAAGAAGTGCAATTTATACAACAAGATTAGCTTAAGTGTGTTGTTTTTGGAATAAAATAAAAATCATAAGCAACTAGAATTGTTGAGTAAACAAAACCACTAAAGCAGGCAATCAAAAGAGAATTAAGTAACAAAAACTACAACCATGAACTAGTTTATCATACATCTTCTTTAGTCCTTATATTAATCAAGCAAACAAACACATCTTCCAACAAAAAGAAATCCAAAAAACAATTTAAAAACCTAAACATAAAAGGAAACAACATGAATATATCAATACTCAATGAAGGCATAAAATTTTATTGTAGATGTTTTTCATAAGGTCTATCATCCTTTAGTTCCTATCACTCTTCACTATTGTTTTAGTCTTCATAAACCTATTTGTGTTATAAATATAAGATTAATTGACTTATTATCTTTTACAAAGGTATACCCATTCTTGAATCCATCATAGAAAAATTTATTATCATAATGCCTTACTCTTTCTAATAGAACATAATTAGCATGTATTGCTAATACAATACAAATTAACTTATATTTATGTTACTAAATAGAAAAAGAAACTAGCACTTATTTGTTTAACTTAATCTCCATAAGCTTATTCAACCATTGAAGTATGTATGAATATAAATGCTTCAAAAAGAAAACTCAAATTTTCTATAAAATAACACTACCTATATTAGTACTGCTTCGACCATCAATAATTATACTATATACCTTATTTTAAATTTTACATATAGTATGATATATGTATCTTTTCATTACTCTATCTCATCCTTATTGATTTGAGTATGCTTCTAGGTACAAATTTCTCACCATCAACATGATCATTAATATTGTCTTTATTAGATTAGAGTTATTAACTTTCTCTTGTAGTGTTGGATTATGCTCATTTTATATCTTCACTTTATGAACATGAGGGTTTTGTACCTTTTGTAACTAGACAATTTGATTATATCATCTCTCTAAGAGGTCTCTCAGATCATGACTGGTTATCCACTAGTTATGGAGCTAGTTCTACGTCGCTTACCAGCACTAGGACAACCACCATACATTGGTAGTTACGGAGCTAGTTCTGTATCACTTACTCGTACTAGGTTAACTGTTATACATTGGTATAATAACTTATATAAAACTTATTGGTATACAATAGGCTAGAAGCCATTTCCTTTTTATCAACCAACAAAATCATCTCAATGTAAACTCAAATCATATAAGATTTAACTTTCAAACTTGAATTCATATATTGCTAAAATATACTAGCAATATTCACGTAAAACTTATAATCAATATTCACTTCATGATAGAATAGAAATCATTTTCATAAAGTCAATTTGAAGAATATGATAGAATAGAAATCATTTTTATAAATTCAATTTAAAGAAAACTCACTGTTAAGCAACTTTATCACCATGCACACTCACACGTTTTATGCCTTTCCTTTACCTACATAAGCACATTTCACTTAGGCATTTATTTCCAAATTTGGAAATAAGACATTAACACTATAAATTCGGTTTAATTGAATTTGAGATTAGTATTTAATCACGTAATACGTACACCAATAGTATTTCTGTTTACTACCGTAAGCTAACCTATTGTTCTCTATTTCCAATTCTAGCTTGAAAAGTCACGGAAAACAATATTTTACCCATTCTAACTTATCAATTTATTCAAAAAACTATCTCACTCAATTTTATTCGCCATATCATGATCATGCATGATGAGTCATGGTTATGACCTATGTCTAAATTCCATACCTCCACTTGTTCCTTATTTTTCACATAGCAAAAGTTCAAATTAGGCTTTGCGGTATTCTAGACATTTGTTTCCCTAAGTCTCTAGATTCCACATCATCAAAAATCATGTCATTTAATCTTCTAAATCATGAAAAATGTACCAAATATCACAATCAGTTTCAACACAGGAACAATATCAGGTTACCATTTTAAATCTTAAACTTCGATATCATTAATCCAGAATTAGGTCTAGCTTTATTCTAGAGATTTTTAGCAATATGTCTTAGGCTTCATGTACAATTAAAATCACTCAATTTAGAGGTCTGTAGACTGATTTATGGTCAAAATAAATGGACTAGTTCAAATTAACCTAAGATAGAATTCTACTACACGTTCCTCTCTTGTTATATTTAATCAATTCTATGTAAAGAAATACTAACACCAAGAAACTATTGATCTAAAACACATCCTTCTCACTAAAAAAACCCATAAAAATCAGAAATTTAGATTAGGAAAACTTACCACTTTCTTTCTTTAATCTTTTGGGTAAATGATGAAAACTTAGGTTTGATCAAGGTTTCTTTGAATCTCCATCAAAACCCATCAACAATGGAAGCCCTCTTCTTCCTCTCTCCTTGGACGACCTTCAACCTTGCTTCTATTCTTTTCACTTTTGTTTTTGTTATCTCATGTTTACATTCTCAAACACTCTCACGGTTATGTTTAAATGAAGTAAAAAGTCTTGCTTTATTCCTTTTATACTTAATGCTTTACACTTGTCAATGTCTTAATGGTTGTCTCTAATGACTAATTATTCATTTAATAAATTATGCTTAACCTTTAAGAAAGCATTTAATTGGTCATTAGGTGTGACTAATCCACTCACACCATTATACACAAAAAGACTAAAATGCCCCTTTAATGAGTTTAATTCACTAACTAATCGAACTATATTCCGAAAATATTTTGCAATCGTCTTATCATCAAATAGACCACGAAATTTTCTAATTAGGGTCAATTCTTATTAATTGGATGCTTTAAAAGTTTCAAATGGTTTAAAATCATTGATACCCAGTACTTCCTAAAAAGGGCATTTTAGTCCTAACTTTCAGAACTCCCAAAATCCATCTTATCGGACTTATTTTTGATCAGTTTTATTATCATTTAACTCTAATAGTTATTTCGAATATTTTTCATTATTTTGAGGTTAAGTTCCAAAAAATTCACTATTCATTTGAAAATACTATTCACCAAAAATTAAAAATTTTATTGAGTGAAAGGAAAGGTTCGAGGTTTTAAAATCACCTCTCCTTATACAAATTTCATCCTCAAAATTTAACTAAGCATACATGTTCAAAATAAGTGGGGATACAAAGCACGCATCTGCTGCTCAGGCTCCCATATAGGTTCCTCTATCGTGTGATTCCTCCACCTTACCTTAACCACATGAATGATCTTATTATGCAGAACTTGTTCTATGTGGTTGAGGATCTGTACAAGTTCCTCCTTGAAAGTCAAATCTTCCTTTAGGTTCACCGTTTATTCAGTGATTACATGTGAAGGGTCTGTTAGGTACTTGTGAAGAATAGATATATGGAAGATATTGTGAATCCTTGCAAGCTCATATGGTAGCTTCAATCAATACGCCACTGACTTAATTCCTTTTATGATCTCATATGGTCCCATATAATGCAGACTTAGCTTACCCTGTTTCCCAAATCTAAGCATACCTTTCCGAGGAGAAATCTTGAGAAATACTCTATCTCCAATTTCAAATTCAAGATCCCTAGGGCGATTATTCGCATAACTTTTCAACCTATCCTAGGCTATCTTTAATCTATCCCGAATAACTTAAATTTTATCTGTTTTCACCTGTACAAGCTTGAGACCTACTAGTTTCCTTTCACCAACTTCATCCTAACATACTGGATTTCTGTATTTTCTTCCATAAAGAGCCTCATAAAGGGCCATGCCAATACTAGCCTGATAATTTTTATTGTACGCGAACTCTATTAGTGGTAGGTGTGTGTCCCAACTCCCCCTAAACTCCATAACACAGGACCTAAGCATATCCTCAAGTGTCTGGATAGTCCTTTCTGGCTGTCCATCTGTCTGGGGGTGAAAGATAGTGCTAAACTTCAATCGTGTACCTAAGGCTTTTTGTAAGCTAGGCCAAAATCTTGATGTGAACCTAGGGTCACGGTCTAAGACAATAGAAATCAGGGTACCATGGAGTCTCACAATTTCATCCATATACAGATGGGCCAATTTGTTTAAGGGATAATCATTTTTTATTAGAAGGAAATGTGCGGACTTTATTAGCTTGTCCATTATCACCTATATAGCATCGTGCTCCTTCTGACTCCATGGAATTCCCACTATGAAGTCCACAGTAGTCTTCTTCCACTTCCATTCAGGGATAGGGAGGGGCTACAAATATCCTGCAGGCTTCTAATGTTCTGCTTTTACCTACTAATAGGTTAGACACTTAGAAACGAACTCTGCTACTTCCTTCTTCATTCCTCTCCACCAATAGTATTCTTTGAGAGTGTGGAACCTTTTCGTGCTACTCGGATGGACAAACTGAGGAGTGAGCTTCCTCTAAGATCTCTTTCTTTAAGTCTCCTACATCCGGTACACATAATCATTGCCCCCTCATCGCTGTACCATCTTCCCTAATGGTAAGATCCTTTCTCTGCCCAATCTCAACTTTTGTCTTCAATTTCATCAATTATAGATCTTTTTCTGTCCCTTTCTAATCTGATCCACTAAGATGGGACAAATGTGATAGGTAGTAATTAATGCCCCTGAGTTTGTCATATCTAATCTCACCACTAAAGACCTCATTTCCACTAGAAGTGAAAGATATATCGTCTTCAATTGTGCTATTGAACTGGTAGGTCTCCTACTTAAGGCAACAGCCACTACATTGGTTTTTCTGGAATGGTACTCTATTGTACAATTATAATCTTTTATTAAATCCAACCACCGCCTCTACCTCGTGTTTAGTTCTTTCTGAGTAAACAAATATTGCACACTCTTATGATCTGTGAAAATCCTACGGGGAACACCATACAAGTAATGCATCCATATTCTCAATACAAAAGCTACTGTTGCCAATTTTAGATTATAGGTGGGGTAGTTCTATTCATGCTTCTTCAATTTCCTAGAAGCATAGGCTACAACCTTATCATTTTGCATGAGTACACACCGAAACTCCTATCTCGAGGCATCATTATACACTACAAATCCATCAGTCCTTGTCGGTAATGTGAGTATAGGAGTTGTCTTTAATCTTTATTTCAATTCATCAAAACTTCGTTAACAAGCATCTGACCACTCAAACTTCTCCTCTTTTCACGCTAACTTGGTCAGTGGGGTTGCTATATTGGAAAATCCTTTAACGAATTTCTTATAATAACCTACCAATCTAAGGAAACTTTTGACTTCTATCACAGTTGTAGGAGGTCTCCAATTAATATCAGCTTCAATCTTTTCGGAATCTACACTAAGTCCCTCAACTGAGATGACATGACCCAAGAAAGTAACCTTGTCAAACCAAAACTAGCACTGACTGAACTTAGCGAATGACTGGTGCTCTTGTAAGGTTTGCAGTACAATCTAAAGGTGTTCTACATGCTCCTCATGACTGCCTAAGTACACCAATATGTCATCAATAAATACAATCACAAACTTATCTAATTACTCTTGAAACACTCTATTCATCAAATCTATAAAAGCAGCTGGAGCATTCGTTAATCCAAAGGGAATAACTAAGAATTCATAATGCCTGTACCTTATCCTAAAGGCAGTTTTCATAATGTCCTTGCTGTGGACTTTCAACTAATGATAACATAATCTTATATCAATCTTTGGATATACCTTGGATCCCTGTAGCTGATCGAATAAATCATCAATCCTCGGGAGTAGATATTAGTTGCGAACTATCATTCTATTTAGTTGTCTGTAGTCGATACACAACCTTAAACTCCCATCATTCCTTTTCACAAGTAGGACTGGAGCCCCCTGTGGAAAAGTGCTAGGTCTCACGAAACCTTTATCTGACAACTCCTCCATTTGCACTTTCAATTCCTTTAACTCCGCTAGAGCCATTATGTACAGAATAATTGAAATTGGTTGGGTTTCTGAAGATATATCTATCTCAAACTCTATTACACTATCTGGGGGTAATCTTGGAAGATTATACAGAAACACATCAGGGAACTTTTTGACCACTGGCATATCTCCTAGTTGAATCTCATCATTATTCTGCTTAATCATGTAATCCAGATATCCCTAGCATCCTTTATGGAGCATTCCATTAACTACTATGGTAGTTACGATACTAGTGGAAAGACCTTTCTGTATCCCACAAAATATCACCTCTGGTTTCCCTAATCGACCCAGCCTAACCTCCTTTTTAAAACAATCCACCATCACTCGGTGTGTGGATAACTAATCCATTCCAAGAATAACATCAAAATCCCAGATATCCAATATGATCAGTCTTACTGGGAATTCCTTACCCTTAATCAGTATTTTACTATCTACGAACACTCTTTTAGTGAAGAGTAAGTTTCCAGTTGGAATGGAAACTACTACCCTAGCGTCTAATAACTAAGGCTTAACACTCAATTTTGTATAAAAATCCATAAACATAAAAGAACGTGTAGCATTAAGATCTACTAAAGCATATGCATCAAGATCAAAAATAGTAATCATACTAGTGACCAAATCTGGTGTGGCATCAGCTTCCTACTCAGTGACTGTAAAAGCTCGGGCTTGTGTATAGTGTCTACTTGTCTATCCTACAGGGCTTGCTCCTCTACCCCTTGAAGCTCTACCAGTTCTAATAAAACTCGACCCTTTGGTTTGAGAACCTCAGCCATCCTGTCTATAACCCCCTTTAGCTTATGAAGGTGCTGAAGATCCAACCACTGACCTCTCCGCGGTGACTAACTGCAGACAATCTCTGATGAAGTGACCCTTCTGACCACAATGGATACAACCAGCTATATTCATCCGACACTCACCCAAATGTCTTTTTTCACAAATAGCACACTCTGACACTGAGGTTCTAGTGTCATGGGAGTCTCTGGGCCTAATGGGTGACCCAAAAGATCCCTGGTTGGATGATCCACCTCCATTAAACCTCCTGACACTACTCTATCTTGACTTATTTTTCTTGGCTGAGACCTGGGATGAACTAGCTAGTGCACTACACTTCTGTTCTAATCTTGAACTCTGAGTGATTGCTGTTGCATTTCTCTCCACTTTTATCGTAGCTTCAACTAATTCCTTGTAGTGTGTTTGTGAAGACAAAGATAGATGGATCCACAATGTAGGACTCAAGTCTGTAGCAAACCTCTTACACTTCTGCTCTTCACTATCTGCAATAAACAGAACACTTCTGACAAGTTTCAAAAATCTTTTGTCATAATCCATCACTGATTTTGAATCCTGCTCTAGACGGAAGAATTCTTCTACCATTGCATCCTTATAACTGTATGGGTAGAATCTATCTGTGAATTATCTTTGAAACTCTGCCCAAGATACCCCATATGGAAATCGCCTCTCAATGGCCTCCCACCAATCCTTTGTCTTGTCCTCGAGGAGGAAGGTGGAAAATACAACTTTCTGCTCATCAATCTATCCTACAACTCTGTATATCCTTTTCACCCGATCTAACCATGTGAGTGCACTTTTAGGATCTCCATTCCTGTCAAAAGTCTTGGCACCCAATTTACAAACGCCCTAAATTGAGCATCTAGAAGCTTTCACACTTTCACATGGCTATCGCATCGCTGTGGCGAGAATTTGAGCCATCTATTCCCCTTAAAGCTCATCCTAGTTGGTTTCGCTGACCCTAACGATTGGGAATGTGGCTAGTTCATGGAAACACTTGCTGAGTCTATAATGTGGTCATCCTCCCGTATCGGAGGTGACTCAGGTGTAGGAGTTGTTGGAATAGATCTCTCGGGACATCCACAGCCTCGTCTATGCATCTTACTGTGTATTGAACAAAAATGCAAAAGTGTAAAGCTTTTAGTTTATGAAATCATATGTGTAACATCCCGTTTCCAGAGAACGGGTCGGACCTGAGAAACGGGTCCAGATGTGGTAAATTACCACATCTCATG
>JAOQML010000007.1:15668960-15684265 GCA_027568935.1 Erythroxylum urbanii | reverse complement strand
AAATATGTTATGTTTCTAGATGTATAAAAATGTGGATCATTGGTTGTTATAAAGATGAATTAGATTGAGTTTTGAAGCTAAAGAAAAGGCTAGTGTAGTGTTCTTAAAATGAGAAGAAAGAGAATTTATGTATGATAATGAATGATGATGTTATGTTCTATTTTTATATAGATGATAAACCACAGTTTATAGATTGTTTTAGGGATGACATTGAGATGAAATTGAGGTAAAAATGATGAGGATATGAAGTACAAATGATGAACTATGAAGAAAATGTGTTTGATATAGGATGAAATGGTTAAAAGCTAGAAAAGTTAGGATTGCATATATAATGAGATTAAGTGAATGACAATGAATCAATTGAGTAGATTTTTGTGAGGTTTAATGTAACCAAAATGGTGGCTAAATTAGCATGAAAAGAGGTTGCATAAATGGACATGAATTCTTGAAAATTTGAAGTGTTCGTAATGTTTCTAAATTGATACATTCGTGTAGAATTATGGGAAACAATGTAGTGCACAATTGTGGCCTTCAATGCATGATCGTGACTTGGTTATTTAGGTTCTATCACGATCGTGGCATAGTCCCCATGGTCATGGCCTGTTGCATGAGTTTTTGTCATGATCATGGGAAAGTCCACCACGATTATGGGCCAGGTTCTGAATAGTTAATTTCATTTTTATGTAATTGTTGAACCAACTAAGTCTAAATCAGTGTATTTGGACTTGATTAAGGCTTAAAATGAACTTAGTTTGATGATGGATTAAGTGATTAAATGTTTGATATGTTTAGGTGGATAGTTGAGGCATAAACTTAAGTGTAAGCAAGACATATACAAGTTATAATGTTGGAATGATCAAGACTTGTGATTAAGGATACAAACTTGGGGTTGTCGTTGAGCATGCATTGTATATAACACATATACATATATGTATGATTGAATACTTATGTGATTGAGTAAATTAGTGACATGTACAATGTGTTTATTGCATAGTTTAGATGTTTAAGTAGAACACTAACATCCAGATATTGTCGGATCATCAAGGCAATAACTATCTGGAGCTTAAGGTGAGTAAGCTAGATGTTTCTCAATAGGATTGATTGTATTTGCTAAATTTTTTATTATTGAACTGATAATTATGTGAATGTGATACTTCTAAACATTGATGGTCCGAGGACTTTGATAATTGAGATCATATTGGAAGTATTTCATTGAATATGAATCTGAAAGCAATACGTGTACTCCACAAAAATTGTTAAATGCCAGACATAGGTCCGATGAACATATGAAACTAACTGTGCATCATAAATAAATGTTATTGATGGAATATTTTGTGAATTTATCCATCAAATTAAAATGCATGATCAGATAAAGTAAGTTGTGACCGGAGTGGCAAGTGAAAAAGAGCTTAAAGCTCATAAACGTGTATAAAGAGCCATAGGCTCAGTATTAAAATGAGCCCGGTATCCATAATAGATACGGGATTGTTATAAATGATCCCAGTATCCACAACAGATACGAGACAGTTAAAAAAGGGCTTAGTCACAAAAAAGTAACAATGAAAGTGAGTCACATGCGCATTGCATATACAAATTGATATATATGATCTGAATGTTTGAAATGAACTATTCTGAAATGAAATGTGATGTGATATTCAATATGTGTGATGTGATTTGATCATAAATTGAATTGTGAATTATTATTGTGGTTTGATATGAGTGAGCACATCGATGATGGTTCACTCATTGAGTTCGTAAAACTTATCAAAATTATAATGTTGATTTTTAGGTACGAGAAAGGAGACTTAGCTTCTAAGATGTTCTAAAAGAAGTCTAGTACTATGTTTTTAGGAATAAATGGCTCAAAGGTTGGTCAGTTGATACTGAGGAGTTTAGATAGACTACTTTTGTTTATTCCTCATTTCATGTAAAAATATTTTGTAAAAAAGCAGTATGCTCTTAGATATTTGTAATATTGTATATATGAATTATAGAGTGTAATGCTACAGTGTAACTATGTTTTATAAATGGAATGAGGAGTTGATATTTTGAGTATTCGTGTTTCATATATATGATGCCATATTAAGTGAATGTGACTGCTCTAACATGCCACTTTCACAAGGAATATTCTCAAATGTCCTCTTGATATTTTAGATATATAGTTAATGGTAGTGGGATGTTACATTTTTGGTATCAGAGCATGGTTTAACATCTATAGGGATAGTTATAAGCATATAGATATGATATATAGTGAGAAACTCAGATAGTAATCAAGATTATTGTTTATTATAGGTCATTCGCTATAGGTGATAAAGTTAGAGAATCAAAAGACCTAGAGTTTGTAGGAGCCAATAGAGAGTCTCCTGTACCTCAATCTGTTCAAATGTCTCCGAGAATCCCTAAAAGGAGAGAGAGGAGATTTGATAAACTCATAAAATAGGGGGCTGTAGACTTCTATAGAAGTACAGACCCTGCTGAGGCTAAAGGATGGTTAGAGAGCATATTGAAAGTATTCAATCAGATAGACTGTGACTTAGATGAAAGGTTTGACTACGCAGTCTCACTACTGCAGAATCCAACTTAACAATGGTGGAAGACTGTTTCAGGTAGTACCACCAGGCCTTGTAATTTAAAGTGGGAAGACTTCTTGAATGTCTTCAAGGAGAATTACACGATAAAGATCTACTTGGATAGGAAAATGAAAGAGTTCCTAGATCTGAAGCAAGGTAATCTCACAGTGGCTGAGTATGAGATATGATTCAATGAGTTGATGGGACATGCTACTGCATTGATTCCTACTAAGGAGAACAAGTGTAGACGATTTGAAGATGGGTTGAATATAGAGATAAGGACGAGACTAGCTATTTACCAATTTGAGCAGTTTTTCTGAGCTGATAGTTGGCTCAATTAGAATTGAATAGTTGTTGAAAGATGTTCAAGAAGAATATAGACAGGAGTTCTTAATGAAGCGATAAAGTGAGTCCCAATTTGATTTTAGCAGAAGGTTTATTAAATGCCAAAATAGATCGACCACTGACTAGATCGAGATAGTCGGGGTTCAGATCAAAGGGCATTTTTATACAAACTGATAATGGAAGAGGCCCAACATCCGAAAAAATGCTACAGATGCCCAATTGCGAAAACTAAGGGAAGAAACATAACAGGGAATGTTGGAAGTTGTCAGGAGCTTGCCTTTATTGCGGCTTTTTTAAACATCAGATCAGACATTGTCTCACAGTTTTCGGAACACAGTCTAGAATGAGAGGAGGATTAGTAAATGAGACAACTGTCCAATTGAGCAGAGCTAGTGGATCTGGACAGAGAGGTAGGGGTAGAGGCAGAGTGAATTCAGCTGGTCCTAGTGTCAAGACTAAGGTGCGGAGTAATCAGTCATAGTCTCAGGCTAGGATTTGCACTATCACCAGATATGAGGTTCAGAACTCCTTAGATGTTGTAGCAAGTGTGTTAAATGTCTTTTAAATTGAAACATTTTCATTGGTAGATCCAAGATCTACACATTCATTCATCACACCACATCTAGCATCTAAATTGCATTATGATAGAGAAATGCTAAAATGTGAATTAGAAGTGAGTACTCTAATAGGTAGTACTACAGTGATAGGAGTAGTGTGTAAGGGGTGCATGATTCGGGTTGATCAGACAGAGTTAGAAGTTGATCTAGTTATATTGCAGTTAAATGAGATAGACCTAATCTTAGGTATGGATTGGCTCACTGCTTATAGGGCTGTGATGAACTGTTATACTAAGGAGGTGATTCTTGAATCTCTTAATCAGCTAAGAACAATATTTCGAGGTGTTAGTCAAGTAGTGGTAGCCAAATTGATATCATCAATGGGTGCTTTAAGATTAATTTGAGGTGGATGTGAAACTTATCTAGCCTATGTAGTTGATACCCATACTTAGCAGACAGTACAGGATATTCCTATTGTTAGGGATTTTCTGGATGTGTTTCCAACAAAATTATCTGGTTTACCCCCAGATAAGGAAACAAAGTTCACTATCAACTTAGTTCCAGGTACTGCTCCTATATCTATTCTTCCATATAGGATGGCACCTGTAAAACTTAAGGAACTTAAGGCTCAGTTATAGGAATTATTGGATAAAGGCTTAATTAGAACAAGTGTGTCACCTTGAAGAGCCCCAGTCTTATTTCTTAAGAAGAAAGATGGGACCCTGAGACTGTGTATTGATTATAGGCAACTGAATCAGCTGACAGTGCCGTTACTGAGGGTAGATGACTTATTTGATCAATTGCATGGAGCTCAAGTATTCACTAAGCTAGACTTGAGGTCAAGGTACTATCAACTGAATATGGCAGAGGCTGATGTATCGAAGAGTCCATTCAGGATTAGGTATGGACACTTTGAGTTTTAAGTGATGGTTGACTAATGCTTTAGTAGCTTTTATGGCATTGATGAATAAGGTGTGTCAACCTTATTTAGATCATTTTGTGATTGTATTAATTGATGACATTTTGGTGTATTCAAAAAGCAGAGAGGAACATTCTGAGCACTTGAGGTTAGTCCTAGAGATAATGAGAGAGAAGCAATTGTATGTCAAGTTTAGTATATGTGAATTTTGGCTTGATCATATGGTATTCTTGGGTCATATAGTCTCTGGACAGGGCATTCTGGTAGACCTAAAGAAAGTAGAAGCAGTGATGAAGTGGGAAGCTCCGAGAAATGTATCTTGGATTCAGAGTTTCCTTGGAATAGCCAGTTACTATAGGAGGTTTATCAAGGGTTTTCTTTGATCTTAGCCCCTTTGACAAAACTTTTGATAAAGAATGTACCTTTCGGATGGAATGATGAATATCAAAGGAGTTTTAAAGAACTAAAACATTGATCAACTATAGCACTGGTGTTAAATATTCCATCTGGATCTGGAGGTTATGTGTTATATAGTGATGCTTCACATTAGGGCTTAGGATGTGTTCTGATGTAGTATGGCAAAGTGATTTCTTATGCATCGAGACAACTAAGGTCTCACGAGTTCAATCATCCGGTACATGATTTAGAGCTTGCTGTAGTAGTATTTGCTTTGAAGATTTGGAGACTTATTTATATAGAGAGATATTCTAGATATTCACTGATTATAAAAGTTTGAGGTATATATTGAGCAAGAGAGAGTTGAATATGAGACAGAGACGATGGATAGAGTTGCTTAAAGATTATGATAGCACAATTGAGTATCATCTTGGTAAAGCTAATGTCATAAAGATTATGATAGCACAATTGAGTATCATCTTGGTAAAACTAATGTCGTAGCTGATGCATTAACTAGAAAATCATATAACACTGTAACACAAATGCAGATATTAAGGTTACCACACCTAGTTTGTAACATCCCGTTCCATACTAAGGTTTAGAACCCTAGATTTCTATAAATGGGAAATAACAATGAGAGATTAGAAAAATGCATTTCATACTCATGCATAATATTAGTATACACACACGTGAATTTGATTATTTTGCACACATTTCAATGACTGTACATGCACTCATTTGGCATTTTCTGGGTATAATTGATATTTAACATGATTATACTGTGAAATGTGGATTATGTGTCCTAAAAATTGAGATGGTTTGTATAATTAGTGATTTAGAATTTTTGGTGAAATATGGGAAATTTATGATAATTATGAGTATTTTTGATAAATAGTAGCAGAATTTAGTGTCAAATGGCAGCAGAAATTATTGATAAAAGATATTAAGATTTAATGACAAGGGTCATTGAAAATTGGGAGACAATTGAAATAAAAATTGGAGACATATAGATTAGTTATTAAGAAAGGACCATTTAGGGACTATAAAGTGGTAATATGTGGCAAGGTAAGTGAAATGTTTTTAATCCATGATATTTACCAAAGTGAAAGACCACTTTCATTTAACTGTCTTTCACTTAAGTAAAATACTCTCATCTTCTCCATTTCTCATTCTTCTTCGTTCTCTCAAAGCCACGACATTTTCATTCTCACAACACAACCCCTTCATGTTGATTTTTGTCAAATCCTACACTACCACTTCAAGATCCTTACTATCCCTTCTTGTTACAAGGAAAACATAGCCTATTCCTCCTTCAATAATGATGATCATATGGTGATGAGGAGTGATTTGAAGATTTTAGAGTAAATAAGTAAGTAATATGTTATTATTCTTTATGATATGTAGAATGAAACATGTATGATGATAGTTAAAGGTTAAATGTTCATGAAATGGTGATGTGTACATATGTGAAACGTGGGTAAGGAAATGAGCTTGTAAATGTCTTGTTTTTGTGTTAACTCCCACTAGACTGACTACGTCACATCTATTCCAACTGATGTTAGTTCTTATCTTGAGATCTCATTACTCTATGTGTTATTGAAGATTCTCTTCGTGACATATATAATTGCTCTAGCCAGAGACTCCTGAATAATGCTGACAAGAGGCCGTGGGTATCATCTCCTTCTATCAGGAGTGATGAATCCTTTATTGGTTACCCAATTACCTTTAAATATAAATAGTTGTACCCAATCACCACCTTAAAAATGACCTCGTCTTCACGTAACAAGGAATGGTGTCGAAGCACAGGATTTATATCCCAGATATCCTTGAGTACCTCAAGTCTAAGGATATTTGCACCATTGTTATAATGAGATTAATCATTGACATTTGATAGATCATCCATAGGATAATATCATAGCGGGTCATCCGATGTACTTACTACCCTTAGTAAGCATCCACATAGTAACTCTGAACAACTCATGCTTATAGTTTACGAGATCCACTGCTTGATCAAATCAAGGAGTATAATATGTGTTAGTCTGTCTGGATTAATAAGGTCCTGTCTTATTAATCCTATGATTAGGGATTATTTAAACACTAACATAATTGCTCATTATAGGAATCTCATTATCATGATCTCATCATGATTTCCTTGATGCTATGTTTTGTATCATGGACTTTATTAATTTGATTTAAGATCAATGTTAATTCACACATAAATGAATATCAAATTAATGAAAAAAAATGCCTTTTGCTTTATTATTCAAAATAAAGTTTGTATAAAAGTGTTATAGGTGATTGCCTTTAGAGCACTACTCTAACATTCTTTTTGTTTTATAATTTTCTTTTTTTGGCTCCATAAAGACAAGTAAAAGTTAATCTTCAAAAATGGCCCAAATATTGTGCTTTCGACTCATTTTAACTTCTTTGCTTTCGAATTATGCGTAAAATCACATATGAGTCAAAGTGAGTATCTTAAGCAATTTCATGTCAATAATCACTAAGTGTTACGGAATAATTTTATAATCAATTAAGGACCTATCATGATCCAACTCCTAATGATGGAACAAAAATACATAACTGATACAATCTAGTTGAAATCAACCAGCGAAGAAGATTTAAACAATTTCAACCCTTCGTGTTGGCGATGCAAGCAACTCAGGTGTATTATGTTCCTTTTCCTAACTTAAGACAAGATAAGTCAGATTGGTTAGTTGTTTTCAAAGTAAAACCTAGAGGTGTTTCTGAATTACAAAAAAAAGGAGAAAAATAAGAGAATTGAAAGCGAAGCGTTTTAAGAAGATGTTCATGAAATAAATGCATGGGCAATATATGACGAGAATGAACTTTGGACGATCCAAATGATGAATATTTTGAAATTTCATCTGAAGAGGATGAGGAATCTATAGAGGGCAAGAGATCTGAAGAGGAGTCTGACTTTGATTCTAATTCTTCAGAAAAAGAAGATGATAATGATTTTGGTTTACAAATAAGTGATGATAGCGATTAACTTATGTAAGTAATAAAATATTATATGAATAAATTTATTATTGCATCAACAATATATTTTTATATTTAATTTATATTGTTATATTAGTGCAATAATCAATAAAATGTGAATTTCAGGTTAAAAATATGTCACAGAAGAGAAAACAAGGAGTATTGCGGCCAAGGTTCGAGCCAGTTTATGTCCAGGTGAAGCATCACATTGTGTAGATGGTACAGAATCAGGTGTTGCATGTTCAGCTAGTGTACATCCAGATGAGGCATTGCCTTCTCCACGTACAGTCTCTGTACCGTTCAGTAGCCCTACTATTGCACCATCTAGCTATAATATCCCATTATTCCATACTGAGGGCTAAGAAATAGGGTCGTGGACCATTATATATAAGAATAGCACTGAAAAATTATAAGGTGCATTGCATACACATACATATCATTAGCATACACGTGAATATTTATTGCACACATTACAAGGACTGTATATGCACTCAATTGACATATTCTAGGGTATGAATGATTTTAAATGATTATGTTATAAATTGTGAATTATGGATTATTATGTCTTGAATTGGTCTGATGTTTATAATTATTAATTTAGAATTTTTGGTAAAAATTGGGAGATTTTTGAGTATTTTTGGTCTAGAAAATATGCCAAGTGGCAAGACAAATTGACCCGTGGTAATAGAAATAATTGGCCTATCGCAGTAGAAATAATTGACAAGTGGCATTGAAAATTGGGTAACAATTGGTTTAGAAATTGGGTGATGAGTGGACTAATTATTAAGAATCATGAGGTAGCTTAAGTAAATATCTTATTAATTTGGTTAATTATGTGGTGAGTGTTATGACATGTGTCATGACACCCACTAAGTTTAATCACCCACAATTCTTACATCTTGCAAGACCATCTTTATTTTATCTTTCATTTTGCTAAACACTCTCTTCTCCATTTTTTGTTATTCTTTGTTCTCTCATCTACGAAACTCTCTTCTCACCCTCACCATGTTGAGCCTTGTTATCATCTTTCAACAGTAGCTACCCCAAGATGTTTTCTTTTTCATCCTGTTATTAAAAATCTAGCTTATTCTACTTTGGAAGATTGATGATAGTGTAAAGCTTAGAAGCTAGGGTTTTATGGTGATTGAAGAAACTTTGAGATAATCAAGTAAGCATATTATTCTTTATGGCTTGCTTAATAGAAATGTTTTTGATGATAGTTTAAGAGGTGAAATGATCATGATAATGGTGGTTAAAGAGTGATGATACGTTGATGACGAAATGAATATATATATATATCAATGTTCTGTTTCGTATAAATGATAAACGATATGTTAAGAGTTGTCTTATGGATGATTGATAGTGTAAATGGTGTATAAAAGTGTGCAAAAATGTTAATGAACATTGATGAATGTATAGACATGTTTGATGCTCTGTTTTTGTGTTTATGATTAACAATAGATTATGAGTTGTGTTAAAGATGTTTTTGAGATAGATTGATTATGAAAATGACGTTTGAATGAAAGTTGATGAATGAAGATATGTGTTTATGACCTTATTTTGTGTATGGGATGAGTGCAAGAAACATTGATGAATAAATGTATATGTTTATGTCCTATTTTATGTTGATGATGAGTGCGGAAAAAAATTGATGGATTAATATATATGTTGTTTTCTTACTTTGAGAATATAAAAACTACGTATTATAGGTTTTTATGTGGATAAAATAGATTGGGAGTTAAGGTTTAATAAAGGTGAGAGAAAAGACTAGTAAAATGTTCTTGAAATGAGAAGAACTAAGATGATAGTGAATTATAGAAATCATGTTCTGTTTTTGTATGATTAATGAACAATGATTTACGGATTGTTTTAATGGTTGATATTGAGATGTAATTGAAGAGAGAATGAAGAGGAAATGAAGTGGAAGGGATTAACTATGCATGAGATGTCTTGGATATAGTATGGAAAGGTTAAGAATGTGGTAAAAGTTAGAATTTCATGAATGTAAATGATAAAGATTCAAATGAATACATTTTTGTTGATTTTAATGCAACCAATAAGGTAGTTAGATTAGCATAAAATGAGGTTGCATAAATAGACATGAATACTGGAAAATTGGAGTGTCAATGATGTAAATTATGTCGAGGAATTCGTGGAAAAACGAAGGAAGAAAAGGGAGGGCACTATCATAGCATAGTCCCTATGATTGTAACTTGGATTATTTAGATTCTCTCATTATCATGGCAGAGTTTCGACAATCGTGGCCTGTTGCACCATCTTCTGTCATGATCATGGGAAAGGCCACCACGATTGTGGGCAAGGCCAGAACGTGAAATGTTATCTTTTAAGTGATGTTTGAAATAACTAATGTTAAGGTACTTCCTTATGATATATTTAGGCTTGAATGAGGCCTTGAATGAATGTAGTTTGATGATGGGTTAGTTGATAAAGTGTTGAATATGTTTAGGTTGTAATTAAGGATATAACATATTGAATGAATTGTTGATATCAAAGTACCAAAATTTGGAAAATTATGAGTATAATAGGAATGAAGGTGTTCATATGATTGTAAATGTTATTCAAAGGAGATGAGTAATGAGAATTAAGTATGAATGAATGAGAGTTTGAATACTTATGTGATTTAAGGAATCATACCCGGAATAGTCAAATTGAGCATGCATTATACATAACACATATACATATGTATATGAATGAACGCTTATGAGATTGTGCAATTTAGTAATGTGTACAATATGTGTATTGCATAGTGTGTACAATATGTGTATTGCATGATTATAGAAGCACAAATAGAACGACAACATCTAAACATTCCAGATCGTGAAGACAATAGTTAATCTGGAGCATACTGTAAGTAACCTAGATGTTTCTCACTAGGAATAATTGCATTTGCCTAAATTTTGATTATTTAATTGACAATTATGTGAATGTGAATGTGAAAATGGAAAAAATTGATGGTCCAAGGAGTTTGATAACTAAGATCTATTGGAAGTGCTTCTTTAACTGTGAATTTGAAAGAAATAAATGTTCCCAAACAAGTTGTTGAATGTCGGAATTATGTCCGATGAAAATGTGAAAAGTGAATGTGTATTGAATGAAAGTGATTAATTGTATATATGTGAATTCATGCATCTCATTACATTGAACTGCGTGATCAGATAAAGAAAGTTGTGACCAGAGTGGCCAGTGAAAAAGAGCTTAAAGCTTATGAACATGTATAAGAGCCACAGGCTCAATATGTAAATGAATTCAGTATCCACAACAGATACGGGATAGTTATCAACAAGTCCGGTATCCACAATGGATACGGGACAGTTAAAAAGGCACTTAGTCATAACAATTAACAATGAAAGTGGAGTCTCATAAGAAATTGCATATATAAATTGATATGTTTCATATGATTGATTGAAGTGTAATGTATAGACTATTTTGAAACAAAACGTGAAACATTGCACATAATTGTATTTGTGAAACATAAGAAAATGTGAAGAAATGTTCAATAATTGTTGATGTGATTTAACTGTGAATTAAATGTGAATTGTAAATTGTTATATGTTTAATATAAGTAAGCACATCAAGGATGGTTTGCTCAATGCGTTCGCAAAACTCATCAAAAATTGCAACGTGGCTTTTCAAGTTCAGAGGAGATATCCAGTTAGGCTAATTAGAGAATAGCCACTAAAATTAGACATGAGCTAAGAAATTTGTACTTGTATATGTCTACAGTCATTTTATATTAAGGATTGTATTCTGTAACTACTATACAATGTATATGTGAATTTTATAATGTAATGACATCTATGACTGGATATATTTTGCAAATGAAATAGTCTAAATTGATTATTGATTCGCTTATGATGTGTTTACAAATGAAATGGGCCAAAATGATTACTGGTATGTTTAAAATGTGTTTGATTTCTGGAAATTTTGTAATGAGTTTTTCTGAAAGTCTTAACATGCCATCCTTGTAGAGTATGTTCTCGAATATCATCTATATATTTGGGAATATGCCCTATAAGAGTGGTGTGTTACACTAACAGCTCTGCTATACCATCCAGCAACCTTACTTCTAGACTAGAATCTGAATCTATACTGACAGAGATATTAGGGGTAAACGATAAGGATGAAGGAGGCAGCCCCCAGCTTGGAACTAAGAAGGTTGGCGGAAGAATTTACATCACAATTGTCAACGATCTGTGAGTGAAATTCTAAAAATTTTGTAATACATAATAACACCATAGGTTTATACTAAAGTTATAAGTTTTAATTTGAAAATGACCTAGGTTGGTCCAAAAATATCTCATCCAAGTTCAAGGAGAGGATAGAGCTAGAGGGTTATATATAGAAGAATATCTTTTAGGAGACAAAGGATTTTTATTATTAGGAGTTTCAAGTACAAAAAATAAATTATTTAATCTTTTTATTTATCTAATTTTATACATTAATTAGATAAATATTGTAGTTTATAAGTAGTTATAGCATGTTTTCTTTTTCTTTCAGAAAGAACCTTTTTGGTATTCAAAGTTTCATGTTATCATTTATAATGTATGATAGAGGCGAGCCTGTATATATTATAGAGACTATCTTGGTTCGATACATAAGAATAGTGTACGACCTCTTTATATATTTGAAGAAATATGGATTTGTTAATAGCAGTACTGGGCAACATTTAAGGCAATCTTCATTTCTGAGCGCAATTCTACAAACAGACATGGAGGATCGAAGGGAGAAAGTATACCTATACACTGGAGGATCTCTGACCCACCAGGAGCATGAAGAAAAACTTGTAAGTATCTAAACTTTGCATTTATATTCAGATTTTTGTACTTTAATGTATGAAATTTGATTTCAATGTAATTTAATGTATAAATTTTAAAATAAAAAGATATGCGTATTATGGAGTATGATGATGTAATAAACGTCTAGTACCATTAATGGCTGAGTTGTTAAAAAAATTTTGTTTTACAGGGGATAAATATCATAAAAATAGAGAAAATTCTACCAAAATTTTTGTAAATTGTAGTTAACTTATAACACTTTATTCTGATGCAGGAAAAGTCTATGAGCAGGAAGCTTACACTACGTCAGCTCGTTTTGCACACCCACATTAAAAAGCATGATGATGTGACCTTCATCAATACCTAATGCAGACAACTTAATGTATGTAAAATTTATTCTTTAATGTTAATTCTTAAAAATTATCACTTATTAATATAAACAATTATAATGATAGGACTCAATACAAGAAAGCATTGAATGACAATCTCAGAACTCTGAAACTGTTGAAGAGAGTCAGATATATCTTGATGTAGTTGGTGGTAGGGATTGTCGTGGAAGGATTTCCGGCTTAGATTCATTTGCAAACATATGTTATTCGCTATCCTCCATATCCAGTACAATTGCATCTAGTAGGCGGTCCGCATTTAATGATAGAATCGTTAAGCTTGATAGCACAGTATAGAGGTTGGCAACTCAGTTGGAATAGTCATTGGAGTACATAGCTTAGCTTCGTAATAAGATGGATGAGTTGAAGGGGAGGGGTAGCACCTAATCGCAACACTCAGATCATCCGCCTTCACCAACTACATAACTTAGATTTATAATATTTTCGTACTTAAATGAATGTATTTAATGTTTTGCTACTCTAAAGTTTTTGTATAAATGCTTAATTTACAGTTATTTTTAAGATACTTATTGTTGTACATTATAATTTTTATATTATATTATCTATCAGCATAATTTTTGCATTATATTATCAATTAGGATTACATTATTTGCAATAATTAATTTTAGAAAAAATAATAGATTAACAATAGAAAATTCGGTGTGAAGTGAGAAACGTTAGCTCTATAGGTAAATTTCCTGACAAAATTATAATATTCCGTAGGTAAATTATATATGGAACTAAACATTTTGTAGGTAAATTTACTGATGAATATTTCTATTCTATCGCTAAAATTATCTACAGAAATTATAATTCTGTAGGTAAAATTTACCGACGGGATTACATTTTTCATCGGGAAACTTAGCGACAGAATTTGTAATTCTATAGGGAACTTTATCAACGAAATATTGTAATTCTATCGGTATATTTCCCTACAGAAACTGTAATTCCGTTGAAACATTTTATCTACGGCCATTTCTTACAAGTTTGGAGGTAATTGACGGTGCCTCATACACTCCTTTGTACGTTTTTGTCGAATCCTCCATTCATCTAATCTAGTACTTGATTTTTGCATATAAGTCGTTAGAGAATGAGAATTCAATAATATCAAATAATTTCAATAACAAGGTCATGAAAATGGGGAGCATATTACATGCATAGATGAGGATTAATACCTGCATATTTCCTATGAGATGTGTAAATAGAACTAAACTCATTATGCAAACTGAAAATGTTCATTGTGCTTAGCATCATAATTTAGTAGTAGAGGAGTGATTTTAAGCCAAGCTTGGTGTGTAGGATCGTCTGAAACTTAACATCACAAGAAGAAGAGTATGTGTCATTCCTCTCCATAAGACACTGTTTCTCTCAACACTCATTATATTGCTTATAGTTAATGATAGTAGTCTGCTAGACATGTAGGAAGAAGACTAGTATTGGTTCGATCTTCAGAATGAAATGGATTATTCATTATAATCTTTTGTCGTCTTATTATTATTGTGCTAGAGATTAATAATTGTTGCTAATCATTAGAGCTTGTTATTTTCAAGTTATCTCAAACAGAAAGCAGCAACAAAGTGTTTCCATGGGAATGCATAGAACCTCTTAAGTAAATATGCATTCCTTCAGTCAATATTTGACTAACAAGTTGGTTGTAGTGCTGCTTGGACAAGTTCTTGTGTACTAAGCTATAATGCGTGTGTTCCAGATTAGTGGGCAAACCCATAACAGGGGCTTGAACATCTCTTAGAACTTAAATATGTAGTTGGCTGAAATACTAAAGTTAGCTAAGCAGTATTTCTGAGAAGGCATATGAGGCAAAAGTAGTTTTATAAGAGCGAGACTTGTTCGTGCCTCTTGAGAAGTTAAACATTAACTCTTTTGTGTATTATTGAAGGAGCGAATTTCTTGGTTAAGAACACTTGTTGTCCTCTGCCAAAACTTAAGCTTCGGGAGCCATAAAAGTCGTGTGAAACTATTATGGCCTCGAGTCTGTGATCAAGTCATTGGACGATGAACCGGAGATTCTCTTTTTAACAAAGGGTTTTTACCCTTATTCTTCCTCCTAACTATACCTATAACTGATAACCAACGTAACTCGTCGAAAGGAGCTGCAACCTTGAAATTTGTTGAGAGAGAGTTTCTGATCTCTTGGGTTTTTTTGTTAATAAGTTCTCTTTCTTTTTATTGCTGAATAACTTCCTATTTATAGGGAAATTTCCTTACAATAATGAAGAATAAAAGTGAAGTAAATCACATGTTAGTAAAGACTTTAAGTTCAAGAAACTAGATACACAAGAAGGGGGGGTTGAATGGTGTATCCTCCTTTTTTGCTA
>JAOQML010000007.1:15603781-15614932 GCA_027568935.1 Erythroxylum urbanii | reverse complement strand
GTTTTAAAGGTGTTGTAAATTGTTTATAAAGAGTATTAAAGAAACATACCCGAGAAATTGTCATTGAACATGCATGATACGTGATACATTTATAAATGTATTTATGATTGATTATTCTTATGACAATGCACATGAGAGACATATAAATGTATATGATTGTACATAGAGGAGCACGTCGAGCAACCACTTCCCAACATTGTCAGGATTTTAAGGCAATAAGCTAAAGGGAGCATTAGTGAGTCAACCTAGATAGTCTTCCTAGGATTGATTGATTGATTCTGTTTAACTTCTAATTATTGAACTATTTGTGATCTGTATATGAATTCTGGACATTAAAGGTCTGAGGAGTTTGATATTGGGGAATGTATTGGAAGTGTTCTATTTGCATCTAAAATTTTGAATGATATCTATTTGCTAATGAACTCTGATTGATTTTTGAGTTCTCAACGGAAGTTGAATGCCGGATTGAGGTCTGATGAATATAAGATTCTATCTGTGCATCATATGTGAATGCTATTCATGGCATATTCTGTTACCTGATGCATTTCATTAAATGCGTGATCAGTTAAAGGCGTTGTGATCAAAGTAGCCAGTCTGGAAGAGCTTTAAGCTCAAAATCCTACACATAGAGCTTTGTTCCATAATTCCTGTATCTGACTGAGCCTAATGGGCTAGTATCTATATCTGTATCTGAAAGGCACTCGGTCATAATAAATAATAACAAATATGGATTCTCAGATGCATCTGCATTTGTATATTTATGATTACAAAAATATATGCTTGTGAAATCTTTTTTGAAGTTGTGTTGTTAAAGTGATATGCCATGATAATGTGATTGATTGGTTTGTACAAGTTCTGAAAGAATATATATGTGATGTGTATGACATTCATTATGTTTTATTGTGATGGAAAAGTGTTGTGAAATTGGTTGGTTGTATGATATTTGTGCGTGTATCTAGAGTGAGATCATTAATGATGGTTCGCTCATTGAGTTCACAAACTCATCCAAAATTGCAACATTGATATTTTCAAGTACGAGACAGTAGGCCTAGATTTCTAAGATCTTCTAGAAGAACATTTTCGATAAAGATATGGCTCAAAGGCCTGTCAGTTGGTATTTGAGGAATTGTAGTTGTTTTTAAGTAGTTTACATATGTCATGTAGAACTTATTTATAAAGGTTGTAAATATTGGTTTTTAATGCCTTCTATGTAAACCTTTATGAATGAAATGAGGAGTTGAGATTTTTAAGTATTGTGTTTTCTTTATGATGCCATTTAAGAGATTAGCTTTGATCCAGTATGCCACTGTCATAGGATATGCACTTGAATATCCTCTAGATGTTCGGGTAGGTACTCTATGGTAATGGGGTGCTACAAATTTTTGGTATCAGAGCATGGTTTGGCATCCCTAGGGACATATAAGGACATTTATACATGATATTGAGTGAGAGATTCAGATAGTAATCACTACTATTTTTGTTATAGGTCATCTACTGTAGGAGAGCAAATTGGAGAGTCAGCTGACATAGAGTCTATAGAAGCCAATAGGGAGTCTCCTGTACCTGAGTTTGCACAAATGCCTCTGAGAATTTCGGAGAGGCGAGAAAGAAGATACGATAAGCTGACAAAGTAGGGGACTATGGACCTCTACGGAAGTACAGACCCTGCTGAGGGAGAAGGGTGGTTAGAGAGAACTGAAAGAGAGTTCGATCAGATGGACTGTGAGGCTGATGAGAGACTTAATTATGCAGTCTCACTACTGCAAGGTCCAGTATACCAATGGTGGAAGACTGTTCCAGGCAGTAACACCAAACCTTGTAGTTTGACTTTGGAAGATTTTTTAAGGGTGTTTCGAGAGAATTATATGCCTAAGATTTATCTAGAAAGAAAAATGAAAGAATTTATGGATCTGAAGTAAGGCAGACTCATAGTGGCAGAATATGAGATAAGATTCAATGAGTTAATGAGGTATGCAACTGCATTGACCCTAATTGAGGAAGAAAAATGTAAACGGTTTAAGGATGAGTTGAACATGGAGATCAGAACAAGACTAGCTATTTCTAATTTGAATAGTTTTTCAGAACTATGAGCAGCCTCACTCAGAATTAAGCAGTTGTTAAAAGATGGTTAGGGAGAGTATAGAGAGGAGTTTAGAGGGAAGAAACACGTTGAATCTTAGGCTGATTCTGGCAGAAGCTTCAGTAAACACTAAAACAGATCGTCTCGATTCTAGACTAGATTGAGACAATCAGGGTTTAGACTAAGAGGTGGATTTGTTCAGATTGGTATAGGTAGAGGATCAGTGTTAAGAGGGTAGTCACAACAGATACTAGATTGTGAGCATTGTGGTAAGAAGCATGGTGATCAATGTTGGAAGTTGACGGGTGTTTGTTTTCGTTGTGGCTCTATGGAGCATCAGATCAAAGATTGTCCTGAGACTTTGGGACTATAGTCTATAATGAGAGGAGGAACAATAACAGAGACAACTATACAGTAAAGTAGAGCTATCGGATCTGTACATAGAGGGAGAGGTAGAGGCAAAACTCAGTCAACAGGGCTTAGTGTCAGGACTGAGGTGCAAAGTAATCAGCCACAGTCTCAGGCTGGGGTCTTTACCATTACTTGACAGGAGGCGTAAAACTCCCTAGATGTGTTAGCAGATGTGTTGAATGTTTTAAATTTTAAAGCATTTGCATTGGTAGATCTAGGGTCTACACATTCATTCATCGCGCCGCATTTGGCATCTAGACTATATTGTAAGAGAGAAATGTTGAATCGTGGTTTAGTGGTGAGTACTTCAGTAGGAAGTACTACAATAATTGGTTAGGTATGTAAGGGGTGCACAGTTTAGATTGATCAGGCAGAGTTAGAAGCTAATTTGATTGTATTGCAGTTAAAGGAAATAGATATTATTCTAGGCATGGATTGACTCATTGCTCATAGGGCAGTGATGAACTGTTATACTAAGGAGGTAGTTCTTGAATCCCCTAATCAGTCGAGAGTGGTGTTTCGAGGAGTTAGTTAAGTAGTGCCAGCCTGACTAATTTCATTCATGAGTGTTTTGAGATTAATCTGAGGTGGATGTGAGGTATATTTGACCCACATAGTTGATAACTAATTCAGGATAATTCTATTGTTAAGGATTTCTCGGATGTGTTTCCTATTGAACTACCAGGTTTACCCCTAGAAAGGGAAACAGAGTTTACCATTGATCTTGTTCCAGGTACCTCTCCTATATCAATTCCTCCATATAGGATCGCATATGGGGAACTGAAGGAACTGAAAACCTAATTATAGGAGTTGTTAGAAAAGGGTTTTATTAGACCTAGTATGTCACCTTAGAAAGCTCCAGTATTGTTTGTCAAAAAGAAGGATGGGACTCTGAGGTTGTGCATTGATTATCGGCAGTTAAATTAGGAAACAGTTAAGAATAAGTACCCGTTGCCGAAGATTGATGATTTACCTGAATAGTTATAGGGAGTTGATGTATTCACAAAGTTAGATTTAGGATCGGGATATTATCAGTTGAAAATAGCTGAGACTAATATACCAAAGAGTGCATTTAGAACAAGATATAGGCACTTCGAGTTTTTAGTAATGCTGTTTGGATTGACTAATGCCCTAGTAACTTTTATGGCCTTGATGAATAAGGTGTTTCAATCTTATTTAGATCGCTTTGTGATTGTGTTTATTGATGATATTTTGGTATATTTGAAGGGTAGAGAGTAACATGCAGAACATTTGAAATTGGTTCTACAGATAATGAGGGAGAAACAATTGTATGTCAAGTTCAGTAAATGTGAATTTTGGCTTAATCAAGTAGTATTTTTGGGTCATATTGTATTTGGACATAAAGGTTATGGAATACAGTGTAGGAGACAAAGTATTTCTAAGAGTCTCTTTGGTGAGGAGTGTTGAGATTTAGCAAGAAGGGCAAGTTGAGCCCTAGGTACATTGGTCTTTATGAGATTATAGAGAGTGTAGGACCATTGGCGTACAGATTAGCCTTACTGAGTGAAATGTCTTAGATGCATAATTTTTTTCATGTGAGCATGCTTAGGAGGTATAGATCTGATCTGATGCATGCATTACCGGCTCAAAAGATTGAAATTGCTAGTAATCTGAGTTATGTTGAAGACCCAGTCAAGATGGTGGGATATCAGACAAAACAATTGAGGAATCACAAAATTCCATTGGTGAAAGTCCTATGGAAAATTCATTAGAGTGAGGAAGCAACTTGAAAAATAGAAAAGCATATGAGAAACCAATATCTCCACCTATTTCATGAATCAGGTAAGAATTTTAGGGATGAAATTTCTTAAGAAGGGGAGAATTGTAACATCCTATTATCCCATGATTAGGGTTAGAACCCTAGGATGCTATATATGAGAGTTTATTGAGAATTTAGAAGTGCATTTCCTGCATTATTTCGCATACACATACACGTGAATAATGCTGTCACTCATGAAAATAATTGTACATGCATTCATTGACATTTCCTGGGTATAAGTGATTTTTATGTGATTAAAGTGTGAATTATGGATTAATTGTCTTGAAAATTTAATTGGTGTGTATTAGAATCAATTTTGCATTTTTGAAGGCATTTTGGACATTTCGAAAATTACTGAATATTTGGAGTATTTTTAGACTAGGAAAAATATAGAAATAAGAGACAAATAGAATTATGGACAAATGGACTAATTATGGAGTGAAAATTGGACAAATTAATGTGTGACGTGTGGACCAATAGATAAGTAACATTTGGTATCTTCACATGAGGAAAAATGCAAGACATGCATTAGAGACGTGGCAAAGCTTAGTTAAGTCACCTAAGTCACGTTTTTGTTAGGAAAGGAAGATTTTTGTAGCTCTATTCTTTGGTTTCACCGAAATCATTTAAACCTACCTTCCTTCTTGCTTATTTATCACTGAAACCACCATCTTTGCTTATTTTTGTGTTACTGGCTTATCCACGTTACATCTTGCAAAGTCTTTAATCATTTGAGGTTTTTGATTGTTGCTGAAATCTCTAATTTGCTTTTCTCCCCATTTCTGAAATTTTAATGAAGAGAGTGAAGCTTAAGACAAGTAAGTTATGCTTTGAGTTTTATGTAGTGTAAATGACTTTTGATGATGTTTTCATGTTTGAAAATGGATGCATGTGTGAATGATGTAGCAAGATGAATGGATGCATGCATGAGTGGTGTAGGAAAAAGCAATTTCTAAGATATAAGTAAAGTGATGATGAAGGAGTAAATTAGTAGAAAATGTGTAGAAAGTGTATAAAGGATTTTGATAATTGAAGCTAAATGAAGATTAGTGAAGTATAGAAAATGTGATATGTAAAAGTATGAATTAGGTTCTATTTTTGTGTTGTGAATATTTATGAACTTGTGAATTATGTATAGAGATTACTGAACTGAAAATTAAGGTATAACTGAATCATCAACGTGAAAGGATAGAGAAATGATAGAGAAGTAATAGAACATTGACAATGAATTGTGTTGGAGTAGGTAATATGTAGTATTTTACTGAACATACATCTGTATTTTGGCCATAACTTGAACTGTGAATATGTAAATTGGATGTATTTTAATCTAAAGTCAACTAGGGACATATGGCTACATTTTTCATGTAAGAATTGAATTTGAAATCTGTCCTTAAAAGTTTTAAAATTTGGCTTAAAGTTGAGAGTTGTGTTCTGACGAGGTATAAGAAATAGTATGGAGTATTTTAATTATAACTTGCACGATATTGAACCAAAATGTATGAACTTGATGTCATTAGAAACATAAGACATAGAGGAAATTTTATTAGAAGAAAGTGTTGCTTAAAAACTTCTATTTCTAGGTCAAAAATGGCAAGAACTAAGGAAGAAAACATAGTAGGTCATGATCGTACAGATGCACGATCACAACTCTGCTGAAAAATGATGGAAGTCGCGATCGTGCACCCTACAGGCTTTATCAAAGGGTGATGTTTTGGATGTTTTTCAACCTAATTCAAGTAAGGATGTTACCATATGAGGCATGTAAGTTTAAATGAGTTCTTAAATGAATTTAATTGATGTTGAATGAAGGGATTAAAGTGAATAAAAGGATATTAAGGATTAAAAGAATGTTTTGAAGGTGTTGTAAATTGTTTATGAAGAGTATTAAAGAAACATAGTCGAGAAATTGTCATTGAACTTGTATGATACATGACACATTTATAAATGTATTTATGACTAGTTATTCTTATGAAAGTGTACATAAGTGACATATAAATGTATATGATTTCATATAGAGGAGCACATCGAGCAACCATTTCCAGACATTGCTAGGACTTCAAGGCAATAAGCTAAAAGGAGAATTAGTGAGTCAACCTAGATGATCTTCTTAGGATGGACTGATTAATTATTTTTAACTTCTAATTATTGAACTGTTTGTGATTTGTATCTGAATTCCAGACTTTAAAGGTCCAAGGAGTTTGATATTAGGGAATGTATTGGAAGTGTTCCATTTGCATCTGAAATTTTGAATGATATCTATTTGCTACTGAACTCTAATTGATTTCTGAATTCTCAATGAAAGTTAAATACTGGACTGAGGTCCGATAAATATAATATTCTGTCTGTGCATCATATGTGAATGCTATTCATGGCATATTCTATTATCAGATGCATTTCATTAAATGCATGATCAGTTAAAGGCGTTGTGATCAGAGTAGCCAATCTGAAAGAGCTTTAAGCTCAAATTTTTTCACGTAGAACTTTGCTTTATGATTTCTATATCTGAATGAGCCCAATGGGCCAGTATCTATATTTGTATCTTAAAGGCACTTGGTTATAACAAATAATAACGAATTTGGAGTCTCATATGCATCTGCATTTGTATATTTATGATTACAAAATATATGCTTGTGAAATCTTTTCTAAAGTTGGGTTATTAAAGTGATATGCCATGATAATGTGATTGATTGGGTTGTACAAGTTCTGAAAGAATATACATATGATGTGTATGACATTCATTATGTTTTATTGTGATGGAAAAGTGATGTGACATTGGTTTGTTGTATGATAGTTATATGTGTACCTTGAGTGAGATCATTAATGATGGTTCGCTCATTGAGTTCACAAAACTCATCCAAAATTGCAACGTTTATATTTTTAGATACGAGATAGGAGTCCTACATTTCTAAGATCTTCTAGAAGAACATTTTGGATTAAAAAAATGGCTCAAAGGTCTGTTAGCTAGCATTTAAGGAGTTGTAGTTGTTTTTAATTAGTTTACATGTGTCATGTAGAACTTGTTTATAAAGGTTGTAAATATTGGTTTTTTAATGTATTCTATGTAAACCTTTATGAATGAAATGAGGAGTTGAGATTTTTAAGTATTGTGTTTTCTTTATAATGCCATTTAAGAGATTAGGTTTGATCCAGCATACCACTGTCATAGGATATTGTATTTGAATATCCTCTGGATGTTTAGGTAGGTACTCTATGGTAGTAGGGTGCTACATGAGGAGTTATCTTTCACCAAGAATTCTTCAAATAGAAAGTTTAGGTCATGCTTACCTAACTCTTCTCTCACTATTTAGTTGGTCATATCAATCTTACAATAAGAATCTCCAAAAAAAGGATATTTAATAGACCTAGGTAAATTAAACTCAACCTTCTCATCACCAACACTCAATGAAAGCTTTACATTCTTCATACTGATGATGACTCCAGTTGTAGCTATGAAAGCCCTTCTAAAAATGATGGGGATTTCGGGATCCTCTCCATTATAAAATAAAAAATATAGTAGGAATAAAAACTTACCCACCTAGATAGGTACATCTTTAAATATACTTACTAGATAATTAATGGAAAGATCTGCCAATTATAAGGTGATGATGATGGACTGCGAATTTCCCATCTCGAGCTTCTTATAAATAAGGAATAAAATGTCTTTTAGGACCTTTGAGTTTAACATGCAATTTATTTCAAACAACAGCACTACATTCCCTTGATCAAAGCCAAAATTTTATAGTCTTTGAGATTTTTTATTAATATCTCCTTCAAAATTTTGGCATAAAAGGAAATCTCTTTTAATGTATTAGTCAAGAGCATATTAATATACAACTTTTGTAAGGAATCTAAAAACTTCTTAAATTGTTTATCGAGTTTAGCCTTAGCTAATCTTTGAAGGAAGGACATACGTAACTTGTAATATGGAGGGGGAAATGTACTTAGGTTCCTCGCTCTCTTCCTTTTTCTCTTTATAAAATTTTCACCTTTCTCACTTGATTTCTATTTCTTATTATTTTATCTATCTCTAGCCGTCCTCACCTTAGGATCCTCTAATAGCTTACCACTCCTCAATGTTATTACCTTTTACTGATTTGTAAGATTCTCAAGTCAGCTAGGAATTTAAATGATTTGGGTTTTAACATCTTGTTATAGGTAGCAACAAAGTCCACTTTAGGTTTTAGCTACTTAGTTGCCTCTTTTATCTCCTAATTCTATTTAAATTGGGTGGTCAAGAAGTTATCTAGGAGAGACTCTAGTTTTGACTTTTGAGGAGGGGTGTTATAAGATTTTGATTAGAAAGTGGGTGCTTGCCTAATATTTTGAAAGGTAGGGTTAAACATTTTGGAATAGGAGAATATTGGTTGGTTTCTCCACTTGGAGCTATAAGTAATAAAAAATGGATTGTTCTTCTAGTTGGGGTTGTTAACAAAGTTAACTTGTTCAATTGAAGAGTCATGAAAATAAGTTTCACAATTAATAGCTTCTAGTTATATGTTCTGGAGATCCATAAATATCACAAGACATGTTATATGTACCAATAAAGTTAGTAGTTATATGATTAATTTTTATAGAAAAAGCATCAATTTTTAGTATCCAGAAGATTCAATGCATTAAGTTCATACTTACCTGGAACCTTCTTTGGAGTGGTTCTTTCACTCGACCATTATTAATGGTCTTGATTCATGTCCTTAATGAAATTTGGTGCTTTATATATAGTTTTGCTCATGAGAGCTCCACCAATATTTGCATCTACCACAATATTCACATTGTAGGTCATCCTGTTGTAAAAAGTATAGACAATTAGCTACTTATTTAACCCATGATGAGGGCATAACCTCAATAGCTCCTTATACGTTTCCCATGACTCATATGATGAGTCGCCTTCCTTTTGGTTAGAGGTAGCGATTAGATTATTGATATGAGTAATCTTACCTAGAAGGAAGTACTTAGCTAAAAATTCTTGGAATAATTGATCGTAAGTGTGATGGATCTTACTATTAGGATTTGTAAACACACTTTCACCTTATCCCTTGGAGAAAAGGAAGACAACCTAAGCTTAATGGCATCACGGGAGACATTATTGAGCTTTATTGTATCATATTATTCTAAAAACATTGATAAATGTAGGTTTGGATCTTTCTAAAGGATTCTTTTAAACTAGTTTTGTTACATTAAGGAGTGACAACAGGGCTTTAGCTTGAAGTTAGTGGCTCTTATGCTATACCTCACAATACCTAAACTGATGATCTGAGCATTTGATCTGACAAAATCATTCAGGGGCCTCATGTTCTCTATAGTCATCTTTACTTCCTTAGCTTTTTTCCCCTTTAGAGCCTTTTTCTTATATATAATGTTCTTTTAATATCAAGATTTGGCTTAATGAAATTCCTAAGATTGTTAAACTTGTTGCGGTCTAAACAAACAATTTAAATTAAATTCTATCTAGACCAATTAGAGGCAAACCCACCCCATCGACAAGTAATATAAATCGGTAAGAACTGGATATCGTACCTAAGGGAAAATCTAACACGTAAGACAATTAAATTAAACGATGAAAATTTACTCGAATACTTAAGAATTGATTGATTTGAAAATAAAATAAATTAAAGTAAGCAAATCAAGCAAATCTGAAAAATGCAAGGTATGAATTAAAATGACTAGATTTAATCAAATGAAAAAAATCGGTTAAGCTGTTAGATTTCAATTGGATTGGACTCTAAAAATAAAATTGTAACGATGGATTGATTTAGGAAATACTTCACTTAAGCAAGTCGAACCCAATGTTCATGAGTGTTCCTTTCTCTTCTAAATCCGAGTCACCTACTTGGTTCATAGATAATTCGGAATAAAAGGCGTGAACTTCAAGAAGCCTAAAATTAAGTTTGTTAATCCTAGTTATCCTCACACAAGATCCTAATGTTGGTCTACACTTTAGTCTCAAGTATGTTGCTCGATTAATTTTCCAACAAATTAAATCCCATTGGTTATGGCATTTAATCATCTAAAGTCTTAATCTAGGCGATCAAGCTAAATTATGACTAAATATGCATTCAATCAAGCGAAAATCAATACCACAAAAATTGTCCCAATCGAATATCAATCATAACCTTAACCGAAAAGAGAAACTTACTCATACATATTCATCAATGTAACATAAATCATGGTCATAAAATATGTTTGCATTGATTAAATCACACAATTAAAATAAATAAGGGATAAAATAAAGAAAACAAATTAAAACACCCCTTTTTCTGCAACTGTATTTTCTCCCACCACCAGCTTCACGTTATTTCTCTATGCCTCCACCAGCTTTAACGTTGTAGTGAAATGAGTGAAAGTTGCGTGAGTGTAGCCAGCTCCTTAGTTGTTCATGCCACAAGCTTCTTCAACTCCACCCTGCCAACATAAGAGTCTCTACAACGTGAAAGTCTCTACCCACTAGCTGCTATCTGTCTTCTCTCCAAGGCCACCAGCTGTTATACGTCTTCTCTCCAAGGCCAACAGCTGTCTCCTTCTCACGTACTCCAGCTGCCAACTGCAACGTTGCTGGTTCTGCCACCTTGCCTTTTTTTCTTCTTTTATTTTTACCTTGCTCTAGCCCTCTCTCATGCACACTAGTGTTCTCCACTCACCTACTACCTCCCTCTTCTCTCCCTTTTGTGCAGCTCTCTCTTTCACGCTATCTACTACTCCTTTATTTCTTCATTATTATTTTTCTTCCATTTGTTGCTTAATTCACGCCACCTATTGCTGCTTGATTCATTTCCGCCACCAGCCACCTTTCTCCTCTTTTTCGCTAACTCCTCCTTACCTTGTTCAACTTGCCAAGTTGTCTTCCAAAGCCACCAATTCAACGTCCTCTCCATCAAGTCCAGCT
>JAOQML010000007.1:15565897-15603681 GCA_027568935.1 Erythroxylum urbanii | reverse complement strand
GAGGCTGATTTTATAGTGAAGAGTGAGTTATACATGGGCTAAAATAATTAAAAGTTGGGAGCTGATGTTGATCCTTGACTGGTTGGAATAGATTTTCCAAGGTCAAATTCAACAGCATATAAAAACTAAATGGTAATGATCTAGGGGCTAACGTTTTATCAGTGTCTTCGTCTTTGAGTCAGCTTCAATATGAGACTTGAATCATAGGATTTCTCCATCTGAGTCAAAAGTTATGATCCAAACATCATTGAAAGGTTATTCTGGAAATCCAAAATCTGACGCAAAGTTCGTTAATTTATTTCTTCTAAATTCCAACTCAGAAAAATCTGGAATTAGTCCCAAACAATCCGTCAATGAGTCAAGAATTTAAGTATGAAATTTCAGAATTTGTGGATAAACCAATCTTGAGATAAAAATCGTACAACGACTAAAGGTCAAATCTGCCAAAAACCCAAAAACAGTGCAATTCGAGTCTATTTGTTTCATTTATGCATTTTACGTCAACAAACCTCGAATAATACTAAAACATGATAAACCCACTATAGATGAACATAAAATGAGCATAAATGACTCTGAATTAAGTCCTAAAGAGCCACTCAAAATGTCCATTAACAAAACTATTATATACAATAAGTGGATTATAAAAGAGAAAGAATATAGCAAACTCAATAAACAATAATGAAAGAAAAATAAAACAAAATAAAAAGCCTAGTCTAATCAATTTGCAAATTGATCAATATTATGAATAAGCTAAATTTAGGTAAGGTGTTCCCTATGACTTCACTATGTTTAACTTCACCTTAACCTAAAGAACAATTTAAGTTTCTTGGACTAGTAAGAATTTTTAAGTTATAATTGTATTCTCTCTTAAGACATATAACTCTAATTGTCCTTTGATTTAATCAATTGAAATCTCTTTCTAATTAAGACAACTTAAGAATGCATTAATTCCCTTTATGAATTCTCTTAATAGGTTTTACCTAAACGTAGAAAGATCTTATGTTTCTCTCTTAAGTAACTTATATTGAACTTTATTTATCCACGTTATGATTTAATCATATATCAAATCTCTTCAATATCAATATATGAATCAAATAATTTAGCATTCCACTTTTGCTCCTTCAATTTAACAAATTATAATAAAATGGAAAAATCTCAAGAAAAATAGAAATTTATCAAACCAAAAGATCCATCAACCCAACATATCATATCGAGTGATCTATCCCACTCATATTTATATCCCAATTAGTTCATAATCAAACAAGAAATAATAACATAAAAATAAAAAAGAAAAAAACAAGAAATCATTGTCATGAGTTTGAATCTTGAATATTTAGTGAATCTTGTTGAATTATTTTCTTTCTTCTAGGATTGATTTTCTTGATCATACATAATGTAATATGGTTTTCAAATGACTTCCATTGCTTTCCAACTCTATCTAGTAAAAAAATCCCTCTATTCTTTTCTTCCTCCTTTCTTTAAAAGTGAAATCCTAATCTTTAATAAGTAACGTGGCCCTAAAACGACTTTATATTACAAACTGTGTAACCCTGGGAACATTTCCTAACTTTTCTAAAAATTTACACCGCCATCACAAGACCAATAGGGAGATGTGTGTGGTCTATGTTTCTTAATCCAAGTAACAACGCATGGGTGTGTAGATTGGCAAAGGAGAAGTAGAACTAACCATCTTGGAATATGGCCATAACATGTTGGCATATAGGTGTCATGTTTTAAGGTCCTTCTTTGATTATTTCAAAGTCTAAATTGGTAAAATTCTTCTCCAAATTTGATCCTCTTTCTCTAAAGAGTAAAAAAAAAGACCTAAAAAAGTATATCTCCTTTGAAGTGACAAATCCTTTAGAATTATCCAAAACACAAGCAATATGTTATAAAAATTATGTTAAAGATTAATGTATGTTTAGCATACATTAGGCAACAAACTCAATAGTACTTAAAATTTCCTAATTTTTACAAAGAATGTAGTTGTTCCAAATAGACTATAAATCCTTTCAACCTTGACAAAAAGAAAAATAATAGAAAATCCACTAAGAATTAAAACGTGAAATAAGAGGAAAAAATAAATTTTTAGAGACAAGAATACGAAAAATCAAGAGAGAAACCAAATCTTTTAGCGAAGCAACTCTTAGATTTTAGAGAAAACTATTAGGCTTTAGCTTATAAGTTTTGGAGAAAACTATCAAGAGAGAAATTTCTAGGTTTTAGCTTATAAACACAACCATCAGACTTTTCTTTAAGTTTAAATCTAGATTAAGCCTAAGCCTAGTTAAAAGCTCAAGTTTTTCTTTAAGTTCAAATCTAGCATAAAGTATGATCAACTTGGATGAAACTCGTTGACTCTGGTTTAGATTAGGCTATTATTTTAACCCTACATGTAACTTATAGGTGAGAAATAGTTAGTACATAGTCTAGGACTCAACAATGTCCCAACTCATATCTACCATTAGAATTCATTATAACACACATAAAACCCTAAAATAAGGATGCTTTTACATTATTTTTAGTTTTAGAATTAAGTTTATCTATCAAGGGAGAGAAAAACCCTACAGAGGTATCAAGAAACTGTTTTTAGGGAAAAAAAGATCAGAAAACATCCTAATTGAGCATATAAAATTAAAATGTCGAGATTAACTACATAAATCTTTTTATTTATTAGTTATTGTTCTTTTTTTATGTTGTTTATTTAAAAATGATCATTGGCTAATGTTTCATATGTTTAGATAAGGGAACCACAATTATTATTTTTGGTATATATTGATTCAATTATATATGAAGGATTTATTTATGAGAAATTTTTAATTATTCTTAAGATTGATTTATTAAAAGTTGCCACCAGATAAAATTATTAATTTCATTTAGAGGATTAGAAACAACCTACATATAAATAGACTATTGCATTGATGTTAAGAGTTGAATGGGGCTTATAGAAATAGGCACATAAATCTATTGCTGTCAGAGTCAAATCTTTTAAAGAATTTCATAAGTCTTAATGCATTATTGAGAGTTTTAATTATATAGAGATATTAGTTAATCAACATGACAATATGTAATTGTAACTCGAGAGAGAACAACTTTACAAGTTAGGAAATTTTATCAATTTTGTTAATAAAAACTTTTTATTTTATTGAAACACGAATACAAAGATAATATTGCAGGAAGCATTACACAAATATTTATTCATATTTTTCTTCTCTTAATCATTTGCTTTGTTTTATTTCTACCTAATTTTTCTCAATTTAGATTTGTTTTAATTTTGACACCAATCAAAAATTCAATATCTTTATGTAATTAGTTAGGTAATAGAAAGAGAATGTTATAAATCTTCATTGCCTCTTTATAGGAATGATACTTTATTCACCATTGTTTTACTACCAAATGATTGGTGCATTTGTCTTAGGTTATGCATAATAATACTATAATAGAGAAAAAATTTTAAAATTTTCAATGGAAATCACCATAACACATCTACTAGATCCCATTCTTTGATAAAGTTCGGGATGTGATTCATGAATGCAATTATTGCAACTAATCTTACTTTTATAAGAGCTAATTGAGTTGTGTTTTTTAGTATGCTTGTTTAGAGCATTTTTTCTTATGTTTGGATGATTTATAAAACTCAATATATCTTACATTTTGTTTACATGCCTTATTTTGGCTCCTAAATGAGGAAAGAATGAATTCATATAAGTTAGAGCCAAGTTAGAGAAGTTTTATAGGTATTTTGGATAAACAGGGTGAGCATGGTCCTACGTTCAATGAAACGGTAGCAACATGATTCCATGTTTCACCTCGTAAAGATTACTATAACATTCAACTTGTTCCATAATTTGTCATATGAAAGGAAATATCTCAAACATAACCTTGTGTTCCTACTGTGTTCCACCCTGGTCTACTTCTTAGGATAATTTTTCAAATAAAGAACATGGTTTAAATAAGGATCTATGTTCCATTACATGGCTTTAATATGAACATATGCTTACAGAATTTAGACTTGTGTTATCCAAGTGATTGATATGCAAAAAAGGAGCTACTGATATAATACAGATGTAACACAATACCATGTTCTTAACTTATGTTTACTAGGTAAACCATCAAATTTGTAAAAAAAAGTTACTAATCCAAAATATGTTCAATATGGTATAATGTCCTTAAACCCTGTTGGTGGAGAACTTGATGGAAACTAAGATTTTTTAAAGTTGTAAGGAACACGAGACCAACATGGACTTCAGAGCAATAAAAGGGGCCAAATTAAAGGTTTGTACTAAAAAACAAAGAAACTTAGATAAAAGTTTAAGATTCTATAAAGATTTAATCAAAAACATCAGAATTCAAGATTCATGAGAACTCATTCTTCTGTCTTATTTCCTTTATTATTTATTATAGTTTTCTTTTTCTTTTTATTATCTAAATGTGGATATGGATTTAGGTGGGACCCTAGAACCTACTATTTAGATTGATTTCTTTGATTTAGTGATATATTGAAGTTCTCTTGATAATTATTCATGAGTTTGTGTCATATTGATTGAAGAAGAAAAATGCAAAAATTCAATTTTGAATTTCATATATAGGGATTAACAAATCACATGTATGAATAATTAAGCAAAGAATAATGAGAGTTGCATGAAATATTAGAGATATGACAATATAAATATACTAAGTTGGAGTCAAATTTGCAAGGAAATTCATAAGACAAATTAATGCATTCTCAAGATTTTGATTAGAAAGAAATTTCAATCAATCAACTTACTAACATAGGCTATATTGCTTGAGAAAGAATATGGTCGTAATTTTAGAATTTTTACCAATCCAATAAACTAGGGTTATTTATTGAATAAAGATAAATTTAAGCATATAAAGATTCCAAGGGGATTCTTATATAGATCTTATTTATCTACTGGTTGCTTAAATCTTATTCATTGCTTTAGATTAGTACTTTAGATTAGGTTAGTTAATTCTTTTTTATTAATTTAATCATTTTTATTAAATTAGATAATAAAAATATGGTTAGTACTAGTAATTGTTGTTCTTATAGGATCAACACTCATATTCACCTAAGTTATACTATAAAAACAATATTTCCACTTGCCTTAGTGATTTCCTTTTAGTACTATTTTATGTTTAGATTGAATATATCACATTATTTTCCTCTAGACAAGCTTTCCTTTTTTGGAAGTTTTGTGATTCTACTCTTCCTATACACCTATTGTTATGTTTTTCTTCAAAGTGCAGTTTATACTCTCTCCATGTCCCAGATGTTATCTATGCTATAGACCTATTTAGACGATATATAAATAAATCAACTTCCTCCAATCGATATATCTTCTAGTCCATTCTTACACTTCTTTGAAGGTATATTTCCTTTCCATCTTTAATGATTTTTGTAAGGGTTGATGTCATTAAAACCCTTTCTCAAAAGCACAAGCAATAATGGAGGTATTTATATTATGTCTTCACGTATTTTCTATATTGAATCGTCTAGTGTAATCTTTGAGGGTTTATCTTGATTTTTGAATTATGTTAAAAAGTTATTGGGTCATAAGGTATGCAATAATTAATGGCAAAGTGAGTCTCAATTAATTATTTAATTATTTGAAGCCAGCTACTAAACCTATCAGACAAGTTTAGTGCCAATCTCTTATTTGACTTGTAAAAGTATATAAGAAAGCTCCATACTTTATTTATTTTTATGCCCCATATAGATCCATCATTTCTTCTAATCCTATGGTAAGATCGTAAAGATCTATCATGCCATTACAAGGATATCATGGTGACAACTTGAATCTCAATATTAGTGGCTCGAGTAATATGGATATGGTGAAAGGGCTGTGAAAATCAACATAAATTGGCTCTTGATTTTTTTCTTACAATATCTTGGGTGAAACATGTTTACAATAATGTGTTATGGGTGGGACTATGGTATTGTTCTGATTTGCTGATCTTTCTCTACTTAGGGGTATAATATTGTATGCCTTATCTAGTAATAGTTTTGTTTATTGGGTACCATGGAAAGGCTTTGCATAATTTTATATGTTTTTATAGATGTGGGTCTAGATTAAAGAGTTGTGATTATTGAAAAAAATTGTTATTGAAATTTCTCAATTATTATTGAAAGGTTAGCATAATCAAAGGGTAATGGCATTTATGGGTTTGAGGGTAGTTGTGAAGAAGGAGGAGGAGGAGGATGCATTGGTTCCATTTGTTGTCAAGATCGCAAGATGTTAATTTGTGATTGCTAATCTTACACTTTATGATATTAACAAATCACAATGAGAGTCAAATGAAAAAAAAACTTTCTAGGTATTCTTCGAGCTTAGGTCCAAACTTGAGTGTCTATTATTGGTCTTGATATACTCTTCTCATAAACTTGCAAAACTAAATGCAAAATTATTTTCCAATATTTAGTTTTAATAATTAAGTGAAAGATATGAAAGATAGTATAATATTTTAGTGAGATAAGTAGATAAATAAAAAAACGTCATTCTCAGTAATAGTAATAAATTTTGTAGTGACTTATATGTGCATGAGGTTACGACATGTGTTTTGATCTTGTGGAATCTTTGGAAGTTCTTGGCTTAGTTGCACTATTTTTAGGTTTTGACCTACTGATACATTTTCATATGTATCAATATCCCAGTTAAGCAAATGCATCTTTCCAACTTATATACTAACTTATATTTTTCCGATTAAACGTAAAATTTACGTTAAAAACATTAACATAAGTCTTAATATAGAGTGGTTACTAAAGTATAAGAACTGAATAAAAGGTTTGTAATGCTTCAAATTTATACTAGTCAAAAAACAATTTCAATTCAAGTTTAAAAGAACTATATGCTTAAAAATAATTAGTTAAAAAGTTAATTAGTAGTTCCTTGAATTGAGCAAGTTTTATCTAATGTAAAACCCCCAATATTCTGTAAGTATACAGATCATAACTTGTATTAATTGAGGCGTTGATCCCATGAGAAATTAGCTAAAACTAATTGAATCCTAAATTTATTTAGGGTTGTAAAATCATGAATTAAACGAAAATAAAAATAACTAGAAAATTAAGCAATCGAGTATGAGTTGAGTGAAATTGAAATTATGAAATTAACATAATTAAATCAAATAGAGCACTAACCACTTAATAAATGAGATATCTCAGTAAAATAAGATCAATCAATTGTGAGAACATATGATTTATTTTATCTTCATTTTGTTACCTTAACCACTTTTGATTCACTCGGTATTGATCCTAGATTTTTTGAAGGGTTGATTATTTCTCTGTCAAGATCTAATCATTTAACGCTAATTAATAATACCTAATTGATTCCAAAATTTCAATTTTGTAATATCTCAATTAACAAAAATAGTCTACATCTTCATTTAGTTCTTAAGTAGTTTATTAGATAATTGGGTCCTCACATAAGATCTCTTTTCGTATGATTATTGATTTGACATTTATATGAACTATTAGGTTGTTAACTCTCATTACCCAACCTAATCATAAATATCATAATACCCAAACATTTTGTTAAGTTATTAGTTTAAGCTGTCAATTTTTGCTTGCATTTCTATTATCGAGTCAATAACAATGGCTCCCTTATACTCGTGGAAGGTTGTTTATTATCTGCTTCCGTTTAACGTCCAAAAACATCTATTACCTTCCATCTATTTTAATAAATCCTTCGCTTCCTCAACTGTCTTTCTGATTAGAGATCCTTCAGTGCTGCGTCAATGGTGCCTCTTATGGATGGAGTAGTTCCATTGTAAAAGGTTTGCAGAAGGAATGCTTTAGGTAGGTTATAGTGAGGACACGTCTTTTGCAAATCCTTATACCATTCCCATGCTTCATAAAGTGATCCCCCATCACTTTGTTGGAAATTTTTAATTTCCTTTATTAACTTTATCATCTTTGTTAGAGGGAAGTACTTATCTAAAAACTCATGCACCAACTGCTCCCAAGTTGTGATGTTTGTCGGTTTTAACAAATGATACCATTGGCTCTATCCCTAAGAGTGAAGGAAAAGAGCCCCATCCTAATAGCATCTTCCGACACTCCATGATATCAGAAGGTATCATATATTTCTAGAAAATTCACCAAATGGAGATTAGGATCCTTATTAGTTAACTTATAAAACTGTACATTATTTTACAACATATTCAGTAAAGGTGGTTTAATCTCGAATGTTGTTGCTTGCACCGGCGGTTGAGTGATGCCTTGATTTGCAGTGTTGAATCCTAGTCGTATGATAGAGCCAATGGTATCATTTGTTAAAACCGACAATCGGTATCATTCCTAGATTTTTGAAGGATTGATTATTCTCTCTCAAGATCTAATCATTTAACCCTAATTAATAATATCAAATTGATTCCGAAATTCTAATTTTGCAATCTCTCAATTAACAAAAATATCCTACGTCTTCAATTAATTATTGAGCGATCTATTAGATAATCAGGTTCTCACATAAGGTCTCTCTTTGAATGAATATTGATTTGATATTTATGTGACCTATTAGGTTGTTAAGTCTCATTACCTAAACTAATCATATTACTATTGATTCAATCTCTTGATTTATTATTAAAGCATGCACAACCATAAATATCACAATACCCAAACATTTTATTGACATCAAAAGCAATCAAGTCATAAAATTATTTAAGAATAAATCCTACAATGAAATTAGAACATCATTAACATATCCAACATTCTCAATCCCAAGTCATACATCAAGCTGGTAATAAATAAATAAAAGAAAGTAAAAAAGAACTTGTTGGACTGTAGCTGCAGATGCTACTCTTCTCTTCTCTCCTTCTTGATCTTCCTTATGTTCTTTCTCAAATTGTCAAAATGGAGTATAGTTCTCTTTTGGGTCTTGTAATGTTCTTATATAGTTCATAGGTCACTTAGGATAAATACTAGGTTTAACCCCTATCAATTTGTCCAAAAAGACCCTCTAAGTATCAAAACAGAAGGAGATCCTCATATCTAGCGAGCACCGGTTACGATCATGATTGAGGTGTCACGATCATAACCCAGTGAAATTTACCTTCTATCACAGACATAGGTGTCATGATCGTCACCAAGTGTGAAAATTTTCTCTCACGTTCATGAACTTTTGTCCAAGATTTCTCCAACTTGCTCCAGTCATCTTCATCTAAGTTCATACACTAACAAATACATCAAAACACCTAAAGTGTACTAGAGATGTCAAAAAGGGTATTAAAGATGACAAAACAACAGGCCACAAGTAGGACACGGTCGGGCCACCAGCCAAGGTTGGGCAGGCCCGAGTTAGCCTATTAGCCGACCATTACTTCCAAAATGATGTCGATTTGGAAGTTTTTCTTTAAAAAAATGGCGGGCCAGGTTGGTCAGACCCATTCGTGGCCTGTCAAGCCATAGGCGGGCACACAGGTTGGTCCATCCCAACCTGACCCATTGACGTCTCTAAAGTCTACAAAATTGACGTGTAACATTATGCTCTAAACCATAAAACACTCCAAAACATAAACACACAATCACATTAACATAATTCTAAGTCTAAACATGCAAAAATCATCTAATCAACACCTATAACACACTAAAACACCTACCCAAATATAATCTAAACTACAACTATCACCTTTTCTATAAGTTTCTAAAAGATTTTGACCCATCATCTTTTTTTATACGAGATTATAATATTTGCCTCTTATGTGGGATCTTACAATCTCACTTTCTTAAATCCTTAAAGTCTGTATCCAAGTCTTATCCACAAACCATAATCTCCCCTCCTCTTCTGATGTAGGATGAGATTATAACCATATCGAAAGTCCCTATTACTCATAGCTCTGTTGGTGACACCATTCCTCGTCCTTTTTGTCCCAGTCTAACATCATACAAACTTAACCATTTCTTACAACATTATTAATGGTGCAACTCTCTATTCTCATTTTCTTGGCCCAACATCGTATTAGTAGAAGTTTTACTCTAGTATCATTTGCATGTCCCTAAGCCTAGACTAACCCAAGAAAAACTCCAATTCGAGTTTAAGATAATTACATGCCATTGATAGCTAGTTAAAACAATTATTAATAATCTTTTTTATATGTTTATAAAAGATTTGACATCCCATGTCTTTCTCAACATAAAATTATGATATTCATCTCTTGTGTGAAATCCTATGTCAGATGATTAAAATGTAAAATAAAATTAAAGTAAACTAAAATATGATTCCTCCTTCTATTATAATGGATGATTTGTTAAAATTTATGTAAAAGAGTTAGCATTATAATAACAAAGAGCATTCATGTTCAATATTAGAATGGAAAAAATGGACTTATTGTAAACATCTTTAATGTAGAAAAGTTGTAAGAATCTGTATATCATTGATCTTGGATATGTTGTAGTTTTCCCTAGGTCCTCTATTACTTTAGTAATCTTTTAAAAAGTAAATAAACAATATATTGAGATAGAAAAAAGTCTATAAGGGAGAGTAACACTCAACTTATCGCCCCTTAATACTCCAATAAAAGCTAAGCTTGTTGAGGAGTTAAGTTACAAGGAGACAACAAACATTTAAATAAATACTTTACACTAGCAGAAGCTAGGACTTTTATTTTAAGCTTTTGAAGTTTGTGAGAGGCCAACCATCCCTCTGATCAATTCAGATGGCTCCTATGTCGAGTAGACATATTGAATGAGTTTCTTAAACCTTGCATATCATAAAGTTTGTAAAAGCCACATCAATTGAAGTGCTTCCTTGTCGACTTGCTTCATTTAGCCTCCCTTCTTGAGTAACAATATCTTTCCAGCTTTTCAGTTTCCTTATTCACTATAAGCTACTCCTTAATCCATGATAAGAGCTCTTTCCTTATTAGATCCTCACTAATCACTACTCCTCTAAAACACATGGAATTCTTCTCTTTCTATATGAAGAATATACAAGAACTAAATTCCACTTCAACCACTATCCTATCCTAAAAAAAAGACTCTTATCCCTATGCAACTAGCTTAAGAACTTTGTATAGCTAAGGTCAAGTTTATCTATGTGGTTGTTGGTATATACCTTACAATAAATCAGTTTGTTGTAGTTATTGACATAATTATTTAAAGGTATTCTTTGTCTTATATATATTTAGATGTATATGGTAAAGTCCATGGGAAAAATATACATTGCAAATGAAATTATAATGAGATCATAATTTCGAAATCTATATTGCATTTATGTATTATCACTAAATTATTTCTAGTCAATGTTCTACTAAAATTGGACACTAAAAGAGTGTAAAAAGACAACCCCTTATTACGTTTCTTCCTTATGAAAGAAGTAGTCAAATGTATAAACTAAAGTATGGAGATATTAAACAAACGTGAGATGCTTGTTAGAGAAAAAATTCACTTAATTGACAAAATATGAGAAATCCATTTAGAACATTACTTGTATATTTATGAAAATTCTCATTGTATTGATTGTATAAGTGATCCTTTAACTTAACATCTCTAAAGTTATCTCATATAGGGATTGTTATGTTTTGATACTACTTATGACCTATTCTAGTCAAAGGTAGCTCAATCGATAGACATTGATATAGCATGAACTATATGGAGGTAGTTGAGTGATCAATATAAGATTCATCACTCTAAAGTTATTAGAGAGAATGTTTTATTATTTTCGATTAGTATTGATTCAGGTGATCCTTGGTGAAGGAGAATGATACTTTGAAAATAGTTTTTAAATATCATTAATTGAATTAATTACCAATAGTGATGAACTAACATGATTGCACTCAAATAGAGGAGACATTAATTTCATGCTCTATATTTAATTAGAACATTGTATGATGAAAGGTTTGAATTATAAGAGAAAATCATGCACAGAAAGGTTAGTCAAAACCACCTTGACGTTCATAAATATTTAGGTAGTCATAATGCTCTTCCAAATGCCAATATTGAACTATAAATATAAATTGATTCATTAGAGAATCAACGATAAATTAAAAGAGTTTAATTTATCTAATTCTAAATATGATTTAGGGTTATAATTTATATTCACTGTCAACATATTTAGGAATCTAACGAATCATAAGCAAAGAATAGGTGGAAGAGAGAAAATATGTTTTAATAAAATTGGACTTGATTATAAAGTTTACGACACTTTATAATTAAATATGAGATATTTAATAAATAAGGATCAATATAAAAAACCATTATAAATAGGCTTAGACTCAAAGGCAGCTAGCACTCATTGCCTAAAATTTTTTACAATAGTTGTAGAGTTCTCTCAACATATTTTGTAGATATTGTTGGAGGTCAAACATTTATGTGGCTATGGTGGTTGAGATAGGACAATTTTAGAAATAGTTCAAAAGAAACAATAAGAAAAAGGATCATAAGGTAAAAATTAAAAGTCATACTTTATTACGTTTTGTGTATGTTAATCATGTTACGAAATTTTAAGTAATCTTAGCTTTTAGAAAATTATACAAAAAAGTTTCATAATTATTCTGCTGCGTGTGATATTGGATCCCATCCTGATTTTCTAACAATGGAATCAAAATATAATTTACCTTTATAACTTGATTAAACATATTTGATTTTTATTTATTTAACTTTCCAATTGAAAATTGAAAACCATAAATAATTAAATTTGAATAATTCATATTAGTTTTTGCAAATGTTTCACATTTTATGAACTACAAAATTAAAATTGATTTAGTTTCAAATTAAATCTGGAAAAGGTTTTAGATTAATGCCTTATACACCTAGTATTAGACCCTTAAGTCCTAATAGAGGAATAGTGCAGCAGGCACTGGCAAGCCTTGATCAATGTTTGACACTTGAGATGACGAAATAAGGCAAAAACTTATGAGTAGGCAAGGAAAATGGGCATTGTTAATGAGATGGCATGTGTTGGTGCACATTGGCAGAAATCTTCGACCAAATATAAGATTTAGATATGATACCAAAAGATAGCTTAAGATGGAACTTGGGTTAAAAGTTAGCTAGATCATATGTATTAGTGAGACATATGAGAGCTTTAAGGACTTAATATGTGCTCAAATAGACAAGCCATGACTAATGAACTTGACATGAGTTAGCATTAAAACAAGACCAATGTGCTATGAAATGTTTTAGGCTTGGATGACTCATCATTAATTGCTAGAGATTAAGGGGAGATCTTGGATGATATGGTGGATAAAATCACAGTAGATATACATAAACTCTAAAAACAAAGATTATATAGGAGAATCATCTGAAGATATTAGAGTTCTTCATGGATATGGATGTATCATTCCAAGTTAAATGTAATCTCTCATCTTATTAGTTGTAATGTAGCTAAATCTTATTAGATAGAGACCTATTTGGATGAGGTTGTCATCTAATTAGTTAGTGTAAAGTAATCTGAATCAGATACAGGTTATTTAGTTAGTTCAATTCAATTAAGATTCTAAATTGTAAAGCCAAAGGTGCTATAAATAGCTTATTTGAGTCTTGCACTTGAAAACAGAGATAGGTGGGAAGGGAACACATTATGAGAGAGCATTCCTTCATACAGTTTTGGGGAAGTAATAAAGATTGGTTTTTACTGTAGTTCTTGTATGTTTATTATTGCCTATGATTATTTAATACTTTCATAGTGAGTGTGAGCGCTATACACTTCGAGGATCGTGAGTGGACTTGATGAAGGCATAAAAGGGATTCTAGATTAGAGATCAAGATATTAAGGTGTGTCATTACAATAGAGGATGTCAAGCATACTAAAAGCATTTAAGTGAAAGTTGGTAGGCATGCATTAGGATATGTTTTTATAGGTAATTGGCATGTGTCTTCTAGCATAATTATTGTTTATTGTTCTAGTTTAGGATTTATTTTTTATGTTTTTATTAAGTTTGATTTCCATTGTTGTTCTTGTGTGTTTGATGCTAATTGAGGGTAAGAATTGATTATTTTTGGGTAGGAAGGAAGAGGGAGCAACTTGGAGGTTGAACAAAAGTTCAAAGAAGAGAAAACAAGGAGGGTGCATCTAAGACAAATTCCAACATTCATGGGAATCATGCAAATTCCCACAGACGTGGGAAATCAAAGCAAAAATGAGAAGTGCATCTGTGTGCAATTCCCACGCTTATGGGAATCATACAGATTCCCACCGGCGTGGGAATTGTAATCCAAGCCAATCTACGAGGCTTCATTAAACCTAGGATTTTTGGACTATGAAAACATTATTAAGCCTCCATCTTCAAGGGGAGATGACACCCACCTGTAGAAACATCATCCTTAGGTGAAGAACATATGTTTGGAGCATCGAGGAAGGATTCAGGATAAGGATCATAATCAAGATTAGGCAAAATAGCACATCAACACCAAAATTCCAGATTTTGGCAAAGAAGAGAAGGAGTATTATATTCAATTTTCGGCCACTTTGATTTCTTCCTTTCTTTGTAAAAATGGTTTATTTGATTGTTGATGATGTTATAGAGACCATGTTAGGCTAATTTTATATTAGGGATTGCTTTTGTATTTTTTTCAAAACTCATATTTTATTAGTTTGAATGAAGTGTCTTTGATGATTGTTGTTCTTATTTGTCATCTAGCAACAAATCGAGAGAGTGAGTGGGATGAGATTCATGTAGGATTGTACAACAAGATTTGGTGACCTATAGACTAGCAATCATTATGTCAATTGAATGATTAGAAGAGAGATCTCGATTAGTCAATTGATCACCCATAGGATAGCTTGACAACTAGTTGAATCGGTATAGTCATTAAGTAGGTTGAGAGATCATTCAATCGATTCTCGTTAATTTGATTAGGGTCAAATAGTTATACCTTGAGAGAGGGTAATTAGTACATTCATAAATCTAGGGTGAGACACAATTCAACCAATAAAATAGAAGGGAGACAAAATTAAAAAAAGTAATCTCTAGCGCTTAGATTCTTAAATTCAGATTTTGTAAAATTACAGTATTGTCTATTGTTTACATTAGTCTTTTAATTTTAATTTTAATTTAATTTTCCAGATTATTTTCATTTCATAATTTAGTTTTTTAAACAAATTTGTGTCTAAATTAAGTGGTGTCTAGGCATCAATCCCTATGGGATCGATATCTGCTCTTTTTAATACAAGTCACAACCTGTACACTTGCAGTTTTTGACTGTAAAACAGGTATATAGGTTTTACCATGAGCAAAAGTGCAAGAGCCCTAAGTTTTCGATGGCAAATGGAGTGCTAATGAGCTCAAAATTTTCTTATGGGAGATAGAATGATACTTTATAGAGGTAATGGTGTCTGAATCAGAGAAGGGGTGAATCAAGACTATATTTATGGTGGCGGATACAAAGTTGTGGTGGAGAACGAGAACCTCCAACAACATCAGTGGGGATAGACCTACCATTAACATTTGGGAGATGATGAAGAAGGAGCTAACGGACTAGTTCCTCCACAACAACTTTTTATAACTCATGAAGAAAGATTTGAACAACTTCAAGCAAGACAGCTCGATTCAAGAATACGTGAGAATATTCATGTCCTTAATGTTGGATGTGTAGAACATGTATGAGGAGGATAAGTTGTTCAACTTCATAAGTTGCTTTCAAGGTTGGGCACAAATGGAGCTTTGCAGGCAGAACGTGAAAGACCTCCTAAAGGCGATAGTGGCTACAGATGCCTTGGTAGATCTGCAAGTGCCACCATCAATTTGATCTAGCAATAAGAGAAAAAATAAATGTGGGACGTGATATGACTCAGAGAAAGGTAAAGAGTAGGTAAGTGAATCTTCTCAATGTAAGTCCAAGAAATAAACAAAAAAAGATATTTCTTGTTTCATTTATGAAGAGCCCCGTTTTTCTTGTGAATGCCCAAAATGGAAGTTGAGTATAGAGCAAATGAATTCCATGGTCATGAATAATTAAGGAAAAGGAGAGGATGACTCAACAGAAGAAGTCTACATCAATAATTATGCTATCTTAGGCATAATGGACATTGTGAACAAGTGTCCAAATAAAAGCAATCACAAACCTGAAAAAGAGGGAATGTGGTATGTTGGAGATTTTCTAATGACTAAGGAGTCTTTGAGGAAACTAAATTCGAAGGAGTGCCTACAGATTATTTCAATAAAGGCATCGAGTTCTTCTTATAAGGGTAGTTTATTAGACCCATAAGTTCCAGCAAAGGAATCGTGTAGGCATTAGCAAGCCTTAACCAATGTTTGACACTTGAGACAACAAAACAAGGAAAAGATTTGTGAGCAGTAAAGGAAAACAGGCATTGTCAATGAGATGGCATGTGTTGGTGTACATTGGAAGAAATCTTCGATAAGATGCAAAATTCAGATATGAGACCAAAAGATAGTTTGAGATGGACCTTAGGTTGAAGGTTAGCTGGATCACTTGTATGAGGAAGATATGTGAGAGCTCTAACGACTTAATATACTATCAAATAGATGGACCATGACTAATAAACTTAACATAGATAACCATTAGACCAAGACAAGTGTGCTATGGAAGGCTTTGGGTTTAGATGACTCATTAACAATGGATAGAGATAAAAGGGAGCTCTTTAATGTAGAAAATAAGATCCCAGTATATATACATCAACTTTAAAAGATAAAGATCATATGGGAGGATCATTTGAAGATAGTAGAGTTCTTTATAGATATAGATGTATCATTCCTAGTTAAATGGAATCTCTTACCTTGTTAGTTATGATGTAGCTAAATCCTATTAGATAGAGACCTATTTGGATGAGGGTTTCATCTAATTAATTAGTGTGAAGTAATATGATTCGGATAGAGGTTATCTAGTTAGTTTAATTTAATTAGGATTTTAAATTGTAAAGTTAGAGATGTCTATAAATAGCTTAGTTGAGCTTTTCTCCTAAAAACAAAGACAAAAGGGAAGGGAACACATTGAGTATAATTTTGGGGAAGTGATAAAGGTTAGTTTTCACCATAGCTCTTGTGCGTTTATTGTTGCCTATGATTATTTAATACTTTCGTAGTATTATTACCCAGGTATGAGAGTTAGATACTTAAAGAATCGTGAGGCATTTGAGAATAAGGTTTTGTCAGTCAATGATGATATGGGACGGTTGAGTCTTGTTTAAACAGACCTAAGTGAGATTATCGAGCAAAGGAGTAGGTGCAACTTCAGTGTAAGTTTGGTGTCGAGAAAAATCTTTGTAATAACTAGTGTCAGAGCCAAAATATCAATATGGCAGGAGGCAACAATTTGACTAAGTGTGTTAATAGAGTAGAGGCACTTATAGGGCTGATTTATTAAAGGGAGGAAGAGTCACTTCTTACTCATCTCGGTTTGATAGTTTGCAGGCAAAAATCCAACAGTTGCAACATCAAATATCAAACTTGATTAAGGCATAAGAGGATTCTAGATTGGAGATCACGATATATTATTCTTGTTAAATTGTATTTTTTATATGTACGATATTTTACATACAATTTTATGTTTGATGAGACTATTTAAAATTAAATCCCTTGTTATAAGAATAAACTAGAGTTCTGTTTATTGTTAAGCTTGTTGAACAAACTCAAAGCTACTTTAACCTGAATATGTTTAGTCTTATAACAGTAGGTCCTAATTAACTAAATTTATGTGATTTGGATTAGCAAACTCATGATCATATGAATTTGAAAGTAGGATTAGGAATAACATATAAGATATATTTTGGCAAGAGTTGTCACTTAACAGATCTCGAACTCACATGAGATATGATTAATAAAATTGTTACCTACTTAATTTAAGTTTAGCTAGTTTGTTAAGAAAACTTAAGATCAACTAAATCTAAATAAGATCTTATCCCACTAGAGAGATTAGAGTAAATAGTGAGGGCTATTATTTCAAATAAAATAGTGAGAATAATGTATAACTAAAGCTTTGATCTTATTTGGTAGTTATGACATATAACTAATTACTTGCTTTTCTTACATTTATATTTTATTCTGAGTGGAATTTACCTTATTTAGTATATTTGATACTAAGTTAATAAACTAGATTTCTTAGACATAGGTTATGACGGAGAAGAGTTCTCAAAGTTAGATAGAAAAGTTGTACATCCGTTATGCAATTTTATTATTAATCCTTATTGAGGATTTGGTGAAAAAATTTTAGAGATATTTCAAAATCATATAGATGACAAAATCTAATGACATTTTGTGCTGACTAATATCTTGTAAGCATTAATGAAATCATTTGAGGTGTATGTCAACACCAAGATAGCACGATGCAAGAGGTTGCATAGAGTATAGTTGAAAGGTATAGTACCTTAATAAAATTATTTCACTCAAATTTAGCCTACTAAAAGCATAAATATGGCATATAATTAAATGTATTTACTGTAGTATGATAATAGTTGTCATTAAAAGGAAAATAATTGCATGACTTTTCTTGCTAATGCATGGTATGATAAAGATCTTTTGTATTTCTAGTTCATGCTTATGAGATATAATGTTGAATGTGGATTCAACATTACGGTAAAGTTCAAAGTATGATAAGAAATAGATTATTGAGTAAAAGTAGTTGATCCAAGTTTATACAAATAGTTTGTATCTTCCGAATCAAAGGAGACTTGCTCTTAACATAAGTGGCAAGAATAGAAAGTTGAATAATTAAGACTATCCTTTTACTCTATATTGGTTAAATCAATATAATAAGAATCATAAAGTTCATAAAGTTACATATAAGGATATATGTATCTTTTTTATTATGAATCATATGAAACTTGTTGGATTGAAGAAAAACATCTCAATATTTAGTGAAAGAATGATGGAGTATTGAATTGTTAAATCTTTATACATGTGATATGTTAGACAGATAACACTTCGTAAAAGGATGATACTTGTATTTTATCATATTACTATTGATTTTATGTAATATTGTCATATGTATTAAATGAAATATTGATTTAAAATTTTTGAAAAGTTAAAATCATTTAAGTTTTAGTGAAAATTAAACATTTAGAACGTTGAAGTACTTTGATGAGATCGATGTGGTAACATTTAATTTTTGTGGTTATCTATAAGGAATGAGATTCTGTAATGAATACCTTCACAACTAAATTTTATAATAATATGGATCTGTGTAAGGAGGAATAAACAATATAAGATATTGTATGATGTAATATTATTTCTTCTATAGTTATTCCTAGTACAATAACTTATCTTCAGTGATTCCAACTAAACCAATTACCAAGATTTCATATTAAATATGAAATCCTAAAACTTTGAAAATGTTAAAGTTAATAATTTAAGGATGTGATGCTTAGCTGAAGCATATATTATCCACTAAGTTTTGAACTATACTTAATAATAAAAATGTTATGAGATATCCAAAAAGTTGGATATAATCTTACATATCCCATTGAACAAAATGTTTGTTTCAATAAACACTTATAGGAGAATGATTCTTATGAGAAGTTGTAGGAGTAAGATGAGATTTAAAAAGTTCAATTCTTATGACAATATATCCAATTAGAACTAGTGCCTTTGTTAATATATTTGATATATAGTTGAAAGGCTACGAGACAATGAAAGATTCACTGTCATGATAAATTCAAAGAGAATATTTGAGACATAATTGTGAATTTATCATATCTACAAGAAGGTCATTGTGAGTATAGTTATCCTCTTTAGTGAGAGTATGTAGAGACATATTGTTTATAGTGAACAAAAATTCATGTTTTCAATTGTTGAAAATATAATTGTCTAATAAAAATTCATGTTGGATATGAAAAGATAACAGCGTAAATTTGAGAATTAGATCTATAGAGATAGAACAAAAGTTTTTACCTATTCCACTCCAAATACGTAGATAATGTACTAAAGGTGCTTAGTATTTGAGATATCTTAAACTTGTGAGTTATTAAAGATATTCATTATACTATGTACGAGTTGATATTTAAGTTTAAGTTTATAAGGATATTAACTTTAAAAGTAAAATCCTCGTTAAGGTATATTTTACTTATAATATTATTATTTTAAGATTATAAAGGTTCCAACGTAGCATTAATTGCTAATAAAGCCAAAATACATTTATTGTTTTGTGGAAATGATTATTTGGGTCATAAGTTCTTTAATAAACTTAGTCTAGTTCCTTGAATTGTTTAGACAAACTATACATTAGAACCTTTAGGTATGTACAATGAGCTAAGGTCTTATCAAAGATCCAATGATGTATTTAAGCAATTTTTCTTAATCATAAAGATAATTGAGATGAAAATTGTAATATTTAGCGAGTACTCACAATAGAGAATCTTGTAGAATTCTCTCGCTAAACAACTATCCCAACAATATCGTGCTCTTCATATGGTGATTTGGTATAATATCCTTAAACGATTAGTTTAGTGCAATTAAGAGATTATTAGATTATACCCTATGGTCAATTGGTTGGTTATAGTTTAGTGACATAATTATTTAATGAAATTCTTTTCTTATACATATTTAAATATATATAGTAAAGTCTATGAGATAAATATACGTTCAAAATAAAATCATGATGAGATCATAATTATAAGATTCATATTGCATTTATGTATTATCCCTAAGTTATTCCTAGTTATTATTCTATTAAGACTAAACATTAATATAGTGTAAAAAGACTAACACATGTTATGTTTCTTCTTTATAAAGGAAGTAATTGATCTCATAGACTAAAGTATAGAGATACTTAATAAAATGTGTGAGTTCTCGTTAAAGAACAAAATTACTAAATTGACACTCTATGAGAAATTCATTTGAAATATTTCTTGTATATTTATGAAAATTCTCATTGTGATGATTGTATAAGTGATCCTTTGACTTAAGATCTCCAAAGTTATCCTATATAGGGATTGTTATGATTTGATACTACTTATGACCTATTCTAGTCAAAGGTAACACAGTCAGTAGTCATTGGATATAACATGAACTATATGAAGAAAATTGAGTCATTAATATAAGATTCATCACTTTAAATTGATTAAGGAGAATGTTCAATCATTTTCGATTACTATTGATTCAGGGAATCTTTAACCAAGTTAGAATGACTCTTTGAAAATAGTTTTCAATGTCACTAATTAAATCAATTACCAATGATGGTGTTCTAATATGAATGGACTTAAGTAGAGCAGCCATTAAGCTCTATGTCTAATCGGAGCATTGTATGATTAAATAATTAAATTATACAAGAAAATCATACATATAAAGGTTAGTTAAAACCACTTTGACATTCTTAAATATCTAAATGGTCATGATGGGTTGCTAGAGGTCAATCTTGATCTATAGATGTAAATTATTTAATTATAGAATTAAAGATAAATTAAAAGAGTTTAAATTATCTAATCTTAATTATATTTAGGATTATAATTTATATCCATTGCTAACATATTTAAGAACCTAATGGGCTACACACAAAGAACAGGTTGAAGAGAGAAAAGATGTTTTAATCAAGTTAGATTTGATTGTAAAATTTGCGAATCTTTATGGTTAAATATGAAATATTTAGTAAATAAGGATTAATATAAGATATTGGATCTTATTTAGACATAATTGGTATTTAATCTTAATTAATTATGATTCTAATTAAACTTTGATTAATATTAAATTTTAATTTCAATTAAATTATTAACATGTACAAATCCTATTATAAATAGGCCTAGACTTGGAGATAACACTCCTTGCCTAAGTCTCTCTGCAATAATTAAAGAATTCTCTTAACATGTTATGTAGATATCATTAAAGACTGGACATTTGTGTGGCTATGGTAGTTGAAATGAATAATAAAGTTTTAAAATTTTAAGTGATTTTGACTTTCAAAAAATTATATGAAAAAATTTTGTTATTATTCTGTTGTATGTGGGAATGGATCCTGCCTCGATTTTATAATAGTGATAACATCCAAATAGGGATGACAACGGGTCGAGCCCAACTTGACCTAACTAGGCCTAAGGCAGTTATTATTTTTTATTAAAATATCAAAATGATGTCATTTTTTATTACCCGTTGGGCCTCAGGCTCGAACAAAAATTTTTAAAAAATAGGGCCTAAGGCTCGATTAACCTAAGCTTAACATGTTAACTTTGGGCCAAGCTAAGGTGGCTTGGCTGAGGCCATATTGCCATCATTACATCCAAGTACCCCCTCACCCTAAATTTTTTATTCCATAATCTCTATTCCATCTATTCCCAAAGTGTTTTCATCCATTCATTCTAATAAATAAAAAGAAATTGGATGGCTAAGAAGGCTTTGGAACAGAGGAAATAGGGTAGAGGGAATAAAGGATCAGTCCCGTACCTTCTCCATATCTTTATGTTATTCTACGCGAGAAGAATATGTGTTCTGCTAATTCAAGTTCTTCTGTGCATAAAAAACACATGTTGTTAGTACAGATAACTTATTTTTATCAAGGGTGGCAACTCTTTGCTTCACCAATAACCAAATAAAGAACGAGACCTTAAGCATCACATTTTTACTCCACATCAGTCCTCGCCAATACTTCACCTAACCTCTTCCTTTAAAGATTTCTTTGTTTGAAATGTTGATAAATCCATTAGATGAGTCCCCAAGCCAAACATTTTCATCTAGTCTCCTCTAGTTTGGTAAATACCTGGGCATTATACTTTCCAATTCAATAAGAACATTACACCTTCTATCTGAATTAGTCATTTTTACAGCCTTCGGGGGCATCACCAAATATTCTTATGTGAATATTCATTGGATCTAATTTGATTTATAATTACCTAAATAATAATAATTAATTTCACTAATTACGATTTCGATATGACAAATGTAAGAAATATGGCCTGATTTTGTGGTCTATATTAAACTTGGTTTAAGGTTTTCTTAGTTTAATAGTATATTAAATCTTAACCATTAATTTAGCACTTGATGGACGTACAAGATTTAATGTCAATAAAGAAGTTTATATAAACTAGTCATCTTTCTACCATAATTAAGTACAGACAAAACAAAAATACAAAAAGAGTAAGTATTTATGCATTGAGTTGTCCATCAAGCTATCGTATAGAAAGAGGGTAAAGAGAGAAAAACTATTTCGTAATCAGTAAAAGCTTTCTTCTCTACATCATGACGAATTCCGCTCAAGATAAGAGATTTATTCGCTTCATCTATATGGTTATTATTATATTCAAGATCTGAATATGTACGAATGATTTATGTATGATTTACAATTCATATATGATTTATATATTTAATGTATGAACAATCAGGAACTGAAAAACTTGCTTGTGACATCATAGCCTTAGGTTTCTAAATAGATAATAATCCTTAGATTATTGATTTGATCATTGTTTTAATTATGATGCTTATAAAAAATTATAATTTTAGGGTTTTTCATAAAGAATATTTTCCCTATTAAAAAAATTACGTTGTTGGCAGATCTCTGTATACGCCTATACGTCTCTTGATTTCTTTGTCCGGGTTTGCTCGCAATCGTCTATGAACTACTTTATTTCTCTGGTTTTGGGATTTGGTTTAAATAAGCAAATAGTTTTTCTCAATTTCACTAAAGAACGTTTCTTAGAGAGAATTAAAGAAGTTTGACAATAATGAGAGTGGGCCCATACCTTTAAAGTTGCTTTCTTTGGTTTGCTACACTTACTTTCTTTAGAGTCTTTTAGGATGAAGCATATGTCGTGCAGCAAATTGGAATGCTAAGAAAATATTTGATTTAAGAAGGGATAAGAAAATCTTTGATTTAAGAATGAGTATTGGGTAATTTTTCAATTCTGGAAAATTACTATATATATATTCTTCTTCATAAATTCTAGAATTAGAGTTTTGAATAGAAATTACAGTTCCAGAAAAAATATTCGATGACGGATGAATTATTTTAAAATTTAGATTTCTTATGTCTTGATCATATTAATAATATTTTGACCTATAATAAAATTTTAATTTTAATTTATTATTATGATTATTATTATTATTATTTATATTTATGAAAATATGGTTAAAATTAATTTGTTAATCACCAAAATGGCCAAATTAGTTTTGAATGTGTGGTCATATAATTTATGTATTTTTATGAAATGCTATTATGGAAATTTTATTAGTTGATAGAAATTAAGGACTTTTCCCAAAGGTAAATCAATGTTCTATAACTAATAAATATAAAGGAGAAATTTGATATACTCTTGCCATATATGTATAGTTATCCAAAGATGCTAGATGTATTTGATGAAGTTTATTTAATTTTCTTATAAAATTTAAATAACATTTTAATGATGGTGATAATATGTATTGTTATGTTTACCCAAAGGAAACCTGCAATATATTTAACGTAGGTGCTTCCTGTCTGAATCTGTTACTTAGTAAGCATTTATATGATTGTAGTTATTAGCCTTCACTCTCAAGCTTCTTTTGTTACCTTGTTCACAGGTGTGAATTTCTCTGAATGGAGAACAAGTCACTTCCTATTTAGGTGCTTTGAATCTTGACTTGGCATTATTAGAGGATAAGCCTTTTGACTTTAATGATACTAGTACAGAGGCTGAAAAGGCACACTATAAGGTGTGGACTGATAGTTGTGAATTGCATTAGGTTTTAGGGTTTAATTTGTTATGTATTAGGTGTGAATTGTGTTACTTTATGTGTTGAAGTGTTTTTATGGGTTAGTATGAGTCTTTGAGCTTAAATGATATATTTTGAGGTATCTTGATTTGTTTGTTAGTGTTTTAGGATAAACGAGGAAGTTTCGAAGAGTTTTAGGCTAAAAACATAGCCCGCAATCGTGGCACAACAGGCCACAATTGTGACAGAAAGAGGTGAGCTGACAAGATCCTGGCCACGACTGTGCACTTTGGGTCACGATTGTGATAGAGAGCTATGTGCCAGGTAGTTGCCATGATCGTGGCCTGTGTCAGACTAATACAGAAACTCGAATTTTGCAAGATTTTTCGGATCATTTCGACCCCGAATTAACCCTAAGGCTTCCAAAATATAAATAGAACATTACAAGACAAAAATAGTAGTCTTCACAGAGCTTACACATCAGCCAAAATTCAGAAACCCTAGAGAGCTATTGAGTGATTTGAGGAAGGAGACGAAGGAAGAGAGACACGAAGATGAAGCTTAACGCGAAGTACTTCCCAGAATAGGTGGTTTCCCGCTGTCGCTGCCTCCATTGATCCGTTCCGAGCGTATTTTCTAATTTATTTCAGTTTTATTGATGTATGAAATTGAGATAATTGTTAAGAATAGGTTATGTCGAATGTTGAATATTGTCTAAATTCACCTTCGGGATTTTGTCTTTGATTTTAATGAAATCTGATTTATTGCATTTTTATTTAGGTTATTTGTGATTCAATATATGTTTTTAATAATTTGGCAATAAACTGAGAGGGTGAGCTGAGTGAATATCATCAAATTGGGCTAACGAGAGTTAGGTAATTTGATAGATAAGAATTGAATCAAATCGGTGAAATTGTGTAACGAGAGATCGAGCAGAAGTTTCCAGTAAGTTATTAGATAATTTTAGAACTAATTTAGGTTTTGAGTTAATTGTGAATCGAGATATCACAATTCTATAATTTAAATTAGCAATTATTAATTAAAGTTTAAAGATTATAACTCGAGAGAGACTAATCTACCCTAGGACCATCTAGACCCATTAATTCGGTAATTGCATAATTGATTAGATTTTTATTAATTTCGGATTAAAACCCCTTTCTCTTAATTAGTAGTTCCTAAGATAATTCTTGATTTGGTTGTGTGATTTGCTATTTTGTCATTATTTCTGAAATTTAATTCTTATAATTGATTGTTGATTGATTAATTTTCTGCATTTATTGTTTATTTTAGATTGTAGAGAGTTAGTTTGATCTTAGATTTTAGGACTAGATTAACCCTCCTCATGGGATCAATACCTTAGGTACTGTGCAAACGACCCGTGCGCTTATTGTATTATCGAGGTTAAAATAGTAAAACTTAGCATACATAAACCTAAGAGCAAGTTTTTGGCATCGTTGAATGGGAGGCGATAGTAAGTTCTTTAGTCTAAGGCTTTTTCACTTTCTTTTATTTTTAAATTAGTTTTTTAAAAAATTTAGGACATAAAGTAGATACACATCAAGACTTCTTAGAGTGAGAATGAGACATCTGAAGAGTTGAATGCTAAAAGGAGATAAAAAGAACGATCATAGAGGATGTGTATTATAGGGAGCAAGGGACATTTGTGGAGTTCAATGACCTTAAATTTAGTCGAGGAAATTATCATCCTTATAAGAACCCATACATTTCGATGTGAAAAAATCACCCAGATTTTTATTTGTCCAACAATGCAAGTAATCACATGGGACATCATGACTTGTTTGAATTTTAGCAAGATGAATCTAGTTCATGTGAGTCCAAGCTGTACAAAATTATGGATAAGCTCACAGGTATGGAAAAGAACCAGAAGAGATTGGAAAAGAAGTTTAAGCAAGTAACCGAAGATCATACCTCTTCTATTCACAATCTAGAGGTTTTAGTAGGTTAGCTTTCCAAGGAATTTTGTAAGTAAAGTGTGGAAAACTATCTGTATAGCATAAATGTAAATTCAATAGAGCCATATCAGGCTATCACACTTAGGAATGGGGTAGAGCTAGAAGAACCAACGAGAAATCAAGCTAAACCCCCTTAGACAAGATCAAGAAAGCAAAGAAAAGGATGAAGAAAATTATGCCAACCATCCCTATTATTCACCAGTTCTTGATATACCATATATTAACATCGAAAAATCTTGGGGAGATGATTAGGAAAAGAACTCTATCCTTTGGTTTGATGATGATCAAATGACATTCAACATGAATGATGTAATTAAGAATCCGAAGGTTAGTAGCTCATTCGGGATAATTGATGTGTTCGAATCTTTTGAAGAATAACAAACATCGAGTTTGAAGAAGCTATGATAGTCTTTATTCGTGAAACAAAATAAGCAGAGGAGACAAAGGTGATTAAGGAAGAAAGAGAGCAACTCACCTTCATACAAGACAAACTGATGGATTTAATAAAAGATTTAGGGAGTTTTATTATTCCCTATTTTGTTGACAATTCACTTGAACGAAGGACATTATTGAGCCTAATTGGTCTTCATAATGTTATCAACATTGTCCTTCTAATCATCTTGCAATTTGTAGCTTACTTACGAGCTACAAAACTAATATTGAATGAAAAGGGTGAGAGCAAGCCACTCATAATTGATCCTAGCTGAGTTTCCAAGGAAGGCGTGGCACCTCGCTCCCATCTGACATATGCCCGTATGTCCTTTTAGACTTCCGAGCACCTGCCCGATGGAAGCGGTGCACTAACTATATCATTTTCACTTAACTCGCATGGCGTCATAAACTAAAACATAAGAATCACAAATACTAAAACCTAAAATTTTCTCATTCATTTCATAAACAATATGTACATTGTAGCATTACATCATCATCCATTAATGTACATTATCAAAAACCTATCAGAGTCTATAGCTTTGTTTACAAAGTATGCTACCTACTAGAGTTATTTACAAAATGATTAACTAAATCCATTAATCTCGGCTGACCGACCTTTAAGCCATATCTTCTTCACAAAAGTATAAGAATTATGCTTTTTGTACGTTCTCTCAGTAGCTAATGTCATCCCTGGGTCCTGAAATGACAACGTGCAATTTTGGGTGAGTTTTGCGAACTTAAATGAGGTAACCATCATCAATGGTTCACTCAATTCATGCAACACATTAATACACGTAATGGATAATTCACATCTTTGCATATACATAAGGTATCACATTCGCACTCTTATTTAGCACAAGGCAACAATACAAGTTAATCATTCAAACATACATATAAAAATGTATATGCAATGCTCATGTGACTCTTTTCCTATTATTACATTGTTGTGACCGAGCACCTAAACTGTCTCGTATCCATTATGGATATCGGGCTCATTTATATTGTCCCTTATCCTTTGGGAATACAGGGCTCATTTTACATAGTGAGCCTTTGGCTCTTAATCACATTTGGACCTTTAAGCTCATTTTCGGTAGCTACTCAGATCACAACTCTCATTATCTAATCATGCATTCATATATGGAATGTATCTCTCATAATCAATCAATCATATCAAGAAGCATTTAGTTCTTCACATTCACATACAAGTAGCACTTCAATATCACATTAATTCATTAGAATCATCGGACCTTCATTGTCCAAAATCAACACAATCAAATCACATTCATTCGATAATTCAAACATAATATAAAACAAACAATTAATAGAGAGAGACTGTCTAGGTTACTCACAGTTTGCTCCAGATAGTTTATTATCTTAAAGTCCCGGCAATGTCTAGAAGCGCTCGATCTATTTGTTCTTCTATATCATGCAAGCATACACCTTTACACACACATTACAACTTTGTAAGATTACGTAAGTACTTATTTATGCTCATATGTATAAATGGTTTATGCGCAATGCATGTTGAGCGGCAATCCCAGATATTTTTTCTTAATTCACATCTTCAAATCAACTAATAACACCTTTTAATCGTTCTTTAATCCTGAATACTCTTTACTCACCTTACTCGCCTCATTCATCATCAACTAAGTTCACTCAAGATCTCATTTAGGCATAAATACCTTATATAGGAGCACCCTAACACTAATACGTTCATAATTCACTCAAAAGATGAATCTTCTCATCATTAGGTCTAACCATGATCGTGCAGTCCCCACCATGATCGTGATAGAACCACATCTGTTAGGCCACAATCATGGCCAAAGCCATGATCGTGACAGAACCTTAAAATCTCCAGGTCACTCTTTTTTCCAAGTTTTTCTCAAGACAGCTTTTTTGTTAATTTTACATGACCATTTTGACAATGATACTGAGTTTTTAAGCAATAAGTTCTCTAAAAAATATTACTCTATGTCTTAAGTTTCTAACGAACCTAATTTCATACAAGTTGGTTCATTATTCAGAAAGTTATACACAAAATACTACAGACTATTCAAAAATAGAGACAACACTCAATACTTAACTTTAAGTCAAAATTTAAGACTCTTATGGACAGAATTAAAATTCGATTTTCATAAAAATTATATCCATATGTCTCTAGTTTCATCCAACATTAAAATAATCCCATTTGGAGTTCCATAGACCAAGATATATCTAAATTGCAGATGTATGTTCAGTATAAACACTACATCTAACATATTTGCAGCACTCATCATCAATTTCATCCTAATTCATCTTTTTTGCTTAGTCTATCCTTTCTAACTTATATCCTCATTACTTCCTCTTCACTCCTAACTCCAATTTAACATCAATCTATACTAATTTCAATACTAATTTGATTGCATTAAACTATCAACTTCTATTTATTTAACTTACCATTTCAAACTTAATCTCATCATTTATGAAAATCCAGTCTCCTCCCATACTATGTCTCATTCCTAAACATCAAACCATTCATTGTCTAAATCCATCATTTCAAGTTCATAACCTCTTTATTCTTACTTCACTTACCAATTTAAACATTCACCAAAACAAATTATACAAGGCATTAACCTTAACCCTAAAAATAGGACATATTCTTATACTCTCTCATCATCAATTTTCTACACACCTTCTATTTCTCTATCACCTTCATTTTTTGTCTCAAATATCATACTAATTTACTTCATTTCAAGATTTACAACATTTTTATACACTTTCATACACCATTTACAACACCAAAGTAAAACATAACTCCATTACCTCTTCATCCACACACATCCTTAAGTCATGAATAATATTAGCTAACTAAATTTAACTTTTTTTGACAAAAACCTCATTATAAATCACACACCCACGAAAATACTTAAGGAATTTCATATTCAAAACAAAACCTAAAATTACTCATCATAATGTCCCATTTACACTAACCCATGAAGATCAACATGTTACCTACTTGATTTAGCTCTAAATCCTTCAAGAGAACACTAACCATAACTTTGTTGACAACCCACGTACATCATCATCCAAGAGTGATTACGTTGGGTCTTTTGTAAGAATGAAGAAGACAACAAGATGAGAGTAGCAAGTGAAATAAAAGAAGGCTAGGTTTAACGTGTATAGAGGTTGGAGAAGTAAAAATCGTGAAGAAGAGAAGAAGATGAAGCTCACGAAGAGAGGGAGAGAAAAAGTAAGTGAAAGACAACATTTAATTTGGTCTTTCAAATAAAAAAGTGAAGTTTCGTGAGTGGGGGAGTGGTGGCAAGTGGTGGTGACACTTGTCACTGCCACTTGTCACTTTCCTATGGTCCCATTTGGACCCCTTTTTAAAACTAGTCCATTTAACCTCAATTTCTACTTCAATTGTCTCCAAATTTCAATGACATAAGCCATTGAATCCCAAAACCATTTATAAAAATTTTCACTACCATTTGACTCTTAATTCTACTTCCATTCATCAATTATCTTACCGCTTGGTGTTTTTCTTAGTCTAAAATTTATCCAAAAATTTAGGAATTTTCTAAATTTTGCCAAAATTTCTAGATCAACATTTATACACTCCATAACAATTTCCAATACATAAAAAAACCACAATTCATATCAAAAATCACAGTTATATCAATTATACCCAAAAAAGTCAATGAATGCACATACAATAATTTTTCATGTGCAAAAATAAATATTAATATATATGTGTGTATGTCATATTATGCATGAGCATGAAATGCGCTTTCTAATCTCACAATAATCTCTCATATTTACTATTCTAGCCTTAACATGGGTAACGGGATATTACAGAAGGAGCGTCGAGCTATTGACGTTAAAAGAAGTACTGCATGGGAGGCAACCTATAGAAAAAAAATTGGTTTTTTATTTTTGTTAAAACAATTGAATTCCATAGTTAGGATTATTTTTGTTTTCGAATAAAATCAAGAAGAAATAGGATTTTGAAATAAAGTGGATGATGTACCAAGTACGGAAAGAGAAGTGAAAAGGGGCCACAAAAGAATTAAAGAGTGACTGTGAAAGATTGGGGAAAGAACAAAAGAAGAAAAACAAGGAGAATGGGAAACCTTAGGCCACGATCGTGGCCTGCAACTATGTAGAAAGAGGGAGGGCGCAAATCTTTAAAAGAACTATTACCATTTTACCCTTTTTATAACCTATATATTCAATTATAACTTCACTTTTACTTTCACTTTCATTTTACTTTATCTCTCTAGAATTTAAGCATCTAAACACTCATACATCTATCGACATCCCCATACTTGAATCTTTACTTGTCCTCAAGCAAAATAAATACAACCAATCAATTCAACCACTTCATTTTCATAAAGATCAAAACACACAATCCCTCAAATTCAAGCCAACTCAAATATCAAGTTAATGCATATATCATGAGTACTTTTTTCATTGGTGTACACAAGCAAACTAACAATTTACACAATCACTCAAAGGTAAGTTAAGATGCATAAATGAATTTTCCTCACAGTTTTCACTCATTTCGCTCAACTGTTTAGGGTTAGTGTTTCACTCAAACTTCCTATAGGAAACTACACTACCATAGACTTGCTAATGCACCAATTATCCTCTACAACGATTGCATGCATAAATAGATCAAAAAAACTTTTTTAGGGTTGTAATGTGGTAAGGGTTAAGGTGGGTCAAAAGAGAGGGAAAAAGGTAAAGCACAAGCGTAAGTAGGGTAGGAAGCATATAAAATGGGATTTTTTTTCTTTTTCTTTCTTTCTTTCCATACATGGAAGAACTATGAGTCAACACTAGCACTATATACAATGTAGTCCATAGGCAGATATGTACTCAACTTATCTCAGTACAAATTTCACACAATCCTAACTAATATTGTACTTAATACTCTACTAAGCTTGTGAAAGGATTGGATAATGGGGTTTAAGATTCTTAAAATTTTCAGGTTTTTTTAAGAAATAAAAGGTTAAGGCTCAATGGGGGTAGCAAGGGATAATAATGGGTAGTTCGTTTAAGCCAAGGGTTAACACAAAAAGGGCCTAGATCATCTCTATTAAGCATGCATCTAGTAGACTTAAATCGATTCAAAGGAAGTTCTGAAGGTAGTAACCTAAGGAAGTATCACTTGACAAAGAAATGAAATGACTATAAATGGAGTCATATGGCTCAATCCTCACTTTGGCTCAATTGAAAACTCATTATGCATCTCTACACTACCTCATTCTTCATATGACAATTTGTGACTAAGCTTATGCAACCAACTATGTTTCATCGCTTTATATGGTTCACTTTCTACTTAAAAGGCCTAATTTGAGTTCAAGTATGCATTCAATATAATTCCAACTACATGATAGAATTTCCATGGCAATATTTATCAGAGTGATTTAAATGTGGTTCCATTGCTATCATAAAATACATACGATATGCCTAAATATGCATCCTATTTAACAAAATACAAACAATGTAATTGAGCAAGTCAATGTCACCTCTCCACTCTTAAAATTTTACATTGTCCTCAATATGACAAAGCAAGAACTAAATAAAGGTAAATGACATCAAACCATACAAAAGAAAATGAAAAAAAACCAAACAAAAGAAATTAAAACAACAACTGGTATGAGAACAAACAGAAGATACTGAAGTCAAAATACAATTAAGGAAATTGAAACTAAACAAAAGATATAGCATGCTAACAATTAATATGAAATCAAATACACATGAAGGAAAATGCATTCACACATATGAAATAACATACAAAAATCTAAAAGGTTAAGGGAAAATAAAAGCTTATTCCGATGGTGGTGGTGAAGTTGTTGGCGAAGGAGCTTCAAAATTGTTCCTTCGATAGAAGTTTAAGAACCTCTTCTTAAAGTTGCATTGCTCCTTGTCAACCTGCCACATTTCGGTGCCAAATTCATCGAGCTAAGAGGTTATTTGTTGATGATTTGCAGCTATTTGGTTGAGAATCGATTGATATCGATTAGCCGCCGCTGGTTCACTGCTTCCTCTGCTACCGCTTCCTCCTCTGGTTCTATAGCTACTCTGGATGTAGAGGGTTGGTCTACATCTACCCTGGCGTCTCTCCTGTTCCTCATTATGGTGCGTCTCTGAGGATTGCAAAGTTCCATGGATTGGACTTCCACAATCTCAACAAGTCTCAAATAAACTATATCAAACATGTAGTGAGGAGTAATATGCAAATTCACCATATTAACATTATAGAATGTACCTAAAGTAGAAGCAATATAGGCCATCCCAAAAGATGTATTCTTTTTAGTAATCACACTCACTAATGATCGAAAAATCCCATAAGGTGTGTTGATTTTAAGCTTTCTATCCATAGACCATAAAAAGAAAAGTTCTTTAGTCGAACATTTGTTAACTTCCGTTTTGTTGAACACAATCAAGTACATAAATTTATGTAACAAAAAATATTCAGCACTCCTAATCAGAGAGTTTGGTGCATTACGTGAATCAAAATGGGTTTCACCCGTGATAGTGGTCCAAAAAATCCACATCAAAATCTGAATGACCATCTAAAACTTTTGTATTTGACAAGTTAAATAATTCACGCATGACAGAATGATCGAGTTTAAAGACATTGCCACCAACCAAAATAAATCCATCTTAGAATTGTATCTAACTGTTCTAAAGAACTCTATAGACAGAGTGGCAAAAATGGGCATATCACACTGAACAAATCTATTTCACCTTATATTCGCAACTAATTGTTGAAGTCGGCGTCTCACTCCTATATTCTCTAAAACTTCAAAATTAAAATACCTAGTAGTAACAATTGCTCTACTTCTAAAATCAAAAAAACGTACACCTTCTTCTTCTGAGTAAATCGAAAACAGGGCCCAATAAGCGGCTGCTAAGTTAGGTTTTCCTTTGCCAGAAACTTGAAGGTGGAGCTCATCAACTGGTTGTCTAACCCTTCTTGTCCTTGGTGGAGCCATTGGTAGAATACAATCTGCACAAACGAAAGAGATAGAGAGTGAAATTTATATGTTAGAGAGAGAAAATCAAATCCCACCTAAATCTTGATGTTTTTGAATGATTGATGTATGAAAAGAGTGAAGAAATGTAAGATTAATAGATAGGGATGAGGAAAATACCAAGAATCTAGATGAAAAATGAAGAGGTTTTGATAGTTGGAAAAAGGGAAGTCGTGGGTTAAAGAAAGTGTGTGCAAAAATTTGAAAAGATAAGGAGAGAATGAAGGGGGGGAAATTTAAACCCCCCTCCAGATGGGATTCTCATGCCCGTGGGAATCTGCATGATTCCCATGCACGTGGAATTCCTCTCTAGAAATTTTCTGGAGAGGATTCCCACGTCAGTAGGAATCACCTCAATTCCCACGACGTGGGTTTCCTCTCCAGAAACTTTCTGAAGAGGATTCTCACGTCCGTGGAAATCACCCCAATTTCTCACGATGGGAATTGGTGATCCCCAAAATTCCAAACCTTCTTCCAAGTGTAATTTCATTCTCTAGGATTTCAAAACCTGCAAACACATCGAGATCATATCATCCACAAGAACTTTTAAAGCAGAACAATTAAAAGAAAATAAAAATTAACATAAACATCTATCAAAACCAATTCAACCATTAACATAACTCTAGAATTCAAATAAACAAATAAGCAAGCAAAACAATCAAAAGATAATTGATTTCCATGGGTTGCCTCCCATGTAGCGCTTCTGTTATTGTCAGTAGCTCGACTCTCCTTTTTATTCATGGTCGTTCAAATGACCGAAATGATAACGGTGCACAAACTAATCTCAAACTTTGTACCAGGGCTGTCTTATTCTAGATTCCACCTTTATTTTTGTTTTCCTTTCTTCACCTTCTCCTACGTGTTCGTTTCTTCCTGAATGCATTTCTGGGGTCCTTAATATTTTCCCATCTTCTTTGAAGTTCAGGTTCCTCAATGTCCGTCAAGGGTAGAGTGGAATAATAATTCTTCTTTGCCACCTTGAATGTTAACTGCTCCTTCCCTACTCTCAGTATTAACTCACCCCCATCAACATCAATAATTGCACGAGCGGTAGCTAGGAATGATCACCCAAGAACCATTGGAGTTTTCTCATCTTCACTAATGTCCAATATGTAAAAGTCCATTGGAAAGACAAAGTTATCAGTGTGTAACTTCACATTCCTAATGATCCCCTTCGGTAAATTCACCGCCCTGTCATCCGTCTTTACTAATGTCTTAGTTGGTACTGGCTCTTCTAGACCCAACTTCTGACTGAATGAATACAGAATCATATTAATTCCTGCTCCCAAATTAGCAAATCCACGCTCTATCTTAACTCCATTTATACTACTCGGAATGAAAAGTCTCCTGAATCTTCTTTCTTCTGTGCTAAATGCAGATTTTCTCTTGATATGTGATTGATAACCTCTTCATTCAACGCCTCCTTTAACATAAGCTTCGTTTGGAGTTGATTTGTTATATCTGTTATTTTACTTAACTCCCTTTCCTTAGAATTCCGAGTTATTTCACTTGAAGATGGCTTCCACTGAGCAAAAATTTGATGTGAAAGCCCAAGCTAAAATTCCTTATTTAGTTTACTTACTAGTCCCCTCGAAAGGACTTCCAATATTATTTGTTCTTCTTGCTTATTTCCATCTTTCTCCCCATGCTTGCTTTCTTTGTTCTCTATTCGAGTAATGGCCATGATTCTCTCCTTCGAGTTTGCCTCAATGTTGCTTGGTAGACTACCTACATTTTGGGAAGATAATGCGTTAGCTAATTTTCTTACCTGTACTTCTAAGTTGTGGTGGATGATGCATGATTCTTTAAATTTTAATCAAACTTTGCTTCCATTCTTTTCTGATTGTCCTCTTGGCTTGCATACATCCTTTTGTGATTCTCTTCTTGTGCTACTAGTTTGGCTCCTAAAACCTCCATCATCCTGTCCATTTTACTATCAAATTATCCAATTCGATCTTACTAGAATCCTGGCAGTCCTTGTGGTCTTTGCTGGCCACCTACATTATTATTACTCTAAGAAAAATTTGGGTGGTTTTTCTAATCCAGATTACATGTGTTCGAGTATCGGTTATTACCTGACTGTGGTTGGCCTAGATAACTTACCTATTCAGTCCCACTAGTTCCTAATAATAAATAGTCTGCTGAGCTGTGGTTATTCTCCCCACAAAGCTCACACTGTGCTTACATTGCCTTAGCTACCGAGGTGGATGCCCCTTGTATGTTGTTTAGCTGCTTCGTCAAGGTCGTAATTTGAGCCTGTAAGGCAGTAACTGAGTCAATAGGTATTATACCTTTTTGTTCCTTCTATCCTTGCCTACTCCTCTCACTCGACCACATGCAGCTGTTGCTTGCCAACTCCTTCAACAAATCATGTGCTACTTCCACCCTCTTCCTCATTAATGAACCTTTAACTGCTGCATCAATTGTGCCCTTTATGCTCGGATTCACTCCATTATAAAATGTTTGAAGCAGGAATTCCTTTGAGAGGTTATGATGAGGACAGCTCCTTTGAAGTTCTTTAAATCACTCCCAAGCTTCGTAAAGAGATTCTCTGTTGCTCTACTAGAAATTTGTTATTTCCTTTATAATCCTTGTCGTCTTTGTTAAAGGAAAATATTTTACGATGAATGCTTGGGCGAGCTGCTCCTAAGTTGTAAGCTGGCCTGGATTCAAAGAATTATACCATACTTTAGCCCGATCCTTCAATGTTAATGAAAATAGTCGCAACTTCACTGCATCGTCAGACATTCTGTTGAATCTGAATGTGTCACAGATCTCCAGATGTGGGCATTCAGATCCTCGTTGGATAACCCGTAGAACTACACACTGTTTTGAAGAATGTTTAGTAATGCTAGCTTTATCTCAAAGTTATTTTCTTGAACTACCGACTTAGCCACTCCTTGAGGACTAAACCCTGGCCTCAAGAAATCTATGAGTGTTCTTTCTGGTCCTCCTTGCTCTCCTTCTTTAGCCATATCTTCATCTGAGAAAATTAAACGCTTTGCCCTTCTTATTTCTCTTTCGTGCTTCTTAATTTTAGGCAATTCATCTTCAATAACTTATTTCGTCCTCTATGTGCTCCTTGTGTTCATGCACTTGCAAGTCCATAAGGTAACGTATTAAAACTCTTAAATCAAAGTAATCTAAATTAAACAAGATACTAAACAATCAATCCCCGAAAACGGTGCTAAAAACTTGTTGATAGATTGTAAAACCTATCTATTTATTTTACGCTCAAAAATTGTAAGTGAACATGTTGTGACTTGTAGTTAGAAAGAGCAGATATCGATCCCGCGGGGACTGATGCCCAGGCACTACTTCATTTAGAAAAGACTTTGTTTAAGAAATAAAATTGTTTAATGAAATTAATCTAAAAATTAAATTAAAATTAAGACTGATGTAAACAATGGATAATACCGCAGTTGCAGAAAGTCCGAATTCAAGGTTCTAAATGCTAGAGATTACTTTTTCTTATTCCCTCATATTTTATTGATTGAATTGTGTCTCACCCTAGATTTCTGAATGTACTAATTGCCCTATCTCAAGGTATAACTATTTATCTCTAATTGAATTGATGGGAATCGATTGAACGATCTCTCAACCTACCCAATGACTGTACCGATTTAACTAGTTATTACACTATCCTATAGATAATCAATTAACTAATTGAGATCTCTCTTCTAATTATTCAATAGACATAATAATTACTAGTCTATAGGTCACCAACTCTCGTTGTACAATCCTACACGATTTTCATCTCACTCACTCTCTCAATTTGTTGCAAGATGACAATTAAGAACAACAATTATCAAAGACACTTCATTCAATTCAATAAAACATGAGTTTTGAC
>JAOQML010000007.1:15534975-15554403 GCA_027568935.1 Erythroxylum urbanii | reverse complement strand
TGATATATAGAACAAATTTGATATGTTTATAATAGTTTATATGCCATTTTTTTCATCATAATAATAATAATTTTAAATTTTAACTTTTTTAAATAAAAAATAAAACTTTTCATTTTTTATAAGCTGATAATATATAACATACATTTACGGAGATTAGTTATTCTAATGAACCAACAAGATTTGGCTCACTTTGGGAATACTTCTTTTAGAGGTTAATTTCTCATGCATGAATTCTTATTTGTAACATAACTAACTAATACACACGCCTATAGTTGCTGTGATGTTGTATATGCAAATTCTACTAGGGTCTTTATGCAAATCAAGTACTGACTTGTGGGTATCTAAAATCTTCATCCAAAAGTTTGCAGGACATAGCAATTGTTCCTCTCTTGGTCATACTCCCCGTACTAGAGAGTCAGGTAACCAAATACATACATTTTTTACTCTTCTCAGCCAATTGTGCTAAATGTCCTTTGTTCAAGTTCCAGAAGAGTGCCAAAGGTAAAAATGATGAAATGCTTACACTCTGCAATAATATATACATGACGCTTGCACGCTGGAATAATATATACATTAATGATTCGACCTCTTTTAGTGCCTTTAAAATTGTGTTCAGTTTTCTCTCAAGATTACGTTTACTCTTACTTATATGTTACAAACATAAAGTAGATGATTTGAAGTATCTCATTTCTTATTTATAATCACATTGTTTGTTCTTTACATTCAAATATATGAGCAGAACAACGGTAAAAAAACTATGTAGAAAGGTGGAGAGATGAAGAACTTACAAACACCAGATGAAGGTTCAAACTGTTGTTTTGAAGTTCCACCGATCCAAATATATGAGCAGAAAATAGCCTACTTAGTGAAGACATTTTGAAGGATTAAAGAAAAATTATCATACAATATAAATTTCGCACTTGCACTACCTAGTGTGATTGTGTTAAAATAATTGTTATGCAGAAGAACGATAAAAAGTTGTGTTGAAAGATCAAGAGATGAAGAACTTACGAGTGCTAGATGAAGGTTAAAACTTTTGTTTTGAAGTTCCACTGATATCTTTAAATGTTTGGTGGTTAAGTTGGCGAGATAAAGAGAGGGACAGAGAAAAGAAAGAAGACTCGAGGTTCTGCTTGATGTTCTAGATAGTTAATTTGAGGAGACAGAATGTTCTAGATAGTTGATTTGAGGAGACAGAGAGAGGGATAGAGAGGAAAAATAAAGCTTGGGGTGAGGATGTGTGGTTCATGGGTGGGAGAGTCTCAATTGTAGTTGGTTAATCTCTGTGAAATGATTAATTCTCTTAAATGAATAATAATGAAGGCATTTATCAGATGTTATTATTTTTTTGGTGTTTATCTTACAATAGTTTCATCGTAACCAGTTTGCTTTGCTTCTAGTTTGATTTCATATATGTTGAATTTTTAGACAATTGTTAATAACGTCTTTATTTTATATTTTATTATAATTAATATTAATAAATTATTATTAAACTAACATGTGGTTTACATAAATCATAAAGATGAAGTGTCCATATATATTAGCTTTTTGTAAATATTATTTATTAAAAATATTTTATTTTATTTTATTAAAAAGCTTTTGATCCCTAAATTTTTATGCCTACCATATGCATACATGTTAAACAACTCTGGACGTACATCATTTACCCATCACTTTGGATATTGGACTCAAACTAATATACCTTATCGATTTCTGCATGTTTGGTTTTTTCTAGTTAAAGTAACTTCATCGAAATTTAGTGAGAAAGGAATCATATGGATGAAGACAGTGGACTCACTAAATATATTTTGTGTAAAGTTAGCATAAAAAAGATAAAGATTTCATAAATTGGTTATATATTGCATAATTTATATGTACTAAAATTTATAGTCTATAACATACAAAATCTGCACCCCCAAGCAATCAAATGCTTACATTCAAATCAAGTCGAAGCTTCTTGACCGGTAATAATGGAGATAGGCACAGATATTACCTTTAGCTTCATCTAAGGGAGTGGAATAGCCTGTGAATCATTACGAACAAGAATTTTTGATAACTTTCCAAGCAAGTCCTTAGTCGCTGGTATTTCTGAATTGACATTGTCAACCATTGAGCTCACATTAGCTACTATCTTCTTGAGATATTGTTTTGGAGAAGAAGAACTAGAAAAAGAAATGTTGAGCTCACATTAGCTGCTATCTTCTAGAGATATTATTTTAGAAAAGAAGAACTAGGAGAAACGTTCAACTCACGTTAGCTATTATCTTCTTCAGATATTGGTTTTGGAGGAGAAGAACTAGAAAAACTAATGCTTTTTTGGTTGATGAAGAGAGACGTAATTTTTCTCACATAGAGAGAGAAAGAGTGAAACAAAAGACGCGGTGGTGAATGACAATCTATTAAATCTTTCTTAACAAAAACTGTGGTATTAATATAGATATTTTTATTGTTTCGTCGGATCGAGAGAAAAGCAAGATGTTATATACACGTTTTTGTTGCATGATCATTTAATTGGTATTTGTTTCACATCTTGTTCATTTAATTCTTAAAAAGAGAAAAAGTGTATTAAATTATTTGAAACGTTGGAACTTGGAACGAAAGCAAAAGGTGTATTTAATTTTTTGAAACGTTGAAACGAATAGAGAGGAGAGGATATAATGAATGAATGTAGTCGACTGCGTGAAGTAATCATATTTTTTTCGATTGTTTAAATAATCATATTCTCCTATATCTTTTAACAGCTATCTAGACTGTGTAAAACCTTTTGCATCTTCTGTGTTAAATTTTGTATCTTTTAACACCTACCAAAGTACATACCTCATAAGTCTCTTTAATCAATGAAGCATGCGTGATTATTATTAGGGTAGGTAATAATTATTTCATTTTATTAACTTCTTGAATGAACGAAGGTATCAAGATATTTGGTGCAATAATCTATATCTAGTCTCTCTTCCCTATTAAATTGTCTGACTAAGTGAACCCGTGACTAACATTTCTCCTTGAAGAGATATGGCTCCAAATAAGATTTAGTCATTATAATTAAATATGAATAACCAAACCTAACCTGCTCACAATAAGAAATGGAAAAGAATCGCACCAGAACAATAGATGGAATGCCAAATTGACTAGGAAAGCCATTACATGCACCTAACCAAATGCCCTACCTAAGTTTTAAAGCTAGTGGAGCATTTCTTAATTCTTGATGAATGTAATTGTATAAAAGCCTAAGTGTGGGAATATGCTTACATGTGGGTTGGTTATATTCGTTAAAATTCCATGTTATGAATCCTACGTTGATGTAGCTTCTATCACTTGTACTTTTGAAAAAAAGGAAGAAAGAAAGAAAAGTAAGAAAAGAAAAGAATGTGAGTTTGAATAAAAGTATCTAGGAGGAAATATAATTGTTGTGAAAAGTTGTTAATGGTTTATCCTCCTTAAGTTGTATTGATTGGGTGTTTGAATATATTGTATATGAGGCGGATGTTATTTCGAATGGAACACTTTTTGTGTTATGTTCATGTGGCTTATGGTGTGAGAGCTGAATTAAGTTGTGAACATAATTGTTGCATTCTTCACAGCTACCGACACCAGTTTTGAACGAATGTTAACTTGTACGCTTGATAGCTCATTGAGTATTACTTTTGCTTCAGTAGCTTGATGGCTTTTATGCTACATTAACCAAAATACATCTCACCTTACCTTTGTATACATTACAACCTTAGAAAAGTCCCTTGATTCATAATTATGTATGTGACTTTTAGTGGTGGAGAAATGAAATGATATGCAAAGTTGTGGATTATTGTGATCATGAATGAAGTTTGAGTATGCCCATAGAAATATCTTGTTTAAACACCTTTTTTTCCATGTCTACCTCTAGATCACTTAGTTTCTAAGGGTCATAAATGTTAATTGATCATGATTAGAAGCTTTGAATGTGGAGTTTTTGCTATAGGTTTTGAAAGTCATTCATCTTTACTTATGGCTATCTATTCTTAGGAAATATGGAAAATGAATAAAAGTTTTGTTTTGTGATTTTGGTTTTGACGATTTGCCCGAGGACAGTCAAAGGTTAAGTGTGGTGGAACTTGATATGTGTTTAAATTTTTATTTATTTGATATGCTACACTTAGTGATTAATGCCTTATAAATGCTTAAGATACTCAATTTGACTCATATGTGATTTTAGGCACAATTCAGAAATAAAGAAGTTAAAGTGAGTCGAAAGCATGATATTTGGGCCATTTTTCGAGGAAGCATACTTGTCTTCATAGGGTAAGAAAAAGAAAATAAAAACAAGAAGAAGACAAAAAAATGAAAATGAAAATGAAAACACAAAGAAGATTTAAAGTTGCTCATAGCATATGCATGAAATTTGCATGCAATTACGAGAATTAATAGTAGCACGGTAGGAGAAGAAAAGAAGAACAAGCCAACAGAACAAACTACATTGGTGAGGAGAATAAAACGCGTGTAGCAGATGTTAGGGTAGAACGCAGATGCTTGCATTAAAAGTACACAACATTTGCATTGAACGCAGACATTTGCATGGCATGATAGGCGTTTTAATTAAAATGCATAATAACGAGGTAGGGTGAATAGTGAGGGTGGACTAAAAATTAATTCAATAAATAGAGAGAGCGTAGACAACAGAAAGAGGGTGGAGGCGCTGTGGTTCTCTCTTTACTGTTTCACCACCAAAGAAGCTATGAGGAAGATGATTGATGCTTGGAGCATAAAAATGGAGATAGAAGGTTAACTTCTCGATGCCAGTTCAATGGGGATGTCAACGCCAAGTCACGGTTAAGCTATTTTATCATTTTAATGTTGTAATTTCTTTTTGGATTGTTGAGTTGTGTGTGTTGATTTGATTGGGCTTTGGGATGAATGATCTTAATACGTTATTTTTATTGTTCTATTTCAATTCTATTGCTAAAACATTAAATGTAATCTGTAGTTGTTACTTTTGATGTTTGTGAGTAGCATTTAATGATGCCGTATCTTTAGGAATAACATAACTTAGGTTAGATAACCCGAATGTGTGAGTTTACTACTTATATTGATCATTTCTACATCGTGATGCAGCTGCCAAATTAAATCTAGAGATTATATCCAAGGTTATTTAGTAGTTAGGTTTACTTAATGATCGTATCTTGATTAAAAAAAACTAAGGGAAAATCGAGATTAGTAGAGCGTTCTATTAGTCTCATATCGATAATCTAAAGAGAGTTGTAAATTCATTAGGATGATGAAATATGCTTGATCGTGTTTAAGTCAAAATTGAACCTAGAACTGGACCTTACGTATATTTGACAGTTTAATCATTATCAATCTCTTGATTTAATTTGTTTTCAATAGTTTACTTATATTTTATTTTCTAAATTGCTAAATATTCAAAAATTCCCCTTTTATATTTTCCTTGCATCAATTAATTTCGTTACAGAAATTAACCAAACATTCCCTGTGGATTCGATCCTAACTCACCATAACTACAAATTTTAATGTACAGAGTTAGGTAAATTTTTCAGTGCACTAGACAGGCACTATCAGGTCACACCTGTGACATTCTGCCAACTCACCTGAACCCTAGTGTTAAATATAAATAGGCATAATGTGATGGTAGAAAGTATGAAAAGTTAGAGGAATTGTTTTAAAAGTGGGAGCTCTCAGTTTGGAGGTTTCGGGAGAATGAAGAGGAGCAAACCTCATCTTTTAGAGATCCATAAAGGGCTAGGCTTCCTGACTTGGTTCAGAGGTGATATCGACACCAAAGAACCTAGTTAATCATTTCTTTCATTATGTTGGTTTTTCTTTCTCTCTTAGGAATTGGTTATATTATCCTATGATTATTGTTTGAGTATTATGAAAAGATGATTTTAATGCATTCATTGGATCGTTTTATTATAAACTCATTACTAAAATCTTCAATATAATTTTCAATTGTTATGTTGAGATTCGTTTGTAGCTACTAATGATATCAATCCATTAGGGATATAATCCCTAATTATTATGTTTTTGATTGATTTCATTAGAGATAATATAAACTTGGTTAAATAACCGAAGCGTATGTGGTTGTTTCCTTGATTAATTAGTTTTCCATTTCATAATATGGCTACCTAATTAAATCTAGAGAGGTTGTTTTAGGTTATTCAGTAGTTAGGTTTAGTTAACGTCTGTCTCTTAATTAAGCACGACCTAAAGGAAAACTGGGGTTAATAGAGCTTATCGGTAACTTACTATTGTTTGTAGGCCAAGATTGAACCAAAGGTCGAGATTGAACCAATGACCGAGTCCTTAACGTATTCATCACTTTTCATCATTTTTAGATTGTTTTGTTTAATTTTCTTCATTAGTTTAATTTTACTTTATTTTGTTATTCAAACAAAACTCCCTATAACCTAAACACCAATTATTTTTATTTCAAAGGCTTTGCATACTCTCTGGGGGATCGACCTAGACTCATCACTATTATAATTGTAGATCTAGTTATTTTGAGTAGTGTTACAACTCGTTATGTCAATTTTGGCACCGTTGCTGGGGAGTGTGATGCTTTAGGTTTTGTTCTTAATTTTAATTGATGTTTTGTACATATTTGTTTTTAACTAGTTTCTTTTCAATTATTTTATGATATTTTCACTTTTAGTTTAGTGTTTGTGTGTAAACAAAATTCATGGATGGAAGTATTTTCTTCTATAACTCTTATTGCCATTCTTATAACCAAGTTTGGAGTGATCATACAAAATTTAGTTATAGATAGGATAACTAACAAAATTACTCCCATGATAATTTGTAGGACGTATAACAATTCCTGTATAGACCCAAAACTTCTTATTATGACTCAGGTCTATCTCTAGAAGAATTATTTAATATTATGGCTGCTAAAAATATTCAAATTAAACAAAATAATTTACAGATTTAGCAGAATACTCTACAATTCCAATAGGATGGAAGGAAATTTTGGAAGGATACAATGTCTAGCATCCAAGATTTAGAGAGCCAATAAAACTTTGGTACATCTCTGGAAAGATTGATTAATGTTATAACTGCTAATACTTTGCAATTTCAATAGGGTGAGCAACAGTTCCAGCAGGAAGTGATGCAATTATACCAAGATACAACGTCCAAAGTTTAGAACTTGGCAAACCAGGTGGGTTAGATAACGGAAGCTCTCGATCACCTAGAATCACAAATTGAAGAAATGCAATCATCTCAACCTAAGGTGTTCCTAAAGGACATTAGTACGGAGATCTTACAAAGTGAAGATGAGCTTGAGAATCTTGAGAGAACTACTTAAGGAATTGCTTGCAAAGAAGAAGTGGAGAAGGAGTTCGAAAGAGAAAAAGAGACATATTTTAGCTCGAAGGTGAGTATTGTGTCCATAATTATTATTGAGACTAACTCTTCACCTTTACCTAGCAGGTTGGAGGAATTAGACAAGGAAGAAAAGAGTGAAGAGACATTTGAGATATTCTAAGAGAGCGGGACTCAGTCGAGATTGAGATTATGAAGATAGGGAAGACACTAAATATCAAAGATCATCAACTAAGGCCCTATCTTGAATAACCTCAAGTGGAGGAGGCTCAAACTGTGACACCCAAAGATCATAATTTTGTCATGTGAAGAGGAGAAAAAGGAGTCGAGTTAACGAAAATAAACAAGGTGCTTTTAGGGAGGCAACCCAAGGGAAGTTTATTTCTTTTCTTTACATTTTCTCATTTCTTTCTTATATGCATATATGTTTTTAAATAGGATTGTTTCTTATGTGTTTTTATGTTTTCAATCAAAAAGAGAGAGAATCAAACAAACAAACAATTTTTCTTTTTCTATTGCTTCTAGGACTATATAGTCATAATTAGAGTGTGAATTGACTAGAAAAATCCATGGCAACTTTAACATGTACTTTTGCTTATGTGATTGGTAAATATGCAATATATTTGGAAGAGTGGTAACTAGTGGTAGACAAAAGCCAGTGAGATTTTGAGCCTTATCAGACTGACACATCCATATCAATCTCATTGTTTTTTATTTATGTATGACCTTCATGACATGTACATCTTGACTTTGCGTTGATTTTCTATTCAAGACCATATTGTTATCACATGCATTAACATGGAAATGATATAGGCATTATTTATTTTTTATAAACTACATTAGCCAAATAGCTTACCATGGATTTTCACTTTATTATATCCCCTTGAGCTTTATTAGCCTTTCTTTTTTGTGCTAACCACATTATATGCTTTAAACCTAACCAAATGTCTTACCCAAGCCTTAAAGCTAGTGGAACATTTTTTGATTTTGGATAAGTATAGATGCACAAAAGTACAAGTGTAGGGGTGTGCACATATGCGGGTTAGTTATAATCATTGAAATGTCATTTTATGTCTTATCAGTGGATTCTAAGGTTAATGTAGCTTCCTTTAATTCTTAGAAAAAGAAAAAATGGGAAAAGGAAAAAAAGAAAAAAGAAAAAAAGAAAAAGAAAAGAAAGAAAAATATGTTTAAATAAAAGTATCTAGGAGGAAATGCAATTGTTTTGAAAAGTTATTCATGAATTAATTTCTCCTCCTACAGTTTTATTAAATGGATGATTTGAGTATGTTGCATATGAGGTAGATGTTGGTTTGGAAGGTTCACTCCTTATGGTTTCAATGTATTGTTTATCATTAATCTTTATGAGTGATCCCTTCCAATTAATTATGCTTTATGTGATTTGTAGTGTGAGAGCTTGAATTTGAGCTATGAAACATAGTTTTTCATCATAGTTGATGTACACAATTGTGAGTGAGTGTTGGTTTTTATGCTCGATGATAAATTGAATATTATTCTAGTTTCACTAGCTTTGATGGCTTTTATACTACATTATCCAAATACATCTCATCTTTACCTTTGCTCATATTACAACCTTGAAAGTCTTTTGATTCATGATTGTGCAAGTGAATATTAGTGGTTGAGAAATGAAATGATATGTAAAGTTGTAGAATGTCATGATCATGAATGGTGTTTAAGTGTACCCACGAATTTATCATATATAAACACATTTTGTCAAGTCTACCTCTTGATTGCTGTTGATGGATTGTAAAACCTATCTGCTTGTTTTACACTCAAAAATTGCAAGTGAACGGATCGTGACTTGTAGTTAGAAAGAGCGGATATCGATCTCACAAGGATTGATGCCCATACACCACTTAATTTTAAAAAAACTTTGTTTAAGAAATAAAATTGTTTAATGCAATTAATTTAGAAAATTAAATTAAAATTAAAAGACTAATGTAAGCAATGGACAATACTGTAATTGCAGAAAGTTTGAATTCAAGGAGCTAAATGCTAGGGATTACTTTTTCCTTATTTTGTCTCCCTCATATTTTATTGATTGAGTTGTGTCTCATCCTATATTTCTGAATTTACTAATTACCCTCTCTTAAGGTGTAACTATTTGTCCCTAATTGAATTGACGGGAATTGATTGAACGATCTCTCAACTTACCCAATGACTCCATCGATTCAACTAGTTATTACACTATCCTATGGATGATCAATTGACTAATTGAGGTCTCTCTTCTAATTATTCAATTGACATAATAATTGCTAGTCTATAGGTCTCCAACTCTCGTTGTACAATCCTACATAATTTTCATGTTATTCACTCTCTTGATTTGTTGCAAGATAACAATTAAAAACAACAATTATCAAAGACACTTCATTCAATTCAATAAAACATGAGTTTTGACAAAATAATGAAAAAGCAATCCTTAATATGAAATTAGCCTAACATAGTCTCTATAACACTATCAATATTCAAATAATCCATCTTTACAAAAAAAGGAAGAGATTAAAATGATAGAAAATGAATAAGAAAACTCCTTCTCTTCTTTACCAAAATCTGGAATTTTGGTGTTGATGTGCTATTTTTCCCAATTTTGATGATGATCCTTGTTTTCAATCCTTCCTTGATGCTCTAAACATGTGTTCTTCACCCAAGGATAGTCTTTCTATAGGTAGATGTCGTCCCCCCCTGAACATGGTGGCTTCCTCTCTTTTTATAGTCCAAAAATTCTAAGTTTAATGAGGTCTCGCATATTATTTTGGGTTTCAATTCCCATGTCCATGGGAATCTGCATAATTCCCACGAGCATGTGAATTACAGGTAGAAATATTATGTCATGATTTCCCATGTCCGTGGGAATTTGCCTAATTTCCACAAACATGGGAATTGGTCCTAGATGTAATCCTCTTGTCTTCTCTTCTATACTCTCCTGTTCATCCTGTAACTTGTTTCCTCTCCTTTCCTACAAAAAAAATAAGCAATTCTTACCCTCAATTAGCATCCAACACATAAGAACACAATGGAAATCAAACTTAATGAAAACATGCAAACTAAATCCTAAACTAGAGCGATAAGTAATCATTATGCAAGAAAACATATGCTAATTACCTATAAAAAGCATATGCTAGTGCACACCTATCATGGTGCATGGACCATAGTATTCCAGTATGCACATCCATGCATGTGCTTAATGCCATTGTTGCAACTAGGAATGTCAATGGATCGGGCTGGCCCCAGGCTAAGCCATGGTGGTCCGTGCCCCGGTAGGCTGGCATAGGCTAGCCGGGCTGACCTGTCATGTATTTTTTAAAATAAAAAATGTTCAAAATGATGTCGTTTTGAAAAAGCCCACCGGTGGTCTAGTCAACATGGGCCAAAAGCAGGCGGGTGAGTCGGGCCTCTTTTGACATACCTAGTTGCGACTCTGTGCAAGAGGAGCAACAATCTAGGAATGGGGTATATAGTGTCTACCATCGTAGAATATTTTGGCGTGGAACGGAGGGAATTAACTATTCATCTCTTGGAATTCTTAAACCATCACCACTTATGGTGAGTTGAGATCCAACATTCCCACAACCTGGAACTCAGGGAAATCAGTGAAAATACACATGTCAGAATCAGGGCAAGTAAGGCAAGTTCGAGCTCAATACTGCCTCAGCAAGCAGAAGAATACAGTGAAGAATCCAAGGAAGAGAAAGAAGAGCAAGGGTACAAAGAAGTTCTGGATGCGATCTCTGAAACCCACAAAACAATTGCGAAGAACACCAGAATGATGAAGGAAATGGCCCGGACACAACATCGTCAGAGCTAGGATATCTTTCGGATCCACCAATATTTCGAGGCTCAAGGAGTTCAATTGCTGCTTCCGACACCATCACCACCTCAATCTCCATAGGATTTGTGTCTAACCCAGTTATTTTTTTTCAAATTAGCCATTAGTTCTAATTTTTATGTTATTTAATTTAATTTTATTTCTACTTTAATTTTATATTTTTCTTGCTTTTTATGCGCTTGTGTGTTCCCTTCACACATTGAGGACAATGTGTTATTCAAGTGTAGGGTGGGATTATATGTTTTACTTTTGGAATGTGATTTTTACATATTGTATGATAGTTATTACGTTGCATTTTGTGAATTGTTTGACTGTGTCAATTGCTTAAATGGAGTGGAATTTATTTAATTTTGAGCATAGTCTATTAGGTTGTAAATAATCATTAGCTCGCGAAATTAGTGAATTTAGGAGTCTTTAGATAAATATACAACTTAAATAGGATTTAGAGTAAATTTAGCACCCTATAGGTTGTCACATTCATTCATAATTTGAGGTATTTTAACTTAAGTAGCTTAACTAGTATTTTTTTCATGGAAATGAATAGCTTAAACAACAAGGTAGGTAATTAAAAAATTTTGTTTTTGTAAAATAAATCATTATTTTGTTGGCCTTTGGGTTATGAATAGAACAAGTAGCCAGTTAAAAACATGATATAGCTGAGTAACCGGATCTACACACATCACAAATGTGTGCCTTTACGTCAAAAAGCTATAATGACGTTTCAACCAAGCTATGCAATAAAAACATGACTTAGTTAAGTAATCGGATCAACATTCATTACCAATGTTCGCCTCTGTGTAAAAAGACTAAGTCTTTGTTCAAAAATAAAATAAAAAATAAAAATATACAGCTTAATTAGGATTTAGTGTAAATTTAGCACCCTGTAGGTTGTCAAATTCATTCATAATTTGAGGTCTTTTAACTTAAGTAGTTTAACTAGTATTTTTTTCATAGAAATGAGTAGCTTAAAAATAAGGTACGTAATAAATTTTTTGTTAAATAAAGCACTATTCCACTGGCCTTCGGGTTATGAATAGAGCTAGTAGTCAGTTGAAAACGTGATATAGTTGAGTAACTGGATTAACACGCATCACAAATGTGTGCTTTCGTGTCAAAAAGCTATAATGATGTTTCAACCAAGCTGTGTGATAAAAACATGACTTAGTTGAGTAACCAGATCGACATTCATTACCAATGTTTGCCTCCGCGTAAAAATACTAAGTCTATGTTCAAAAATAAAATAAAAAAAAATTATGTTCCTTAATAAACCTACCGGACTTATAGTAAGCTTGACTTTTCATGAAATTTTACTTAGGAACAGTTACATAGTCTGAAGGACCGAAGAATTATTAATGTGGGTGTACAATTGAAAGGGGGAATAGATTAACACTTAGATCTCGATTAATCTGGATATTTAGTTCAAAGCTCCAAGACATAGATTTTGCATGTTAATGATTAGTTATCACTTGTAGGATTGTGTTTAAGATTAAATTTATTTCATGAAGTTAAAGTCATTGCCTCATTATTGCATTGTGTGTTGTGTGTTGTTACGTGTTTGTTGTTTTGTTTGCTTAAAGACAAGCAAACGTTTAAGTGTGGGGATGTATTAAGTGTTAATTTGAGTGTTTGGTGTGTTTTTAGGTTCGAATTGTGTTACTTTATGTGTTTAAGTGTTTTTATGGATTAGTATGAGTCTTTGAGCTTAAATGTTATATTTTTGAGGTACCTTGATGTGATTGTTAGTGTTTTAGGATAAACAGCGAAGAATGGAGAAGTTTTGAAGAATTTCGGGCTAAAAACACAACCCATGATTATGGCACAACAGGCCACAATAGTGACAGAAAGAGTTGAGCTGACAAGACCTAGACCATAATCGTGCACTTTGGGCTAGGATTGTTACAAAGAGCTATGTACCAGGCAAGAAACTTGAATTTTATGAGATTTTCAGATTATTTTAACCCCAAATTAACCCTAAGGCTTCCAAGATATAAATAGAACATTACAACAAAGAAGGAGTAGCCTTTGCAAAGCTTACACATCAGCCAACATCCAGAAACCCTAGAGAGCTATTACGTGATTTAAGGAAAAAAACGAAAGAAGAGAGACACAGAGACAAAGCTTAACATGAAGTACTTCCCGAAATAGGTGGTTTGTTACCGTCGTTGCCTCCATTGATCGGTTCCAAGTGTATTTTCCAATTTATTTCAGTTTTATTGATGTATGAAATTGAGATAATTGTTGAGAATAGGTTATGTCAAATGTTGATTATTATCTAAACTTACCTTCGGGATTTTGTCCTTGATTTTAATGAAATCTGATTTATCACGTTTTTATTTGAGTTATTTATGATTCAACATATGTTTTTAATAATTCAGCAATAAACTAAGAGGGTAAGCCGAGTGAATATCATCAAACTGGGCTAACGAGAGTTAGGTAATTTGATAGATAAGAATTGAATCAAACCAGTGAAATTGTGTAACGAGAGATCAAGCATAGGCTTCTGGTAGTTTATTAGACAATTTTAGAACTAGTTAGGTTTTGGGTTGATTGTGAGTCAAGAGATTACAATTTCATAATTTAAATTAGGGATTATTAATTAGGGTTTAAAGATTATAACTCGAGAGAGAGTAATCCACCCTAAGACCATCTAGACCCAATAATTCGGTAATCGTATAATTGATTAGATTTTTATTAATTTCGGATTAAAACCACTTTCTCTCAATTAGTAGTTCCTAGGTTAATTCTTGATTTGGTTTTGTAATTTGTTATTTTGTTATTATTTCCGAAATTCTATTCTCATAATTGATTGTTGATTGATTAATTTTATGCATTTATTGTTTATTTTAGATTGTTGCAATTTAGTTTGTCCTTAGATTTTAGGACTAGATTAACCCTCTTCATGGGATCGACACCTTAGGTACTATATGAACGACTCGTGCGCTTGTGGTATTATCGAGGTTTAAAAAGTAAAACTTAGCACACGTAAACCTATGATCATGGACAAGGTCTAACAGGCTATGTTTAGACTTTATGCGAATGACGATTGCTAACAACATTAAGTCTGCTCTTCCTAGTACTGAAAATCAGAATGCCAAAGATTTTCTTAAACTTGTGGAAAATAAGTTCCATTCTGCCGATAAGGCACTTGCAGGGGCACTTATGACTGAACTCACGATCATGAAGTTTGATAGGTCAAAGAGTATGCAAAAATATGTACTTGATATGACAAATATCATAGCAAGACTTAAGACATCAGGTATGGCTGTGGAAGACTTCTTCTTAGTGTAGTTTATCATGAACTCACTTCCTACTGAATATGGATTGTTCCACATCAATTATAACACATTGAATGATAAGTGGAATATTAATGAATTTTCCCATAAGCTTATTCAGGAGAAAGCAAGATTAAAGAAACAAGGAGTTTATTCTATTAACCTAGTGGGTCAAGGAGCTGGAATGAAACTCAAACCAAATGCCAAGAATTTTAAGAAGAATGGACCTGCTAAAGTTCCACAGGTTGTCAATGGTGAAAGGAAGGGACAAAAGTTAAATAAATGCCACTTCTGCAAGAAAGGATATTATCAGAAAGATTGTCTTAAACGTAAGGCTTGGTTTGAAAAGAAAGATATATACTATGTTTCTGTATGCTTTGAATCAAACTTATCTTAAGTTCCTTCTAATACTTGGTGGTTTAATTCTAGTGCCACTACTCGTGTTTCCAATATTATGCAAGGATTCCTTACAATCCAACCATAAGCCCAACTAGCAACTTTCTGTTTATGAGAAATCGAATGAAAGCCCCAATTGAAGGTGTAAGGACTTACAGGCTGACATTAGATACTGGGCATCACTTGGATCTAATGAACACTCTCTATATACCTTTAATTTCTAGAAATTTAATTTTTGTTTCTAGATTTGATGCTAGTGGATATACCTTTAAGGGTGGGCATGGTTGTTTCAATTTGTATAAGAATCATTCCTTTATTAGTTATGGAATGCTTATAGATAGTTTATATAAATTAAAACTTGATGACGTTTTTTTTCTGAATCCCTATTTATTGTCAATCATAATGTTCGAATAAAACATAGTTTGGAAATGAATATTTTGCTTACTTGTGGCATAAATGTTTGGGTCATATATCCAAAGAAAGGTTAGAAAGATTAGTAAAGAATGAGATTCTACTGAATCTAGATTTTACTGATCTTAGCTTATGTGCGGAATGCATTAAGGGCAAGCAAACCAAACATAGCAAGAAAGGAGCCATGAGAAGCAGTTAGCTTCTTGAAATAATACACATCGACATTGGTGGACCTTTTGACATTCCGTTCTTTAATGGAGAAAAATACTTCATCAACTTTATAGATGATTTTTCACGGTATGGATATATCTACTTGCTGCATGAAAAATCTTAAGCTATAAATACCTTTGAGCTGTTTGTAAAGGAGAGTGAGAGGCAATTAGATAGAAAAGTGAAAATTATAAGATCTGATAGAGGTGGTGAGTATTATGGAAAGTATGATGAATTTGAACAGTGTCCTGGTCCGTTTGCTAAGTTCCTTAAAAGTCATGGCATATGTGTCCTGTAAACTATGCCAGGTAAACCCCAACAAAACAGTGTGGCAGAAAGGTGAAATAGAACGTTAATGTATATGGTTAGGGGTATGATGAGTAATTCCTCATTACCCAAAGGTTTATGGTTGTATACACTTAAAACTGCTATGTATCTGTTAAACAGGGTTCCTATTAAGGCAATTCCTAAAACTCCTATCGAGTTATGGAGTATAAGGAAACCTAGTTTAAGATATCTGCATGTTTAAGGTTGTCCAGCAGCATATCTATAATCCAAATGAAAGTAAATTGGATTCTTGAACAATTAATGGTTACCCAGAGAAATACAAAGGGTACACATATTTTATTGTTTGAATCGTAGTTCTAGAATTGTTGAAACAGCCAATGCCAAATTTTTAGAGAATGATGAGCTCAATGGAAGTGCTGAAAATTAAGTTGTAGATATTAATGAAATAAAGGTTGATGTTCCATTACCTATAAATGTTCTTAACCCCACAACTACACAAATGTTGTTCTTGCTTTGGAAGATCAAAATAATCAAGAACAACATTTAAATAATGAAGAAGCACCCCATAAAGAACCTAACTTACCACTAACTCATGCAAATGAACCAGTTGGTAAAGCTTTAAATAAACCTGTATGGGTTAGAAGGTCGGCTATTTCTAATGATTATATGGTTTATTTGCAAGAGCTAGATTATTATTGTGGCATTGATAATGATCATGTTTCGTTTTCACAAGCCATAAGTAGTGATAAGTCTGAAAAATGGATTGATGCTATGAAAGAAAAGTTGAAATCAATAGCTCAAAACAGTGTCTGGGATCTTTTAGACTTGCCAGAAGGTTCTAAACGAGTTGGCTGTAAATGGGTCTTTAAGACCAAACGTGACTTAAATGGCAATGTTGAAAGATATAAAGCTAGACTTGTTGTCAAAGGTTACACTCAAAAAGATAGCATTGATTATAAGGAGACTTTTTTACCTGTCTCAGAGAAAGATTCATTGAGAATAATTTTAGCATTTATGGCTCAATTTGATGTAGAGCTATATCAGATGGATGTAAAAATAACCTTTCTAAATGGGGATCTTGAGGAAGAAGTTTACATGGATAAACCTAAATTTTTTTCCATTGAAGGTAAAGAAAATATAGTGTGTAAATTGAAGAAGCCAATATATGGATGTAAACAAGCTTCCAGGCAATGGTATATTAAGTTCAATAATACCATTACTTCTTTTGGTTTTGAAGAAATCACTGTTGATTAGTGTATTTACCGGAAGATCAGTGGGAGTAAGTTTATATTTCTAGTTCTGTATGTTGATGACATTCTGCTTACTGCTATTGACTTTGGTTTGTTGCATAAGACGAAAGAATATCTTTCTACGAATTTTGAAATAAAATATATGGGAGAAGCATCCTATATGATTGGAATTTGAATATTACATAAAAGATCAGAAGGTTTACTAGGATTGTCTCAGAAAGCCTATATTGAGAAAATTCTTGAGAAATTTAACATAAGCAAGTGCTCAATACGTATAATCCCTATTTAAAAGGGAGATAAGTTTAGTCTTATGCAATGTCCAACTAATGATGTGGAACATAAGGAAATGGAAACAATTCCACATGTTTCTGTTGTTGGCAGTTTGATATACCTATAAACCTATACTAGACCCGACATCAGTTTTATAATAAGGATGCTAGGTTGATATCAAAGTAATCTTGGTAATGATCATTGGAAGGTTGTAAAGAACGTGATGAGATATCTTCAAGGAACAAAGAATTACATACTCACTTATAAGAGGTCTAATCATCTTAGAAGTGAGTGGATATTCAGATTCAGATTTTATCGAGTGTGTTGATAGTCAAAAGTCAACATTTGCTACTTTTTCCTAATAGCTAAAGGAACAATCTTATGGAAAGGTGTCAAATAGTCTGTCATTGCTTCATCCACTATGGAAGTAGAATTTATAGCTTGTTATGAGGCTACAATTCATGCATTACGACTACGGAACTTTATTTCAAGGCTTGGGGTTGTCAACATATTAAGCAAGCTGCTGAAAATTTATTATGATAATGCTGTAATAATTTTCTTCTCTAAAAATGACAAATACTCTAGAATCGCAAAACATATGGAATTAAAGTATTTTTTTGTTAAAGAAGAGATTTAGAAACAAAGAGTGCATATAGAACATATTAGGATAGATCTCATGGTAACAAATCCTCTAACTAAGGGTTTATAACCAAAGACATTCAAAGAAAATATGCTTAGGATGGGTCTTAGTTGTTTAGATGATTGATAATAATGTTTGATCATGATGTTTTAGAACTATTGAGCTCAATAATAATATGTTTCTGAATTTTATATTTCTTATTCATTATGTTTATGTATACATGATTATTTGAATAAAAAATTTGTATATATTTTCATAACAAGTATGTGGAGTGTATGTTGTTTATATACAGCTTATGAACCTAAATATAATAAGTTCTTAATGTAGTGGTATATGAAAAGAAGTATACATCTATACTATGTATGATCGCCATAACCCACATTATGTGATTTATTGTGTTGAGATGCTTATGATGTTAACGGTTTATAAGATTTAATTCTTGCTAGCCTTATGTTAGACTATTAAATGTAATAATAAAATATTCGACCAAATGGGAGAATGTAAGAAATATGGCATGATGTTGTGACCCAAATTTTCTATAAGCTTATATTAAACTTGGTATAGAGTTTTCTTAGTTTAATAGTATATTAAATATTAACCGTTAATTTAGTACTTGATGAACGTACAAGATTTAATGTCAATAAAGAAGTGTATATAAATTAGTCCTCTCTCTAACCTAATTAAGTATAGACAAAACAGAAATACAGAAAGAGTAACTATTTGTACATTGAGCTATCCATTAACCTATTGTACAGAAAGAGGGTTAAGAGAGATAAATTAGTTTGTAATCGGTAAAAGCTTTCTTCTCTACATTATGACAAATTCCGCCCAAGGTAATTAATTTATGCGCTTCATCTATGTAATTATTATTATATTCAAGATTTTAATAGACACGAATTACTTATGTATAATTTATGATTTATATCTTTAATGTTTGAATAATCAAGAACCGAAAAACTTACAACAAATACTTCAGTTTCTTAATAAATTGATTCGCATATCCGTGGGATGTCTTTGATTTGTCAATTCTTCGCGTTTTAAGGCGTGGCGACTACTTTTTCTTCGATATAATGCACTATTACAAATCGAATTCGGTAGTAAGAATCGCCTTTTTGGGATTCTTGTCCGTGTACCATAAAGTTTTCGGATGAACTTTAATAATTAGATTTGAGCTAAAAAGTAAAGAACAAGGCGTAGAATTGACGCTTAGGCTCAGTTATTACCAATCGTATTCATTAGTTAAGAATATCTTAACTAATGAATACGATTGGTAATAGGATTAATCTAAAACTTGGATGATTATTGTATTCCTAATTTAAAATATTGTATTTAAAATTAAGGTATCATAAGATTTAAAAGAGTTTCACAATTCATTTTTAATTCAATTGCAAAAATAAATTAATTATTTTTCTTTATTTGTTTAAAGTTAATAATTATATTAATTCTTAATGAAAATTTTAAAATGTACTTTTCAAAATTAGAATCAATTATTTTTAATTAGATTGAAATTAATGAATTATATTTCTTCAAGTTAAG
>JAOQML010000007.1:15523104-15534810 GCA_027568935.1 Erythroxylum urbanii | reverse complement strand
TATTTTCTTGATTAAATTCAAAAGTGTGTTTTCATTTATTAATTGAGAAAATTGAACATTTTCAATATTTTAAAGATAGTTTTCTAATTTATTAAGGAAAATATTTTTAACTAATTAAGAAATCAAATTTTAACTAATTAAGAAAGCAATCTCTATATAAAAATAATATTTTATTGAATTTTGAAAGTGATTTCCTTTAATACTAAAATATAGTTTTTTTAAAAGAAAAGCAATTTCTAGTTACATTAGAAATAGTTTTTTAATTAAACTAAAATGTCTTATTTATAAAATTTTGAAAAGGAATTTTTCTATAATAAGCAAGATGCATATTTTAATTGAAATGTTTACAATTAAATTTAATTAAAGGAGTCAAGATAATTGAAAATAATTTTCAACTGAATTTGAAAATTATTTCTAAACACAAATCAAATTCCTATTTGGGGTAGTAATTTAATTTATTTAGGAATCAACATGTTTAATCTAACTAAAATTTTCAAATAGTTTAAAATATTATTTTAGATTATAAAGATTAAAAGCTATATTCAAAATAAACTTAATACTTTATACATATAATTTGATCATTTGTGCATAAATTGTATGTTTTAATATATGTTTGATATATTATGCATGTTAATTGTATATTTTATATGTATGGTATTTTTCATGTAATTTTGTGTTTGATAAGACTATTTAAAATTAAACTTCTTATTATAAGAATAAACTAGAGTTTTGTTTATTATTAGGTTTGTTGAACAAACTTAAGGGACGCTTTAACTTGAATATGTTTAGTCTTATAACAGTGGGTCCTAATTAACTAAATTTGTGTTATTTGGATGAGGAAACTTATGATCACATTAATTTAAAAGTACACATAGGAATAACATATAAACTTGATATTTTATGCTTATTATTTGATTATTTGTGCATAAATTGCATGTTTTAATATATGTTTGATATATTATGCATGTTAAATTGTATGTTTTATATGTATGATATTTTACATGCAATTTGTATTTGATGAACAATTTAAAATTAGATCCCTCATTATAAGAATAAACTTGAGTCCTATTTATTGCTAAACTTGTTGAACAAATTCAAGACTACTTTAGCCTGAATATGTTTAATATTATAACAATAGGTCCTAATTAATTAAATTTGTGTAATTTGGATAAGTGAATTCATGATCACATAAATTTAGAAGTAGGTTTAAGAATAAAATATAAGATATATTTTAGAAATAGTTGTCACTTAACGGATTTAGGAGTGACATGAGATATGATTAATAAAGTTGTTATCTACTTAATTTAATTTAGTTATTTCAACTAAATTTGAATGAGATCCTAACTCACTAAAGAGATTAGGTTAATCTTTTTGAGTAGTATTAAAGGCTATTATTTCAAATAAAAATAGTAAGAGTAATGTATAATTAAAATCTTAATCTTATTTGGTAGTTATGACATATAACTAATTACTTACTTTTCTTACATTTATATTTTATTCTAAGTGGAATTTACCTTGTTTAGTATAGTTGATAATAAATTAGTAAACTTAATTTCTTAGATGTAGGTTATGTTTAAGAAGAGTTCTCAAAGTTAAGCAAAAAATTTATATGCCCATTATGCAATTTTATTATTAATCCTTATTAAGGATTCAGTGACAAAATTTTAAAGATATGTTAAAATCATATAGATGATAAAATGTAATGACATTTTGAGTTAATTAATATCTCGTAAACTTCAATGGAATCATGTGAGATGTATGTCAATACCATGATAGCATGATGCAAGAGGTTGCATGGAATAAAGTTAAAAGGTATAATACCATAACATAATTGTTTCTCTCAAATTTAGCCTACTAAAAGCATAAATATGGACTGTAATTAGAGGTATTTGCTAGATTATATGTATTTCTAGTTCATACTTATGAGTATATGATATTGAGATACTTAAACAAAAGCGTGAGTGCTTATTACAGAACAAATTTACTAAATTGACCTTATATGAGAAATTCATTTAGAACATTACTTGTATATCTATGAAAATTCTTATTATGATGATTGTATAAGTGATCCTTTAACTTGAAATCTCCAAAATTATTCCATATAGGGGTTGTTGTGATTTAATACTATTTATGACCTATTCTAGTCAAAGGTAGCTCAATCAATAGTCATTGGATATAGCATGAACTGTATAAAGGAAGTTGAGTGATCAATATAGGATTCATCACCCTAAAAGTGATTGAGGAGAATGTTCCATTGTTGTCGATTAATATTGATTTGAGAAATCTTCAGTCAATATGAAATGACACTTTGATAATATTCTTCAAATGTCATTAATTGAATTAATTACTAATGGATATGAAAGAGTAGACATTAAGCCTTACAGTTAATCAGAATATTGTATGATGAAATGATTGAATTATATAAAAAAATCATGCATAAAAAGGTTAATCAAAACCACTTTGACATTCTTAAATATCTTAATAGCTATGATGCGCTGCTAGATGCCAATTTTGATTTATATATGTAAATTATTTGATTAGATAATTAAAGATAAATTAAAATAATATAATTCATCTAATCTTAAATATATTTTAAGGTTATAATTTATAAACATTGTTAATATTTTTAGGACTTAATGGGTCACACGTAAAGAACATGTTAAAGAGAGAAAGGAATTTTTAATCAAGTTATATTTTATTGTAAAGTTTGAGAAACTTTATGATTAAATATAACATATTTAATAAATAAAGATCAATATAAGATATTGGATTTTATTTGGGCATAATTGGTATTTAATTAAAATTAATTGTAATTCTAGTTAAGGTTTGATTGAAGTAGACTTAGACTCTAAGGAAGTTAACACTCCTTGCCTAAGTCTCTTTGTAATAATTACAGAGTTCCCTTAACATATTATGTAGACATCGTTAGAGGGTGGACACTTATGCGATTACGATAGTTGAGATAAACCAATTCAAATACGATTTGAGAGAAACGACCAAAAAAATATCAAGTTTTAGAATAATGTATAAATTAAGATTCATACTTTATTGTGTTTTATGTATCAATAATTTTATAAATTTTTAAGTGATTTTGAGTTTCAAAAAATTATATGAAAAATTTTGTAATTATTCTGCTACGCGTGAGAATCGATTCTGCCTTGATTTTGTAACAGTGACAACATTCAAATAAGGATGACAATAGATTAGGTCAAGATCGGACTACTCGATTTTTTAAATAAAATATGAAAATGATGTTATTTTGTCATTATCAGTTGGGTCTCATGCCTAGCTCAGGCTCGAGTTCAAACAAAACTTTTTAAAAAATTTGGCCCAAAGTTTGATCAACCCAGGCCTGATCGGGCTAGGCCCTATTGCCATCCTTACATCCATTATCTCCATTTCTTAATGTTATTCTACACTTGAAGAACAAGTGTTCTGCTAATTCAGCTTCTTCCCTGCAAAAAAAAAACACGTGTTGTTAGTACAAATAACTTTATTTTTGTCAAAGGTGGCAACTCTTTGCTTCACCGACAACCACGTAAAGAACGAGACCCTTGGGCATCACATTTTTACTCCACACCACTCCTTGCCAATCCTTCACCTAACCGCTTCCTTTAAAGATTTGTTCATTTGAAATGTTGATAAATCCGTTAGATGAGTCCCCAAGTAAAACATATTAATCTAGTCTCCTCTAGTTTAGTAAATACCTGGGCTTTATACTTTCCAATTCAATAGGAACATTACCCCATCTATCTGAATTAGTCATTTTTACAACCTTCGGGGGCATCACCATGTATTCTCGTATGTACTAAACTGACACTATTAGATGTGCAGCTCATTTCCAACCGTTTACCTTAATGTAACAATTTCGTAGGATTTTAACGAAAGAAAAAAGCTGGATGCATAATTGATTGGAATTGTCCTTATACACTCCCAAATCAATTTGGGCTGAATATATTCAATGTGTATGGGAGTGAGTTTAAGGAATTTGTTTGGTCCAATTGTGTGCTAGATAATGGAATGAAATAAAATGGAATTGTTTGCAATGAAATAGAATGTAAATTGATCTAATATTAGTAACTTGTTGTTTGGGAGAAATGGAAGAGTTCATGATGTAATATAATGAAATGTTGTTTGGAAGAAAAGTTCATAATGTAATATAGTGAGATTCTATCATTTTATATTCCATCCTAAACTTTCTAAATTAGAAGTAACTTATTTTTACTGTTTAGGATAAAATATAATATAATGTGAAACTCTCTCCTTCTATCTTATTTCATTCTATTTCGTTATAAACTCTTGTCCTAAATGATGGAATAATATTACATTACATTTCATTCCATTAATAACCACTCAATCAAACATGTTTAAAATTATTAGTATAGACGCCAAAACATGTGAACATGCGAATATTAACTTCATCTAATTTGATTTATATTATACCTAAAAAATAATAATTAATTGCGCTAATTTTGATTTCGATATGACAAATAGTTCAATTTCTTAATGAATTGATTCGCATATCCGTAGGAACTCTTTGAAATGTCAATTCTACACGTTTTAAGGCGAGGATACCACTTTTTCTTTGATACGATGCATTATTGCAAATCAAATTCGGTAGTAAGAATCGCCTTTTTGGATTCTTGTCCGTGTACCATAAAGTTTTTGGATGAACTTTAATAATTAGATTTGAGCAAAAGAACAAGGCCTAGAATTGAGACTTAGGCTCAGTTTTAGATTGCTACTGATTCTCTTCTGTAAATAGAGGAAAATTAGGAAAAAATAAATCTAAGGTAAATAATATTGATAAAGGTAGTGACAAATAAATAATATATATAATATTAAAAATAACAAGTATAATTATAAAGTATAAGTGATAAAATTTAGATTGAAGTTGCAAATAAATTTCGATTACAAGTTGTTATTTCTTAAATCATAATTTTAAAATTGACGTACGAGATAATTTTTAGATCCCGACCTTAAGAAAAATTTTAGATGAACATAGATTATATATTATAGTTTTGTATATTGATCAAAACTAAGCATGAGGTTTGGACGGAATTAAAAGCTAAGGAGAGTAACTTTTGATATTAGAATACGAGAAGTAAGGGAGGAGCATCCGTTCATCCATCACGTAATGTTAATAACAATGGCCCGGGGTGATATAGGCAACTTTAGGCGCACACAGACTGTGAGAGACACGGACAGCGAAAGAGAAGGACGTGTCCAGCTTAGGAAAAATTGTCCCATTTGCAATAAAACCATGCATGTCTTCGACCCTCACGTGGGGTCAAGAGAATGGTGAAGAGTGACGTATATATGTATATTGCAAAAGAGTGAGCAGCAAAGAATAATTGATGGGCCAAACCCTGTCCGGTACTCCCAATGCCATATAAGTCATGGAGAAGGATTTATGAGTGGGGAACAGCCAATTCCATGCTCACGACTATGGGGACATGTGAGTCCTCAACCCAGGCCCTGCTCCTTTTGAACTCTTTCTTAAGTTCTTTTTGTTCTCCAAAACGCAGCTGGTCCCAGACCTTGGAATGGTCAATTGTCACTGCGAACCCACCATGTCTTTTAAGCATTATTATCCTTTAAGGATTCAATCATTAAACCAGGCTTCTAAGTAAACGAGCTCTTATTTATTATTGAATCTTGCGCCCCAGTGATAATTAACAATTCTAATTTTGGAAAAACAAGTTATCAATTGTGATGGTGGTGGGGGGCATAGTGTCTCATAAAAATGTATTAGTCTCAGCTACAAACAGAGCAGTGAAGGCATGTCATGTGCTTTCACCGCTTCTTGCAACAACAGGGGCCTTTGATTTTCCTATGAATTTTTTCTCTTTAATAAACATACAAACAGTGTGAATATTAGGGTCTATTTCATATTTAATTTCGTTTGCATTCATTAAGATTCTAACTATTTATATATAAAAACAATTGACTGATGCCTAACTACATCTCCGATACTAGTAACTTCGATATAAGCAAGCATATAGAACCCAATAGTCAATGCCAAAGCAGGGTAAAACACGTAACCTCTCTTTATATCATCTTCACTAGGAAATGCTATGAAAGAAAACTTGATCCGTCATTGTACTTACTCTTCAATCACTAATTAACCCAATAGAAGGAAGAATTGAATTGTGAATCAAGGTTTGAATTTTTTATTACATAGCTTAAAGTTTGTACTTTCCTATTCGATAGGTAAAACGCTTAGTTGTGTCGGTAGCCAAATGGTTAATAAGTGAGGTTTTGTCTGTTCATTTGTGCCTCAAGTGTTAGGCTGATTTCTCAGAGAATCTCTTCTACTTCAGTCCAGGGTTAGACTCTTTTGAACTCTTTAGAATTTCGCGTTAGAAGCCTAGGCAGTAAAATGTTACATAACGTTTCATTTTGATTTCTTAATTTATAAATGTTACTTATATTTAAAATTTTATTTAATATATTTGAATTAGTAGTTACAGAATTTTTAATTATAAAAATAAACAATCTTTAATTTGATTTAAAATTCTAGTTAGCTAGAGTTGAGTTGGTACTGCCACTTCGTCATTTATAAAAAATAATAATTTAATAATAAATTTTCAGTTTAGGTGACAATGAAAAAGAAAGATCAACAAAAGTCCAAAACATGAGGATGAAATTTGTATGGTGTAGCAATTTGTCGTTACCTGGGAACATGATGAGTTGAAATTGTAAAAAATGACAGCAAGACTGCTGGTACTCCCTCACAGAATAACACATATATTGCTTAAACAGAAGCAACCATAGTTCTCTTTAAGTAATTAAAAGCCAAGATGAGAAAAGTGTTGAAGTTGTGTGCATTCAGAAACCACGTGCTCGTTAACCAGAACGGAAGTAAACAGTCATTTCAATATCCATTGAATGAATGCCCAACAGGTAAATTTATACTTGGAAGATATCTGTCTTTTCACTGTGCTTTTACCCTTACTATCCATCAGTAGTTTTTTTTTTTAATTCCTACAACAGTTAGTGTAAAGCTTTCATTAATTCGGCGTTGATAGTCAGATTAGGAGTAATACTTTGGTTCACTATAGCAGACCTTGATGTCTCCTACGTTGCCTAAAACCTCGGCTGATATAAAAGTTTCACTTTGCACTGTGATAGAGATGGACATGTGAAATCTAACAAAGGCAATGCAACATGTCATCCATGTACCACCAAAGGCGATGATTCTCCTAAGTTGAGGAGGACAGCTGCAAACAAATTGAAGGAGGACAGGAAAACAGGAACAGAAAGCCACTTTGAGTTTGAGAAATTCCCTCTCACCAAATATATATAGACAAATCTAAAAATTCTAACTTCAGTTGTTTTCTATAGCAATTTTACAGAGGTGAATTAAAGCCTGCCAATCCTTAAAGACAGAACAAATATTTATATAGTTGGGAAAGCTAAATGAGGCAGTGAGATGTCCTCTTTGTAGGCCTATTTAAAAAACGGGTGTTATATTCTCACTAGTTTTGTGGACTGAGCCAATCTGCCCCTTGCATTTATATGCATCCCTTTTATTAATGGCTAGGTTCAGAGCAGTAAAGATAGATAAGAGGTTTACTTGTGGAACCCAATGTCTAAGTGTAACAACTCACGTCCTTTCAAATATAAGAAACTTAGTTACTTATGCCTTTTGGAAAGATAGAATTCCACTCTTTGACAGCTTCTAGCTGTCTTCTGCAATTTAAAGACGGAGTATTAATGGGTGTTATTTTAGATTTTCAGGTGGTGAGACTTATCCTAGGCATTTAAGATAAAGCAGGGAGCTTTCAACATGCATGTGAGATGAGTATATCTGTTCTTCGTGCGAAGAAAACCATTCTGGTCAGATATTTAAAGACCGTAAGCTGCTGGTCGTAGGAGTCTTAATACAACCTCTTAAGTGCCTATTTAAGGCGCCAAAGTTCTCCTGTTAGTAGCTCTCCACAAGTATACTCAACTTCTCTACCAACTTTTCCTTCTCTTGCATACGACTATGGAGTCTTCCAAAATCTTTGGAAGCAAAGAAGAGTGTAACAGCTGTGAATCAGGGTGGACTATGTACATTGGCTCCCCAATATATGGTGATGATGTTGATGCATGCAGTGATGAAGCAGCCAACAAAAATGAAGGGAATCATAGAAACTACAATCACGCAGATGAAAGTGACGACTCTATGGCTTCTGATGCTTCTTCTGGCCCAAGTCACCAAGGCACGGCTCATTTCAAGCACGAAGAAGCTGAGGTTGAAGGCAATAGCTTTGAAAGGAAAGCTAAGAAATCGATGGTGTTCAAGGAAAAGGCTAAAGGTAGGAGAAGCGATGAGATGGTGGAAGTAGCAAAAAGGGTCAATCCAGCTACTCAGAATGGTTCCAAGGTAAGAAAGAACAACAGGATGGGGAAAAGAATGTAAAAATTTATGTTTTGCTGTTCATTTCTTGTTTTTCAGTGTCCAAGCATGGAATGATTATGTAGTCCAGATAAAAAAAAAAAAAGAAAGGTTCAAGGGAACTTCAACCTTTGATTGTGCTAGCTAGCTATCTGTTTTGGACTTTCTGATGTATGAGTTCAATCATGAAATGTAATGATATCAACTTCCTACCAATATTAGACGTGAACTTATGTATTTGGTATACACAGAGAAAGTACCCAACTAAAAATGTTTTTAGACAATAGCAGCATGATTGTACCCAGTCTCATGCCTGGACTTGACAGTATCTGCTCCAAATAGTTGTTATTTTTCTCCTGTATGATTATAGGGTGTTCAATGACAATCTGCTATTTTTAGTATAGATGATGCCATGGTACTGGTATTCTTGACAAAAGTTCTTCTTTCTTAACCATTATTACCACAGTAATTCATATTCATTTAATCGGTTATGCATCTGTAATGCCTAGTTAGAGGAACATAGCAACTCTCTGTTCGTCAAGTTTTGGCAATGAACACATACCATGGCATGTGGAAGCACGTAAATGCAGAAGGACCTAAACGACATCATAGAAACGACAGTGGACAGCCAGAGTTGCCTAGCGAATCACTCAACGGACGTATGGTAATAACAACACCACATTATGCTAGGAAGGCTTCACTACAAAGTGTGAGATAATGCATCCGTACAAGCAAAGTCAGATTGAGACTGTACTAGTGCTCTTAGCATTTACTACCCAAAGACCTCCTTCCATATATCTCTTCAGGGACAGAGAAACATAATGTTATTTGTCCTATTCCAAGCACCGAGAGTTAGATGCTCAGATTTTAAATGCATAAATTTATGCAAGTTTTGATTTATATAGATAAACTGGTTAAGAACCGATGGATCTTCCGGAAATGCTACACAAGTTTATGCGCAATGAACAGCCTAAGTCCTGAGTTGTATTGATGGTATTCTGCAGGTTGCAGCAGAAAAAAGAACAGCCGCGGGTTAAAGAGTTCATTTTCTTTGTCAGCAAAATGATGCTCTGATTAAATGATTATGGTTTTAGCAATAACCATAGGATTACCATTTTTCCAAGACACTAGAACAGGCAAAAGAGAAAAAAGAGAGGAGGAAAGTTTTTATGACAAACAGTGATAAGTTGAAAGGGAACAAAATCTAAGTTCATGGATGAATCGAGAAAGAAGTCCATAAAACATCTACTAGCAGTTAGTAATACGGACAAACGGCTAGAACCTGGCATACGTGGTGGGGCAATATTGCCATGCACGCGGCGTGACGGAGACTTTGGCTTAGGATTTTGACAAAACTCTACAGCCTGTTGGCCCAACTTATATATATAATAATGATCGTTGCATGGAAATTCAAGCTCTCGAGAGTCCAACTGCAATATATTTTTGGTAGTCGTCTTTTCTGTATCAGTTTAGTGTATAGTAGATGAATTCTTAAAAATGATAAATTATTTAGAGAGAGTTGAATCCCTTACCACATTATAAATAGTCTATTTAGACCTCCGCCTCGTCTGCAACTGCAGACTTTTGTGAATCCCTTACCACATTATAAATAGTCTGGTTAGACCCCCACCTCGTCTGCAACTGCAGACTTTTGTGAATCCCTTACCACATTATAAATAGTCTGTTTAGACCCCCACCTCGTCTGCAACTGCAGACTTTTGTGCCTCTTTCAGCTCTCTTCAGTTTTAATCTTCCTAGGAGATGGTGTTTGATACAAGAGAAGAGTATTGTTTAAACAACACGTCAAATAGTATATCATATATGGAGAGCTATAATTAACCATGTGAGGGGTATTTTGGGAGCCACCACTTACTGGTTATAGCTGATAACGACTAACTAGTTGGTGATATTAGTTATAACTGTATATATAATTAATCACAAGTGCATTGAAGGGATAACTTCCAAACATAAACAGCTAGTTTTGATCTTGCAGTCATAGTAGATACACACAGCTGAAGACAATAGCAAGTGTAAACAAGCAGCTGCAGACCCAGTAGTACGGGGCATGCATGTGACCACTTGTTCAATTATATCTTTTCCCATTTCGTTTTCATGCTTCAAGCTACCTATTCCATTAGTGGGGGACATAAATCATCACAATCCCATGGGTCGTTTTCATTTGGAAAACGACTTCTATCTAGTTCCTACAAGACGAATCACATGTCCTGGATTTCATATAGAGTTCGGCTTGCTGTGCCTTATGGGGGATATTCTTAAATGTAACGGTATCAAAAGTCCGCCTGAAATGTGTAACAGAAGAGGAAAGTCAGTGAATGATTAGTACTCTGGAGAATATTTCCCTGATGAAACCAACAAAATGTAATTTGTGTCTGATATAGTTACTTCCCGACCAACCTGTATACATGTTAATTACTCGCTGATGATAATTACTCGCCGGTTAATTATCTAAAGTTCATTAGTATACATGTTCAGGAGTGAGTATTGTAAGAACTATTTGAAGTTTTAAATTCTACTCCAACACCTATTTCTTTACGGTTGATTTGCAAATAATGAAAATTCGATTCATAAAAGCTTGCAAGAACTTGAAGTCATTCTCAATGCAACGTACGTGATTAATTTTCCTAAGTAGATCTCTTTAAGCACCAAAAGCTGTGTGAATAAGATAATGATCGACAAATAGGCTCCCCAGCTGTATGTGCGAAATTGGAAGGCAAGGAAAGGCAGCCCTCATTAGGAGCTTGGGGAATAGGGAACTTGAGGTCCCAATTCTAAATGCTTCTGTCTGTGGAAGGTGTATGTGACGAAAGTTATGAATGTGTAACATCAAGGAGGGCGTATTCGTTTACTTAACGCTAAGAGCAATGTCAAGAAGGAGAAGACTCAAAGTGAGAACTTGAGAGCTTCTGTGGAAAAGATTTGAGGACTGCAGTTTTCTTACTCTCTAGCCCTAACATGTATGTGGTCGGTGTTCCACCATACGTGCTAGCTTTGTTGCAATAGGCAGAATTTCCTTTTAAGAAAAAGGATAGTATTTTGATGGCTTTCGAGATAGTCATAATTAATATAAATAATATTATGAATTGTTTACTTACTCCATACCACTCGTCGATAACCATAGTGACTACTAAATGTAATTAATTTTTTTAATGTTCAGTTTTATTGATTCTTAAATTAAAAATTAATATTTCAATTTCAATTCTTGCAATTAAAATCATAATTTTAATGTGTCAAATTATATCAATATTTAGTAATTTAGTAAAAGCTAAAAAAATTTAAATTTTAAATTCACTATTAATATT
>JAOQML010000007.1:15497687-15516695 GCA_027568935.1 Erythroxylum urbanii | reverse complement strand
ATGGCTTTTATACTGATGATGTGAACTTTGAAATTAAAGGAGCATTAATTTCTTCCTTACCTAGATTCCATGGCTTTATAGGTGATGATCCACACAGGCATTTGACGACTATGCACATGGTGTGTTCTTCCATGAAACCACCCACGACAAATCTTGAAGATGTATTAAGGAGAGCATTCCACTTCACTTTAGAAGGCAAGGCTAAGGAGTGGCTTTACATACTACCTCAACATTTCACCACATTGACCTAGGATCAATTGAAAGGAGCATTCTTAGATGAATATTTCCTTGCCTTTAAAACTTTAAGGCTCAAAAAGGAGATAACTAGTGTTGTGCAATGAGATAATGAATCCATGCACAAATATTGGACAAGAATCATCACACTTCTAGCCCATTTTCGACACCACAATATTTCAAAGAATGATCTGGTTAACTCTTTTTATGATGGGCTCCTTCCATATCATATGCCCTCAATTTAGAGTTAGGAGTATTTAGAGAGCCGAGAGAGTCGTGCAAGACAACTTTTTCAACCAATTCTAAGAGAAAACCTAGAGAGAAATCAAGAGATTAGGGAAGGAGACAAAGGAAGAGAAACATGAGAAGAGCTTAACGTGACGTACTTCCTAGAACAGGTGGTTTCCCACTATTGCCGCCGCCTCGACTTCGTTCCTGACGTATTTTCCATTAATTTCAGTTTTATTCATATATAGGATTGAAATAGGTGTTGAGAATCTTTTGTCTTGAATGTTAAGTTTATGTTTATACTCACCTTTGGATCTTGATTTTTGAGATTAATAAAAAATGATTGATTGTGTTTTTATTGATTTAATTATGATTTCAATTCTGCTCTTAATAACTTGGCAATAAACTAAGAGGGTGAGCCAGGTAAAAATAATCAATTTGGGCTAATTAGAGTTAGGTGAATTGATAGGTTAAGAATTGAATCAAACCGGTAGAATTATGTAACGAGAGATTGAGCATAGGTTCCAAGTAGATTAATAGACAACTTAGAACTAATTTAGGTTTTGGGCCAATTATGAATCGAGAGATCGCAATTCCAGAATTTAAATTAAGGATCATCAATTAGGGGTTAAGAATTATAACTCGAGAGAGAGTAATTCACCCTAGGATCGTCGAAACTTATTAAGTCAGTGATTGTATAAGTGGTTAGGTTTCCACTAATTTCGAATCAAAATCTCCTTTCTCTCACTTGGTGATTTCTAGGTTAATTTTGAATTGGGTTGTATGATTGCTATTTTGTTTACACTTCGGCACTTTAATTTCTTAAAATTGATTATTGATTAATTTAATTTATGCATTAGTTAATTGTTTAGAATTATTATAGTTTAGAACAACTTTAGATTTTAGGACTAGATTAGGCTTCCTCGTGGGATCGACACCTTAGGTACTACACGAATGACCCCATGCACTTGTAAAATTTACCAAGGTTATAAATAGTATAACTTAGCGCATGTAACCTTGCAAACAAGTTTTTGGTGTCATTACCGGGGAAGGCAATTTAGTTCTATAGTTTAAGGCGTTAGGTTAGTTATAATTTTTAGTTTTAGTTTGTTCGTTTACTTTAGGAATCATGCCCTTGCATGAACATAAGAGTCACGCAGGATTCAAGTCGTACTACGGAGGCGATAGATTTAGAAATAACATGATTAGAACACACCCTTAGAAAAGTTTGGCGAGAAGAAGAAGAACAAGAGCTAGGAAAATCACAAATGGCCGAGGAATTTAAGAGAAACATGGACTAAGGAGCAACTCACTCATGGAATTTATGAGGCCATGGTTTAACCCATCTAATCAAGGAGTGGCTAGGCCGCCAGTTCAAGTAGCCTTGTTTGAAATCAAACCAGCCCTCCTGAACATGCTTCAGTAGAACTTCTAATTTATGGACTGGCAAATAAGGATACGAATGCACATATCGTAAATTTTCTTGAGATCTGTGATACTTTTCGGTATCACCAGATGTCAGAAGATGTTGTTAGGATTAGACTATTTCCTTTTGCACTAGATTGTTGGGTTATATAATTGCTATTTTGTTTACACTTCAAAACTTTAATTTCTCATAATTGATTGTTGATTAATTTAATTTCTGTGTTAGTTATTTGTTTAGAATTATTGTAGTTTAGGATGACCTTAGATTTTAGGACTAGATTAGGCTTCCTCATGGGATCGACACCTTAGGTACTACGTAAATGACCCGTGCATTTGGGAAATTTACCAAGGTTATAAATAGTAAAACTTAGCGCGTGTAACCTTGCAACAACAAGACCATTGATAATGGTAGTAGAACTAAGTGTTAAATGACAACAAAAATTATTGATAAGTGACATTAGGATTTAATGACAAGTGTCACTGAAAATCAGGAGATAATTGGATTAGAAATTGGAGACAAATGGACTGGTTATCAAAGATGACCCATTGGAAATCACAAGGTGGTGACATGTGGCAAGTGATAAGTGTCACTTGCTTAGTCACACGCCTATCCATGATATTTTTTCATTTAAAAGATTATCTTTTGTCTTTCATTTTCATTTGATGCTTTCTTCTTCTCTCTTTATTTTCAATTTTCATCTTCTCCATTTCTTCTTCTTCATTTCCACGATACCTTAAACTTTCACCATTATGAACTTTGCCATCATCTTTCTCTTGTTTCTCCAAGTCCCTTATTGTCTTCATCATTGTTACAAAGAAAACCTAACCTTTCCTTCTGATTAGATAATGATTGTATAAGGCTTGGAAGCTAGGTCTATGTGATGATTTTAGAAGAGTTTAGTTAAATAAGTAAGTGTATTATTATTAATCTTCATGCTATGTTAAATGAAGCATATATGATGATAGTTTAGTAGTAAATGATCATGATAAAGGAGTTAAGTATACGCTAGAACCTTGATGAATGTATGATATGTTGACGTTCTATTTTGTGGTTATGCTCAACAATAGATTATGGGTTATGTTAAAGAGAACTATTTTGATGATAGTTAGAAGTTGATAGACCATAAAATGGTGAAGTATATATGTTGAACCATGAGTGAAGAAATAAGCATATAAATGTCTTGTTTTGTGTATATGATGATTAATGATTTATGAGTAATTATAGAGATGTTTTTGAGATAAAATAATCCTAAAATGATGTAGAAAAGACGTGTATATGACCTAATTTGTGTATGGGATGAGTGCAGAAAACTGATGGATGAATACATATATGTTGTGTTCTATTTTTGAGAGTATAAAGACAATAAGTTATAAGCTATTATGGAGATGAACTAGAATGAGTTTAAAGCCAAAGAAAAGGCTAGTGTGTTGTGTTGAAATGAGAAGAAGTAAGATGATAATTTAAAGATAAAGTAAAGTTGAAGATGAAGTTAAGATTTTGCAGAAAATTTAAGAAAGTATATATATATATATAGATAGATGTTTTGTTTTTATGTTTATGATCAAATATAGATTATGTTTTGTTTATGACTAATATTGAGATAGAAATGAGATGAGAATGAAGGGGAAATGAAGTAGAAATGATTAGTTGAGTATAAGATGGTTTGGCTGTAACATATAAGAGTTAAAAAGCTGGAAAATTGGAAGATAATTAATGGGAGTTTTGGATTTTGCATAACCCACAATTGTGGGAATGCATCTATGATCGTGGGATTGAAAGAAATGCTGAGAAAGTTTCTGTTAGCAAATCTCACAATCGTGGGAATGGCCAAAATTTGAGATGTTATCTTTTATGCGACAGTTGAAATAACAAATTGTAGGTACTTTCTTATGGTGCATCTAGGCTTGAATGAGACTTGAAATGAACCTAGTATGATGCTTGAACAAGTGATTAAATGTTTGATATGTGAAGAGTGATAAATGAGGTTATAGTATAGTGAATGAATTGTTGATATCAAAGTACCAAAATCTGGAAAATTATGAGTATAATGGGAAAGAAGATGTTCATATGAATGATAATGTGATTCAAAGAAGATGAGAAATGTGTATTAAGTAAAAGTGAATGAGAAATTGGATATTTTGAGGTCTTATAATGCTAGAAAAAGGATTAGAGAGCATGCATGTGATAGATATATGACTGATGATATTAGAATGACCAAGTTCTCAAAAATGAAAACCTAAGTTTAAATTACACATATATGAGCGAGATGAGATTAAAGAAACATACCTAGAATAGTCAAATTGAACATGCATTATATATTACACATTTATATATGTTTATAATTGAATGTTTATGTGATTGTGCAAATTAGTAATGTGTATTGCATAAAGTTGATACACAAGATTAAATGTCAGCGTCCAAACTTTTCCGGATCATAGAAACAAATGCTAGTCTAGAGCGTACTGTAAGTTGACCTATATGGTCTCCTATTAATAAATTATTTTATTTAAGCATCTGTATTGAATTATGATTGATGTGAATGTGAATGTGATAATTCCAAACATTAATAGTTCGAGGAGTTTGATAAATGTGAATATATTTGAAGTGCCTTATTCAATATGAATGAGCAAGTAATAAGTAATTCTCAACATATTTGTTGAATGTCAGACTTAAGTCCGACTATATGTGAAGTGAATGTGTAAAGTGAAATAAAATGATTGATTGAACTTATGTGATTTGATGTATTTCATTATATGAATGCATGATCAGATAATGGCAGTTATGACCAGAGTAGCCACCGAAAAAGAGCTTAAAGCTCAGAATGTGATTAAGAGCTAAAGGCTCACTATGTATAATGAGCCCAGTATCCCCGACAGATACAGGACAATTATTAATGAGCCTGTATCCACAATGCATATGGACAGTTACAGGCACTCGGTCACAACAACGTAATAATTGAAATTGAGTCTTGTGAGCATTGCATATACATTTGATGTGTATGTTTAAATGAATGAAATGTACTGTTAGAATTGTTTGAATGAGAGATATGAAATAAGTGAATAAAGTGATATATGATGCTATACGATGAATTAGTGAAGTGATGTGTCTTATGTTATAATGTGAATTGTCTATAAATTATTTGTGTTATATGATATGAGTGAGCCATCGAGGATGGTCCGCTCACTGAGTTTGCCAAACTCACCAAAATTACAACTTTGTCTTTCAGGTTCAAGGGATACCTAGTTAGACCAACTGGAGTATAAACAACGCATACGGATAAGAGGTAGAGGTTAGGATCAGTTTGAACCTGCATATGTCCACAGTCTTTTTGGAAGGGAAAGATGAACTTATGTGTGGGAAATGGAGCAAAAGTTATTGCATTAGCTATAGGGACATATGTTTTGTATCTTCCTAGTAGGCTAGATTTGATTTTGGAAAATTGCTATTATATACTCATTGTGACTAAAAACATTGTGTCTATTTCATGTCTTAATAAAGCGAGATTTCATTTAACTTTTTCAAGCAATGGTTGTTCAATTAAGTTGAATGAAATGTTGTATGGTACTGCTACATTGTGCAATGGAATTTACATATTAGATATATCCAATCCAATTATAAATATCAATGTCAATAAAAGATAAAAAATGAGATAACTTAAAATCATCTTACTTATAGCATTGTTAACTTGGCCATATAAGTGAGAAATGCATGATTAAGCTACACAAGAATGGTAGCCTAGGGTTATTTGATTATGAATCATATGACACATGTGAATCTTGCTTGTTAAGCAAGATGACTAAATTACCTTTTAAAGGAAAGGGTGAACAAATGAATGGGTTATTAGACCTAATACATTTTGATTTATGTGGTCCGATGTCCATTCATACCAGAGGTGGTTTTGTGTTCTTCATTACTTTTATTGATGATTATTCAAGATATGGGTATGTGTATCTAATGAGATACAAATCTGAAGCATTTGAAATGTTCAAACAATTTAAACATGAAGTAGAGAAACAGCTTGGTATAAGTATTAAGACACTTCGATCAAATCGAGGTGTTGAATACTTAAACAAGGAATTTCTAACTTATCTCAGAGATAATGGGATAGTATTCCAGTGGACTCCACCTTACACACCACAATAAAATGGTGTGGCTGAAAGGAGAAATCGAACCTTGTTAGACATGGTAAGGTCGATAATAGGCTTAGCAGATCTACTGAAATCCTTTTTGGGTTATACACTCGAGACTACTGTTTATGTAACAAACAGAGTCCTTTCAAAGGCAGTTAAAGTTACTTCGTATGAGATATGGACTAACAAAAGACCCTACCTTTCTCATATGAAAGTTTGTGGTTGTTCGACTTATGTGAAGCAAATTCAATCAGATAAGCATAAAGCGAGATTTGATAAATGTCTGTTTATAGGATATCCTAAAGAAACAATTGAATATCAGGTCTATGTTGCTTTAAAGAAAAAGGTGTTTGTCTCAAAGCATGATGTCTTTTTAGAGAAAGAGTTTCTTCTAAGAGAAGACAGTGGGAGCAAAATTGACCTTAATAAAGTTTTTGATGCTCAAACAGGTGCAAATTAATTGCCTGAACCCAAAATTGTTATTCATGGCAATGAGACAATAATTAAACCTTTTGACACACAAAATGTTCATGGGTCAAGTAGGATATGCAATGTTCCAGAGAGATATGAATTTCTCATAAGTGAACACAATGACGTATTGCTCATAGAGGACGATGAGCTTACAACCTATGAAGAGGCTCTGAAGAGTTCAAAATTTGAAAAATGGTTTTAAGCTATGAAGTCCAAAATGGATTCCATGTATGAAAACCAAGTATGGTCTTTAGTTAAGCCACTTGAAGGGTTAAAACCCATAGGGTGTAAGTGGATTTTCAAAAAGAAAATCGATATGGAAGGTAATGTGATTACCTACCTATAAAGTGAGGCTAGCTACTAAAGGTTATCGTCAAAGACAAAGAGTTGACTACGATGAGACATTTAGCCCCCTAGCTATGCTTAAATCCGTTAGAATACTCCTAGCCATTGCTGCTCATTATGATTATGCAATATGGCAGATGGATGTGAAGACAACTTTCCTAAATGGAAACCTAGTTGAGGATGTATATATAATACAACCTGAGGGCTTCACGTCCACAGATGGCAGAAAGGTATGCAAGTTTTAAAAATCGATTTATGGATTAAAGAAAGCATCCAAGAGTTGGAACATCCGATTTGATGAGACAATCAAAGAGTTTAGTTTCTCATAAAATCTTGATGAACCTTGTGTGTATAAGAAGGTTAGTGGGAGTGCTATCATATTCCTTCTATTATATGTGGAAGACATGTCACTTATAGGAAATGATGTCTCAAGTTTGCAATCAGTCAAAGTTTAGTTGTCCTATAATTTTTCCATAAAAGACCTTGGGGAAGTAACTTATATATTGGGAATAAAGATCTATAGAGATAGATCAAGGAAGTTGCTAGGTCTTTCACAGTCAACATACATAGACAAAGTGCTAAATAGGTTTAGCATAGAGCAATCCAAGAGAGGGTTTCTTCCCATGACTCATGGGATAAAGCTCTAAAAATCTATATGTCCTAAGACGCAAGATGAAAGGACTCATATGAGTATGATCCCGTATACTTCGGCAGTGGGATTAATCATGTATGTTATATTATATACAAAACCCGATATTTCGTATGATCTAAGTGTTATGAGCAGATATCAATCAGATCCTAATAAGGGTCACTGGGTAGCTATCAAGAATATCCTAAAGTACTTGATAAGGACTAAGGATGTATTCTTAATATATGGAAATGGAGATCTTGTAGTGAGCCGCATATAGATGCCAATTTTCAATCTAATTAGGATGACTTCGAATCCCAGTCAGGTTATATTTTCACACTGAATGGTGGAGCAGTCAGTTGGAAGAGTTCCAAAAAAGAGACAACTGTAGATTCAAAGACTGAGTTAGAGTACATTACAGCTGCAGAAGCAACAAAAAAACTGTTTAGATCAATAAGTTCAGAACTTGGAGTGGTTCCTAGCATAGTAGACCCAATATTGTTATATTGTGACAACAATAGGCTATTGCACAAGCTAAGGAACCAAGGTCTCATCAGAGGTCCAAGCACGTACTCAGGAGATATCACCTTTTTAGGGAGATAATTGATAGAGGTGGTATGAAGATAGAGAGACTGCCCACAGATCAGAACATCACTAATCCTTTAACTAAGCCTCTTCCTCAGACAAAATTTGATTCTTGTGTACTCGCCTATGGTATTAGATACAAAGGCGATTGGCTTTAGTGTAAATAGGAGATTATTATAATAGTACCCTAAAAGCAATCACCTTTAGTACTTTTGTATAAACTTTATTTTGATTAATAAAGTAAAAGGCATTTTCATTAATTTGATATTCATTTATATGAATTGATATTGATCTTAAATCAAATTAATAAAGTCCATGATACAAAACATAGCATGAAGGAAATTATGATGAGATTATGATAATGAGATTCCTATCACAGTCAAAATCCCTAGTCATAGGATTAACAAAACAGGACATTATTAATCCAGACAGACTAGTACATATTATACTTTTTGATTTGATCAAGCAGTGGATCTCATAAAACTGTACTCATGTTTAGAGTTAGTATATGGCTATTTACTAAGGGTAGTCAGTACATCGGATGACTCGCTATAAGTGTAGTGCCCCCTTACCATAGGGTACACTCCGAGACGCCCAGAGGTCACTTTGGTATATATCCTATGATAAGGTCAGGCTACTATCGATCACTATATTCACTTAACATGGCATCATATCATTATTCACTTATAAAGCATCATATGAAAATCACAATATTTTAAAATCAACTTTTTTCCTCATTTCACTTCATAAAAACCGAAAGTCTACATTGTACCTTTAAACACTTACTACATGTTCATCATCAAAACCTAGTATAAAAGTACTACATGAAAGAGGAAAATATTCAAAGTCTATCTAATGTATCCAAAAATCCCAGCTGATCGACCTTTGAGCCATGACTTCTCTTGCCAAATCACAATTTACATGGATGATAGAGCCTCTCAGTAACTAGAGTCGTCTCTCAGTCCTGAAAAGACAACATTGCAATTTTGGTGAGTTTTGTGAACTCAGTGAGGTAACCATCATTAATGGTTACTCAATTCACGCAACCCATCATTTCACATCACAAATATTTCACAAAATTGCACTTTACATCAGTATCACATTTTCACTTAAGCATAGGCAAATTTTTGCAATTTAATCAATCAAACATACTTATCAAAATGCATATGGAATGCTTATGAGACTCTTTTCCAATTGTTATGTTGCTGTGACCAAGTGCCTGAACTTCCCCGTATCCATTTTGAATATCGGACTCATTAATAACTATCTCTTATCCGATCAGGATACAGGGCTTATTATACATAGTGAGCCTTAGGCTCTTAATCATTGTTTGAGCTCGAGGCTCTTTGCACACGTTAAGCTTTAAGCTCTGATCGGTGGTTACTTTGGTCACAATTGTCATTATCTAATCATGCATTCATGTATGGAATGCATCTCACATTTTCAGTCAATCATGTCAAAACACATTTAGTTCTTCACATTAACATTCAAGCAACAGTTTAATATACATTCCACATTTAACAGTCATCGGACATTCTGTCCGGAATCAACAATCAAGCCGCATTCATTCAATCATTTCAAAGCAGAAATTAAGCACACAAATAATTAAGTGAGACCATTTAGGTTACTCACAACTTGCTCCCGAAGCTAATGCCTAGAAGTTCTGGCAATGTTTGGAGGTTGACGTTCCAGTTGTTCCTCTATATCAAACACCATACATATATATCACAATTTGTACAATCATAAGTGTTTAATAATGTAGATGTATGAAATGAAATATATATAATGCATGTTCATGACAATTCTGAGTATTTATATATAAATTTCATCAAAAAGTTATTCTCATCTCAAAACTCATCTAAGTACAATTTATACTTAGGTTATCTCTCACTAAAACTATTAAAATCTCAATTACTTTCTCATTGACTCACTTCAGATTTTTTTCCAAGTCACACTTTTGGGTCTACTGTTAACATTCAATTAGAAAGTGAAACTGATTAAATTTGGTCATATTCACTTATATAAAAGTGTTCTTCTATGTCTTATGTTTCTATTGATACCAAAATCACTCAATTTTGTTCAGTAATTTGGAAGATATGCCTCAAACATTTTTGAGCTGTTCATATTCAAAAATAGTGTACTAAGCATAACTTCCATCAAAACATTAACCATCTTAGAGACTGAATCACAATTAGACTTCTCATATGATTTTTAGCTCTATGTCTCTAGTTTATTCCAAATCAAATATCATTTCATTCGGACATCTAGGGAAGAAGTTATGGTCAAAAGAAACGCGACTGTCCAGTTTGCAAATTCCTCTTGGGTGGTTAGATCAATTGCAAGTCATGGCTACTATTGAGGAAAACAGTAACTTGATGTGACAATTAAACATGAGTCTTGCAATTAACTCATGAGCATGATAGAGGAAAGTCAGCGGGGTGCAGGAGTCACGAGCATGAGAGGAACATGAGTGTGCAAGAGTCATGAGCGTGACAGATAAAGATAAAAATTGGGTGAGAGTACAAGTCAAACCCGTCCACGTTTATCACTCAATCTCTCTAAATTAATTTCATATGGCTATAATTTTTGGAGGAGAGAAGAGAAATGTCTTACGAGTCCAATGGTTCAAGTCTCATCTCATTTTTAGGTCGGACGAAAAAGATATTTCCCAAAAACCCATCAGATGTTCATCACCCCTGAAAACTTCAAAGTCGCTATCGTGCAATTCTTCTTCTTCTTTACCAACATCTCTACTTCAAACCACCATAATGTTTGATCCAGAACTCCAAAAATTAAAAATTTTATATCAAATTAAAGATAAAAGAAATATGTACAACTTTCATGCAGAACATTATGTCAAAATCCATCTATATCAGTACATTAAATTCATGGAAATTTCAGATCAAAATTTTAACTCTCTTATTACTGTATAGATAATCTCATTGGTGTGAAAGACCTATTACTGGAGAATTCATGGGGTAGAGCCAAAAAGTGTGAACTGTACAAGTTAACAATAGAATTGATTAACTGAAGGAAAGGGCTCCGGTGTATAGAGAAGACCTTACCGTTTAAAAAGTAACCATAGAAACGATGGAATCCACTATTTCTTTATCCATTTCTATTTACTGCTTGTTTCAAAACTTCTTTCGAGGAATGGGCTAGACCCGGGCATTTCTCAAGAACAATAGCTAAAGGACCTGATACTACCACTTGGATCTGGAACCTACATACCGATGCTCACGATTTCGATAGCCATACCAGTGATTTGGAGGATATTTCTCGAAATTTTTTTTTTTTCAAAAACTTTTATTAATCAGTAATAATAACTAATGGAAGTGTTATTTAGAATAAATAAATATTAATGAATAAAAGAATCAATAATGTAATATTAATGAATAAAATAATAACTACTGGAATTGTTATTTAGAATAAATATTAACAAAGAAATAAAAAACGACTAATGAATAATTCCAGTTCGTTTGAATTTAGTATACACACTAATATCTCTAGTTTAAAAAAATTAAGAATAATCTCAATTGAACAACTCTAGAAGAAGTTATGGGTAAAATACTGAAGCATATGCAATGAACATTTTCCAATCCATCATCTTCAAGTTTTTCCAGATTTTTAAACCTAACATATTTGTACAAAGATCATCCTTTTCTACTTCATTTCCTCTTCATTCTCCACTCCATTTCAACTCAATTTAATTCACAAACAATTCGTGATCTATGTCTGATCATTAACCAAAACAGAACCTATACATTTACCCATTCATTCTTCAATTCACTACACTCATATACTAATGATCATTCTACCTCAACATTATCTCTATAACAATTTATGATTAATGATCATACACATATACAAAAGCAAGACATTTATATGAATTTTTCATCACCCATGACACACACATAAAAATTCACACAATCAAGTCATCAATCTTAATGTACTCATCATTCTAGCTTCATTTAACCATACCCATGATATTTAAAACATAACTTACTTGATTTAACTCCAAATCTTGAAACACAACAAGAAGCCCTAGCTCCCAAGCATCACACAAGCTTCATCTTGAATGTTGGAAAATCTAGGTTTTCTTGTGGTAAAGAAGACAACAAGATGGGAGTGATAAGTGAAAGAAAAGAAGGCAAGGTTCAATATGTATGGAGGTTGGAGAAGCAAAAAAAAATCGTGAAGGAGAGGAGAAATGGAGAAGGTCACAAAAATAGAAAGAAATGAAGAAGAAAAGCAAGTAAAGACAACATTTAAAGTGGTCTTTCAAATAAAAAAGTGGAGTGATGTGAGTGGGGAGGAGTGGCAAGTGGTGGTGACACTTGTCACTTTCCTATGGTCCCAATTAGACCTCTTTTAAAAACTAGTCCATTTAACTCCCTTTTCTATCGCAATTGTCTCCAAAATTCAATGACCTATGTCATTAAATCCCAATATTATAAAAAATTTCACTATCATTTGAAATTTATTTCTACTTCCATTCATTAATTGTTTCGCCACTTAGCATTTTTCCTAGTCCAAAAATACCCTTAATTCTAGAAAATTTCTTAAATTTTCCCAAGAATTCTAAATCAACAAATACTTGCTCCAAATCAATTTTCAATAAAAATAAACCATAATTCCCAACAAAATCACATTCCACATATTAATTATACTCAGAATGTCAATGAATGCATATACAGTCATTTTAAATGTGCAACATTTCACTATTCACTTGTATGCATATGTCATATTATGCATGAGCATGAAAAATGTATTTCTAACCTCCCAAAGGTAATGGGACCTTACAATGAGATTATCATATGGATGATCTATCGAATGTCAATGATTAATCTCATCATAGTAATGGTATAAATATCCTTAGACTTGAAGTACTCAAGAATATCTTGGATACTAATCCTGTGCTTTGACATCATTCTTGGTTACCTTAAGATAAGGTTGCTCTTAGGGTGGTGATTGGGTACAGCTATTAGTATTCGAAGGTAATTGGGTTCACCACTCTTGATAAAAGGAGATGGTATCTGCAACCTCTTGTCAGGGTCATTACGCGAGAGTCTCTGGCTAGAGCAATTATGTGTCATACAGAGAGTTTTCAATTACATATACAGTAATGAGAACCTAGGACAATAACTAACATCATTTGGACTAGATGTGACATAGTTAATCTAGTGGAGTTAACACATAGCCCATACTTTGAATCAAGTGGGGTATAGTATGGTGAAAGGACAAATTGCACAGTAATTGTCTATGGAAAGGTTCATAAGTTAGATAATTAACTATCAAAGAGTTTGTGTGTTAATCCACCTATATTCCAACAAATTGGCATCATAAAACCCTTCTGATTTGATTAAACTAAGAATTAATTTAAGTGCCTAAAATAACCAGGAACCTAAGGGTCACACGCATAAAAGATCAAATGAAAAACAAGTATGTATGGCATATTTTAAGCAAGCCATGATCGTGCTTCATAGGACAACGATCATGGCCAAAGGAAAGACATACCACGATCGAGGCCAACAAGGCCACGATCATGACAGAGGCCACAAAATGATATATAAATGAGTTCTTCACTTATGTACACGAGGTGATAGAGAAAGGGTTCTAGAAGAGTTCTAAAGAGAGTGAGAAAAGTTCTTAAGTTATCTTCATACAATTTATGCAATTATTGTATAAATCAACATACATACAAGATAACCTTGATCTATCTCCCATATTGACCATCTACTTGAATTCACCAAGTTTTACCCTTACAAATTGTTTCATCTTCCTACTTTATGTGTTCTTGGGTGATTAAGGAAGGGTTTGGTGGTTGCAATAACTCAAACAAGGAGAAGAAACAAAAAAGGAGGAGAAACAAAGGTAACAAATATTTTTATATTTGATGTTCTTTACATGTCCTTGTATGCATGTATGATTTTTTAGTTCTTGCGTTGTCATGGTGTCAGAATCTTGATTTCGAAACTTCCGCTGCATTCGTATGCATGTGATGCATGCAACCAAGGCTAACCCAACAATATATGACTGTGGAAACATTTATAAATTGTGATTATAATGTGATATGACATATTTATGTACATTTGACAATATGATTGATGGAATAAATTGATGAATTATTCCGAAAAGTTTATATGAGATGTGTTCAATTCATGATGAATTGTTGAGATGAGGAATATTGTGTACTCGGCTTATACTTAAATGTTTGATGTCTTGAATGAGTGAGCACATCAAGGATAGTTCACTCACTGACTTCGCGAAACTCATCAAAATTGCAACGTGGCTTTTCATGTACGAGAGAGGAGACCTAGTTCCTAAGACACTCTAGAAGAAAAATTTGGAATTAACAAATGGTTCAAAGGTCTGGTCAATTGACATCTGAGGAATTGTATATTGTTTTTATGTAGTTTCTTACTTCATGTAAATCTTTTGTATAATGAGTAGTAAACTCTCCAAACACTTTTGATGATGTAAATATTTGTTTAATGAAATGTACTACTACAGTGTTTGAAAATTGTATAATGCCTTAATAAGGGAATATGACTACTCTAACATGCCATTATCATAGGGTATGTTCTCGAATGTCCTCGAATGTTCATATTTATACTAGTAGTGCAGTGTTACATAACTGGCTTTTGCTAGCTACATTAAATTTGTCATCCTCAGCTCTCTCCGCACCTTTGGTCATCACACATGACAAGTTAATGAGAACATTATGGGGGAGGATCTAAAGGCATTAGAGTGATGGAAAAAGTTAAATGGGAGGAGGTATGTACTCCTAAATAGGATAATAGATTAGGGATCTAATCCTTAAGAATCATTAATAAAAATTTTATGATAAAAAGAATTTGGATAGTCCTATTAAATCTAGAGATTCATTTGTTAAATGGATAAAAATGTATTCCCTGAAGGGAAAGAGATCGTGGAAAAAGAAAACAGACCAATATCATCTTAGTTCTTATCACAATTATTGAAAATGAGGATTGATTATCCTTTGCATGAACATTCAGTGTATAGTTGGGAGTGGAGAAATTTCTTCCTTATAGTTTCAAAATTGGTATATAATAAGTCCTTTAACAAAATCCTTTAGAATGTATTCATTGAATCTCCTTTTTTCCTCAAAATAAGAAAGTTAGATCCATCTTTTAGAACAATAATTAGAAAGATTAATTCACTATAATACTTTGGAACTACACACATAATTAATCACCTATAGTGGAATATAAGACTCTTATCTATAGTTTGCTCACTAGTTAAGAGAATTCAGCTTGAAGTCATGCAAGAACATAAGACCTCACCCGAGTAAACATCCTTGGACTGAGATCTTCTGCAGGAAATTACCTACTAAAATATTAACACTACTTAGTTTATATCAAATTTAATACTTCAAACCTTTGATAGACTTAAATTTCTCAACAATTATAACCATTTTAGACTTTGTAGTAAAGCACATAAATTTCCAAATCCCTATTATTTACTTGTGATTTTATTAAGGGTATACGATACTGCATTAATTCCAAATTCTTCTAGAATGATCATAGCATCAATTGTCAAAAATTAATGGATAAAGTAATAATATATAAATCTATAACTTATTCAAGGAATAAGGATTGCTAAGTAATCACTTTAGGAAGCACGATCTATACTATTTGGAATGAAAGGAATAGAAGAATATTTCGAGGAGTTGAGAAAACTACGTTCAAAGTAAAGATAGACTGTGATACATAGATTACGAAATAATTCATCATATAAGGAATGCACAACAATTGTATTATATCCCTAACTGATGTATAGAAATTATAGTAGGCAACAGAAACTATCCCAATGCTAAAGAGGAATGCTTGATAAGGAAGTTAATTAACAAATACTATAAACGGAAATAAGAGAAAGGGAAAAGGTATAATTAAAGAAGGATATCATTAAGAGACTCGAAGAATGATCACTCTGTAAAGTTAAGGAAAAGAAAGGAACCATTATAGTAAGTAGATTATAGCCAACCTTAGAAATAGCTCCAAGAGATACCAATCACAAACATAACCTACAAAGCAAAACTTAATTAGGCATTAAAAGATTCAATAAAACATATAGAAGGAATTGTAATGATGAATGGATTATAGGGATAAGGTGAAAATCAAAATACATGTAGAAGAGGTAAGCAACCATGCAGTCTTCAAACATGAAAATTATGTATCATGTGGAATGTTCTAAGATGGAAGAGGCCTATCCAAGTCTAAAGAGTTACTCTAATGTCATTTTGCAAAAAGCTTTAAGAATTTACCAAATTTATCTTCCTTTCTATTTATCTCAAGTTCCTGTAAGTATGGAATTTTCAACTTATATTCTTTGACAACTTTCTTCTTTAGCTATTATTCTTTCTCTTTCTCCTTATCCTTCAGTTCTTATATAGTGACTTTTTCTCTTTAACCTTAACTACTTTCCAATTCTTAAAGTAAATGTTTTTACTTGCTTACTTAGGTTTTGATTAATGTTGCTATGAAATTTTCATTATTTCCTTTAAGCTACAAGGTTAGCAATCTTTGTAACTTAACGAAACACTTTAGTACTATAGAATTGATCCTCAAATATTGTCATGAATCTTGTCATGATTGGGGTGTCTATTTATGTGACACCATATACCCCCTGGGAGCATATGCAAGTGCTACACAAAACAGAACCAAAGTAATCCAATACATACTAAAGCATTTCTAGAAACTGAAGAAGCATACATTTCATTCATCATTGGTAAGGTCATATTTAGAACACAACATACACATGATACTTATTACATACAAACCTTAATCCAAATCGAAAATGTATTAAGGTTTTTACAAACCATTAAATAAAACAAAAAATACAACATATCTCATTACATTAAAGAACAACTCAAAACAAACTGAACATTTCTAGAACAAAACACAATCTTTTTGGACATTGCGGTTGTCTTTATCCCAATATCAAATCTTCTTATTAGAACCTACATAGGGGTAAAACTACCATGCTAAGCATATAGCTTAGTGGGGAATAACTAAACAACATATAAACTGCTAACTGTCTCTAACAGTCGTCTAGCATATCATATACTGGATCTTTACAAATCTCAAAAAAACTTTAATTGTTCAAATTACTAAACATTCCAATTTCATTTGCATCAGAACAGAATAGCATCTATCATAACAGAATATACTTACGTCAAACTTATAAGTATCCGAAAAGAATATCAGAATCATAAAACATAATTTTAAAGTATCTGAACAAATCTTGCTTATATCATAACAACATTTAACTGTATCAGAATTGAACTTAACTTATATCAGAATTGAACATTTATCATAACACAAAACTAGTTAGCTTGCTAATCCTTTTTACAGAATTGGGTAACAGGGCCAGAATAGGAGATACCTATTGGTATTACAGAATAAGAGAGACTTATATCTTAACACTAAAGTGTTAATATCAAGAGAGACTTATGTCTCAGACACTGAAGTGTCATTATCAGGAGACACCGAAGTGTCGACAACTTAAATGTGTCCAGGAGTAGCTACAGACCCTTCTAGGCACGCTTATTGATAGTTTTCAATTGCATTGTATTTTAGGGTTTAATTTTTTATATATCTAGTATGAAATTCAATGTTAAGTGTGTGATTATGTGTTAATTATGTTAGTTTATGTGTTTAAGTGTTTTTAAGGGTTATTATGAGTCTTTGTGCTTAATTGTTATTTTTTAGGTACCTTGATGGGTTTGTTAGTGTTTTAGGGTAAATGGTGAAGAATGGAGAAGATTTGAGAAGTTTCAGGCTAAAGACATAGCCTACGATCGTGGCACAGCAAGCCACGATGGTGATAAACAAGGACAAGCTAGAGCAGCCAAGCCACGATCGTGCACATGGGGGGACGATTGTGATAGAGAGTTTCCATTCAAGCCACGATGGTGCATAATAGGCCACAATCATGATAGAAAGGTTTAGGCACTGGTCACGATCTTGACAGGCAAGGCCATGATCTTGGCCTGCTTCACAATCTTAGCCTGCGTCAGGCTAAAGCAAAAACTCAAATTTTGCAAGATTTTTGAAACTGTTTCGACCCTGACCTTGACCTAGAGCGCCCAAAGTATAAATACAACATTATGAGACAGATGCAGTAGCCTAGAGAGTCATGCAAAAGAGCCATCACATTAGCCAATTCTGAGAAAAAACTTAGAGAGAAATTGAGAGATTGAGGAAGGAAATGTACTTCACGGAACACACGGTTTCCTCCTATCGCTGCCTCTACAATTTCATTCCCGACAGTATTTTCCATTTATTCAATTTTATTGATGTATGAAATTGCAATATTCGTTAAGAATAGGTTATGTTGAATGTTGAATTTTGTTTATACTCACCTTCAGGTTTTTAATTCTTAAGATTAATAAAGTTTAATTGATTGTGATATTGTTGATTTAATTGTGATTCAATTTATGTTCGTAATAATTCGGCAATAAACTGAGAGGGTGAGCCAAGTGAAAATAATCAATTTGGGCTAATAAGAGTTAGGTAAATTAATAGATAAGAATTGGATCAAACTAGTAAAATCATGTAACGAGAGATCGAGCATAGGTTCCCAGTAGGTTAATAGACATTTTTATAACTATTTTAGGTTATGGGTAAATTGTGAGTCGAGAGATCATAATTCTATAATTCAATTTAGGGATCATTGGTTAGGGTTAAGGATTATAACTCGAGAAAGAGTAATCTACCCTAGGACCATCTAGACCCATTAATTTGATATCTGCATAATTGGTTAGATTTTTATTAGCTTCGGATTAAAATCCCTGTTCTTACACTTAATAGTTTCTAGGTTGATTTTTGGATTGGGTTGTGTGATTTTGCTATTTTGTTGATGTTAAGTCAAGAGGACTTTACGATGACTAATTTTGATGACAATCAAATAACAATAATGTTAGAAACAAAAGAATG
>JAOQML010000007.1:15477519-15489651 GCA_027568935.1 Erythroxylum urbanii | reverse complement strand
AACTTTAAATACCTTAGAGGTATCTAAACTTTGAATTTCTACCGCACCATAAGAAAAAACGTTAGTAACAATAAACGATCTAAGCCAACGAGATCGTAATTTCCTGGGAAATGACTTAAGCTTTGAATGATAAAGAAGAACTTTTTGTGTGATTGAAAACTGTTTCCTAGAAATCATTTTATCATAAAAACTTTAGTTTTTTCCTTATAGATTTTTGCATTTTCATATGCTTCATTATGAATCTCTTCTAACTCTTGCAATTGCAATTTCCTATTGTTACTAACTTCTACCTAATCCATGTTCAACTGCTTCACTTCCGAATAAGCTCTATGTTCTATTTCCACAGGTAAATAACAAAGCTTACCGAAAACTAACCTGTATGGCGACATGCCTATCGGAGTTTTGTAAGTAGTTCGATACGACCACAAAGCATCGTCCAATCGTAAGCTCTAATCTTTTCTATTTGGATTCACCACTTTTTCCAGTATAGATTTGATCTCCCTGTTGGACACTTCAGCTTGTCCACTTATTTGCAGATGATAAGCTGTAGAGACTCGGTGTGTTATACCACATCTCTTTATCAAAGCTTCAAAAATCCTGTTGCAAAAATGGGTTCCTCGATCGCTAATGATAGCTTGAGGCATTCTGAATCAGACAAAAATGTTAGATTTAACAAAATCTATAATAGTTTTAGCATCGTTAGATAAAGTAGCCTTAGCTTCAACCCATTTCGATACATAATCCACAGCTAGCAAAATATAGTTCTTACTAAAGGAAGAACGAAAAGGACTCATAAAGTTTATTCCCTAAATATCAAAAATCTCACATACCAGAATGTTCGTGAGTGGCATTGATTCCTTGATCCCAAGCTACCTGTTCTTTAACAATGATTGCAAAACTTGCAAAACATGTAAGAGTCATAAAATAACTTAGGCCAAAATAGTCCACATTCCAGAATTGTTAGAGCAGTTCTTTTGGGACCAAAATGTCCCCCACACACAGATGAATGACAAAAATGTAAAATAGAAGGAATTTCATCATCTATGTCACATCTCCTAACAATCTGATTAAAAAATTTTTCAAAGATGAGGTTCATCTCAAATGTAATATTTAGCCTCTCGTTTAATTTTATCTCTTTTAGCTCTAGATAAGTCACTAGGTAAAGACTTAGTACCAAGAAGTTTATTATATCTGCATACTATGGAATTACCTGTTGAATTGCGAAGAGACTTTCATCCAAAAATTTGTCATGAAGAACATCAGATGCGGTACTCGGAGTGATCCTACTTAGATGATCGGCCACCAAGTTTTCAGCTTCTTTCTTGTCGTGGATTTTTAAATTGAATTCTTGAAGAAGTAAAATCCATCAAATTAATCTCAGCTTGGCTTCTTTCTTATTCACCAAATATTTCAAAGCTGCATGGTCTGAATAGATGATCACCTTCGTCCCCAATAGGTATGGCCGAAACTTCTCCAATCCAAAGACTCCGATTAAAAACTCCTCCGTCGTAGAATAATTCTTCTGGGCATCATTAAGTGTCATGGATGCATAATAAATAATATGAGATACCTTGTCCACTTTTTGGCCCAGCCTGATGCCGACTGCATAATCTGAAGTATCGCACAACTCAAAAGGCATATCCCATTTCAGTGGCTAAATAATCGGAGCTGTAGTGAGTCGTTCCTTGAGTTCATCAAACGCACTTTTGCACGGCTCATCGAAATCAAACTTCACATCTTTTTGGAGTAGTCTGCACATGGGTTACGCAATTTTAGAGAAGTCCTTGATAAATCACCGATAAAATCCTGCGTGACCAAGAAATGAACAAACTTTTCGTGCAGTCACAAGGTAAGATAAAGATCAAATAACATCTATCTTAACCCTATCGACTTCAATTACCTTATAAGAGACATTATGACCCAAAATTATTCCTTGATCAACCATGAAATGACATTTTTCATAATTTAAAACTAAATTAGTTTCAATGCAACGTTTAAGTACTTTTTCAAGGTTGACAATGCATGTTTCAAAAGACTCTCCATAGACCGTGAAATCATCCATAAAATTTTTCATGTAATTTTCCACAAGATTAGGGAAAATACTTACTATACACCTTTGAAATTGCGCAAGTGCGTTACACAATCCAAATGGCATTCTTTGGTAAGAAAAGGTACGGAATGGACATATGAAGGTTATTTTATCTTGATCCTTGGATGCTACCAAAATCTGGTGGTATCCTGAATAACCATTTAAACAACAATAGTGAGATTTACCTGTAAGTCTTTCAAGCATTTGATCAATAAATGGAAGTGAAAAATGATCTTTTCTAGTAACCGAATTAAGCTTCCTATAATCTATGCAGAATCCCCAACCATTTTGAACACGAGTTGGTATTAACTCACCATCGCTATTTTCAACCACAGTTACCCCAATTTTCTTCGGAACTACCTAGACCGGACGTACCCAATTGCTATCTAAAATTGGATAAATAATGATAGCATTAAGAAACTTCAAATTTTCTTTCTTCACTACCTCCATCATGGGTGGATTTAGACAACGTTGGGGTTGCCTCACCTCCTTTGCTTCATCCTCGATAAAAATTCGGTACATGCAAATAGTGGGACTAATACCCTTCAAATCAGCCACTGTCCAACCAAAAGCTTCCTTGTTTTCCTTTAACATGTGAGTTAGCTGAGTTTCCTACAAAACCATGAGTTAATTAGAAATAATAAGAGTTAATGTATATTGCTCACCTAAAAAGATGTACTTCAAATAGCTAGGCAAGCTCTTCAACTCCAACTTTGGTGGCTGGACCAACGACGGCAGCAACTTGGCATTAGTTCTGGACATCTTCACGTATGGTAGTTGTTTGAGCAATGGTTCGGTGTCCTCTATTTTGCACAATAACATCTCTATTTGATCACTAGACAATACCAATTCCTTGCTTCCTTGCCACCGTGATGTATTTTCCACTTCCAAGAATATTTCAAGCTCATCTTTGTCCTTCAAAATCAAATTTTCCTACACCCATATGTCAATAAAATCCACAGAAATAATAGGTTGTTCATCATCCGGAATTTTCATGGCATTGTAAATATTGAAGTTAATTAATTCACCATCAAATTTCGTAGTTAAAGATTCATCATAAACATCAATTTTTGTTCTAGTAGTTTTCAAGAATGGCCTTCCGAATAAAATCGGGTTGAAGAAGATGTATCATCGGTCCCCATCTGTAAAATATAGAAATCAGTCAGAGAAAGCATATCCCCTACTTGAGCCAAAATGCCTTCTAACACACCCTTCGGATATGCATTTGAGCAATCTACTAATTGAATCACTACATTAGTTTCTTTAAGACATCCTACATTTAAAGATTTATAAACATCATATGGCATTATATTTATGGACGCATCTAAATCTAATATAGCTTTTTCAATTCACAAATCACCAATTTGACATGAGATAGTGAACATACCTGGGTATTGACATTTGGGTGGAAGCTTTTTCTTTTGCAAAATAGCTTAAACATTCTCCCCCAATTGCACCTTCTCATCAAATTTTAATTTCCTCTTTAAAATGAAAAGTTCCTTAAGGAATTTTGCATATCGTGGAGTCTATTTAATCGCATCAAGTAGAGGAATATTTACCTGAACTTTCTGAAAAGTCTCCCATATTTCCTTCTCTTGCTCTTCCTTCTTTGCTTTGGAAAATCGGCTCGAAAAAGGGTGGGAACCACCATATTCTGCAGAGTTTTTTCTGGTTGGGCAGGTGTCTTTTGCGTTGCTTCTTCTTCTACCTCTCTTCTAGAAATTTTCGAAAGTGGTTCCTGCAATTCCTTACCATTCTACAATGTTATAGCCTTCGCATTTTGTTTGGAATTGATCTCTGATTGTGCTGAAAAATTTCTAGAATTTTGTGCTTCCAATCTATTTATGGTAGTTGCCATTTAGCTCATTTGATTTTCAATATTTCAGATACTTGCTTTAGTATTTCTCTGAAACGTCAAAGTGTTAATGGCCAAAGGTTGAACTATATCTTCCAAAGAAGGCTTACCTTCAGAATTGGGTGTTGTATTTTGATGTTGTCGAGGCATATACGGTTGTCTATACTGCTAGAAATTTGTGGTTGCTTGCTGCCCTTGAGGATTTTCATAACGCAAATTCGGGTGATTGCGCCACCTTGGATTGTAGGTTTTAGAAAATAAGTCGTACCTCCTTTCATTTGGTCCAGGAAAACCTCCTACGGTATTCACATGTTCTGCGTTTTCATCCTACAAAACCAGACATGCATCAGTGGAATGTCCTAACATTAAACATATTTCACATAACTTTACTTCTTCTTTCTTTGTAACCGCAATTTGTCGCACCAAAGAAGTAAGGTCATCCAATCTTCCCTCCAATGTGGTCGCATTAACCTTATTCACAGTTTTTGTTCCATGCCTAATACGTATTCTGAATTGTTGGGTATTGGAAGCCATGTTTGCGATCAAGTCCCTTGCAGCTATCGATGTTTTGTCAACTAAGGCACCACTACTTGCAATGTCAATCATACTCCTATCCATGAGTGAAAGACCTTCGTAGAAGTATTGAATCAATAGTTGGTCGGTTATTTGGTGGTGTGGACAACTAGCATAAAGTTTCTTGAATCTTTCCCAATATTCGTAGAGTGTTTCTCCCGTATGTTGTCAAATTCTACATATTTCTTTCCGAATGTTAGCTACTCTTGATGCTGGAAAATATTTCTTAAAGAAGAGCCTCTTCATTTCAGCCCATGTTTGCACATTTTCTCTAGTTGAATAGTACAACCAATCTTGAGCATCATCTTTGAGAGAAAATGGGAAGGCTCTTAGCTTAATCTGCTCATCTGTCACATTCGTCGACTTCATTCCCATACAAATCACGTCAAATTCCTTCAAGTATTTGTACAAATCTTCTCCCAGTAAACCCCTGAAAATATGTAATAAATGAATTAGCTCAGATTTTAATTCAAAAGTATTGTTATCACCTAAATTTGGAAAGTTAATGCAGTGGGGCTGTTAAGCGTCCGTGGGCACAGCCAGTTCGCGAAGGGTTCAGTTTGCTGCCATCCGTTCCATTTTTTACACTTGTTGCTGCCGTTTCGTCTGTTTCTGTAGCCTTTTGGTTGTCTTCTCGTTCTCTTAATCGAATAACAATTTGGTTGTTTTATCTACTCGTGTAACACATATATATAGTTGAGAAATTCCTCGACAATGACGCCAAAATTTGGTATTGTTGTCGCCTGCAACCAAGTTCAAAAAGAAACTAACTTCCTTTAATACAAATTAATATAGTAGTGGAAAGTGGGTATCGTTCCCATAAAGAATTTTAACGGTAAAGAGTTTACGATTTCAAAACTAAAACAAAGTAAAAAGTGGGGAGGGGTTTAGCTTTAATTCACAGTAATTTAGAAAAGAATGACAATATTGAAAATCAACTAAAGTAATTGAATCTAAAAATTTAATAGACAAACCTTAGTTTCGGGTCACCGATGTTATCACACTAATATGGACCCTTGATATAAAATTCAGTTCATCAATAAACATTCATTGGGTGATGCTTTCTCTTAAGTGTAAATGAGTAGAAACATATATTCTAAGCATTCTTGTCAATCAATAACCTAGATATGATCGTAAGTTCAATTGAGTAATAACTTTAAAAACTAAGAAACCAATGAACAAGATAACACATGTACAACATGCATTTAATCAAGATGAGTTTCTTCGTAAAATTTCCCACTCTAACGTAAAGAAGGTAATCCTAATTGCCACTTGTGATTAACAAAATTGAACGTCATATTTTATTAATCTGGCTATTAGACGAATCAATTCCTAGTTGCACACCTAGAAATCAACCAATCCAATTATAAAGGTAACTCAGAAGACACTCAATGTTCATCAACAAAACAAACTTTATTGGAACATCTCACACATAATAGATGATAACATGGTTTCTCTCAACCAAGAAAAGGGATTTAGTTACTCATAAAAAAAGTGAAAATCAACAAAGAAATAGACAATTGAAAGGTCTCCATCCCTGATCTTTTATATAAAATCCCAAAATCCCTAGAGAAATACTGCAGAAAATAAAAGCCTAACTATGGCTGTCGAAAAACAAGAAGAAAATCTGTAGAAAAATGTACACTATTCCTAACACCAAAAAGCTGCGTGAACAGTAAAAATTATATTCTTTGCTTATTTACAATTCCTCCTCTCTCTCCTTTTTCGTGATCTTCAGCAGATAATCTATCCCCCAGATTCAGGTGGTCAATCCCCATCAATAAGGATCCAATCTGATTCTTAAAATCATAAAAATCTGAAGTGGATCGGATCTGCATTTAAAAGCAGATTCTGTAGATCGTTTATGTCCTTCCACGTGCCCACGTTTAGTCACTGAATTTCCTGTCGGTCTAGAATTTTCAAATTATCTTTGCTTTCATTGCATCTTTTTAATTCATTTTCATCTCTTAAGCGTTGAAAATCATCTGAAAACAATTAAGAAGCAAATCCATTAATTTTGAATAATAATTTCAACACATTAAAGAGATTTATATACAAAATGAGCACAAAATGACAACTTAACATATGACCATTCCTTTATTAAGATACTTAATCTTCTTAATATTAAACATATCAAAGCTCCATTTAAGTGTAATAACTATGGCCTTAATTTTTTGAAACTATGGAGAGGATATTAGGAAAGGGATGCAAGGACGATATAAGAACTACATGGCATTCACATGTATGAGAAAGTTAAGAGTCGTTAAAGAAGAATTCAAACTATTCAATCAACAAAGTCCATTTTGCTAACACAGAAGTAGTCACCTAATAAGCTAGGGAGACCCTGCACAAAACTCAAAATGAGCTTTATAACTCACTTGACAATGAGATGCTAAAAACAAAGGAAAAATAACATTTGGAAATTATATTCATGTTTTAACAGCCTATAATTTCCTTTTGAAACAGAAATCTAGAATTCTTTAACTTAATGAAGGAGCCATAAACACAATTTTTTTTGGTGATATAATAGTAAGCAAGAATTAAAACAAAATCATTATTTTATATGATCAATATAGGAACATCATTCGTAACCAAGAGGATCTCAAAACACTTACTTTCAATTACTTCAAGGTCCTTCTAGGTTGTACAACTAGTAACTTTTGCTTTGCAAGAACTTTAAAGCTTTATTTTGACTACCTTTAGCCTAAAAGTGGCTATGAACTTGATGGACCATTTTCTTAAAATGATATTGAAGTTATTTTATCTAGTATCAATTTAAAGAAAGCTCCTAGATCTTATAGTTTTACTGCCCTTTTTGCTTAATGTAAATCAATAAAAAAATTTAACAATAATTTAAAAAAGATAGGAAAGAGAAAATATAAACCAATTTATAGTAGTTCGATGAACAACCATTGCTTACATTCACTTATAAGACTCTTCTTAAAATTCCACTATAATTCTTCTATTAAGGGAACAAAAACTTTTTTAAAATCTTTCTCAAAAAAGAGGAACCTTTTACAATCTTCTTTTAAAGCGAAGAGAAACCTCATTCTAGTTGGATCTCCCTCAAGTATAATCATATAACGCCCCAATAAAATATTAAAACTTAAAATACCTCACTTTGTCACTTGTTAACTCCAAATAGACTCACTCACACAGATATGAAATAATGATGCTTAAATGATTGAAAAATAGTTAGAAGTGTATGTAAAAATACACTTAAATGCTTCTTGATGCTAAAATAAAAAAAAAACTATTTATAGTATTTTAGGGCCCCTACTAGCCGTTAGAGCTAAGAACTAGTCATTGTAATGACCATTTACAAATTATTGATCCACTAATATAGCATACTGATTGAACATTGTGTATTAAATGTACAGATTCACTAGTCGTTGAGAGACTGATGGACTAGTATATTAAACAATATTATAATAGACTCTTAGTAAATTAAATTTAAAAACTTTAACCTAAATTGTTTGACCACTAACCCATATAGGTCAACCAATCTATCCAAAACATAATTTTAACAACTTTAAATGTTTAAATCCAATTTGTTCATTGCAATTATGATTTAAACATTTTCTAAAATGTTACCTAGAGTTTATTTGAAAGATTAAAAGGCTTATATATTAAAACCAAAAGCTTTAATCTCTTTAGTTGAATGAAAAGACTCACGCAATAAAATAAAATGAAATGTTTATGCATTATGAGCCTTTTAGAACACCAAAGTGACTAAATGAGATTACAATTAACATTAAAAACTAAAGGGTGATATTGATAAGTCTTGATCTTCTTTTGTTGTTTGTTTGATCTTTATTTCGATAGTTGTAAACTTCAACTTCTCCTTATTAACATCATAAACTATCTTCTTCAGTTTATGACTTCATTTTGTTATTATATTTCTTTTCATCAAAATAATTAAGTCATTAGAAATAATTATATTTTGTTATCATCAAAAAATCAATTGGATTCTTCCTTGGTTTAACAATTGGTGAGATAATTTTAGAAGCAATCTTGGAGTTTTTCTCTAATAAGAGAATGTTAAAAGAGGTTAATAAGACTTACATTTACCTAGTTCCTAAGACTTCTAATCCAAAATCCTTATAAGTTTTAAGGTTGATTTCGTGTTGCAATTTTAGTTTATAAAATCATATCAAAGATGATGGTTGTATGGCTAGAAGGAGCTTTAAAGATGACAATAACCCTAGCCAAAGTGTCTTCACTAGAGGAAGGAATATAGGAGAAAATGTGTTACTGATTCAAGATCTATTCAAAAATTATAGTAATTAAGATTTTCATTAAGAATTGTCTATTAAAAATAGACTTTTATAAGGTAATTAATTTACTTGATAAGAAGTTCATTATGAATTATATTGAGGTGTTTAGTTTTTCTAGAGTTGTTTATAGTTTGGATACTATAATGCATTACCATATAGGGCTTTAGTAAATAGAGAGATAAGAAAAGGGTATTCAATAGGGCTAAAAGATAAAGATAAGTGGACCCCTTATCTCCTTACATGTTCACTTTATGTATTAAGATACTTATTAAGTTCATTGCTTATAGTATATATCCAAATGGAGGGTATTCAAATATTATAGTAAGTGTAAGGGACTCAAATTGTTCAATTTTGCTTTTACTAATGATTTAATGATACTATGTGGGGGTTGATGCCTATTCCATTCAAATTATAGACTTATTACTCTACATCAAAAAGTTGTCAGGTCTGGACTTGTAACAAAAGAATAATATTTATATCTATAGGACCTTGGGAAACATTAGAGGAACTCACCAAAATCTTAAGTTTTCAAGCTAGGTAAGCCCCTTTTAGATACGTTACGATCGTAATTCCTATAAAAGGCCATCCTATAGTAAATGTATGTAACTATTTAATTTAAATTATAAGAGAATAAACTATCGAAAGAATAAATTCGTATCATATGTTGATAGACTTTAACTTGTAATCTCAGTCTTTGGAAATATGTACAACTATTGGGGTTCCCATATCATTATACCAAAGGATCTAATTAAGTTTATTAAGAGGATTATTAACAATTGCTTACGGTCTAGTGATGCAAACAAGGAAACTATAGCCAAAGTAAAATGGTTTAACATTTGTGCACCAAAGACAAAAAGGGGACATAGGATAAAAAAAAATCCATGATAAGAACAAAATGCAAGTCATCAAGCAAAATGAAAATTATTCAATCATTAGGAAATGATTTGGGTTTAATGGATATATTCTCATCATTTAAAGGTTATAAGCTTCGAAAATATAAAAAGCGAAAGTGATATCTCCTAGACATTTAATCAAATATTGGGAATGAGAAATACCATAAGCTAAGAGTATTTTTGATAATTAGAAACGAGCATAACATTTGGTTTGGTATAATTGGTGTAATGAGTCACTTTATATAAGATTTTAGAACCATATTCGATTAGATACATATTGTCAAACGACACAAAAGTGAAGGGAATAATCCAAGGGAATCAATTGCAGTGTATCCTGAGAGGTTTCTTTACAAATAGAGAAAAAGTATCTAGATACAATTCAAATTCAATAAACTGTAATTTCACAATTTGGGAAAAGGAACAAATCTAGTAAGTTTACATACAAGTCTTACATGAATATGCTTAGGAAACACTTTTAGAGGATCAAATGGTTATATCTAGTTTGGAAAAAGCACAACCCACATAAAGTTTTATTCATCTTATAGCTGGCAACAAATAATTAAGTAAAGACTAAGGATAAGATTAAAGGGGATAGACCTTAATTGCCTATGTAATCTGGAGCATTAGACAAAATCTCATCTTTTATATGAATGTCAATTTACTCAGCTTTGTAGAGGAAATATGAACCAAATACAATACTCTTTGTTTTGAGACAAATTAGTCTAGGATCTTGGAGTGGGAAAATAGTTAGAGCTTTATGTCAAAGGAAATGTCTACATATTTAGACTTACTTTCAACTACACCATCTATGCAGTATGGAGAAAGAGAAATCTTCAAGTTTTTCAAAATGTTCTAATAACTAACTCATCATTTATTTGTAAGACTTTGAGATAAATTAGGGAAATTATAATTAGTTGTGAGGTCCATAAAAGGCAAATAATGTGATGAATGTTAGCTCAATGTTTATATTTAACGATTTTGATGATAACTATATAATATTTTAAAATTCAAATTGGATTTATTTCTTTGTATAGATAACAATCCTTTCTCGCAGGAACCTTATTAGTAAACTTTCCTTATTAACATCTAGGAGGATTTTACCATTTCAAACAATTAGCTCCAGAAATTTTTGTTCCAGCAGAGATGATATTGGAAATCCAAAGCCAACTCAGAATTAAAATGAAGCAACGGCTAGTTGAAGAAATTGACTATTTAAAGAAGAGCAACAACACTTGTGAAGTAACGAATATACACAGACTTTTGAAACATTTGAGCAGTATCTATATTCTTGAGAGTCATATCATTCTTATTGTGCCTTAGAAAGTAAAATCACTTTATCGAGAGAGAAACTGTTATTTGAGAAATTATTTTTGATTTTACATTTTATTCTTCTTTGAGCTTTTAGAAGCTTATTATATACTTCGAGTGTGGAAGGTTGAACAATCTTGAAAAATATGTACTCGTGAGCTTAAAGAGGCTGGTCAAATTATTACTTGGTTTTTATAGTAAAACACTCAAGTTGGATGCTTAGAGACTAGACGTAGGCTTGAGTTGTAAGCCGAACTAGTATAAATTGACTGCATCTTTCTCTCTCTTCTCTTAACTTTTAAATTTTCACATTATATTGTATGTGTATGTATTTCAGCAAAAGACTCCTTCACTTTGTAGCAGGCTCCTTCTATTTTCAATTTACAAGAGGTTTTTTTCAATTTTAACAGGGCCTTCTGTTTTAAATTGTTTTTAACAAAACTTTTGTTTAGTAGGCTCCTGTCGTTTAACAAGTTTTGTTACCATTTAACAGGCTCATTCCGTTTATATAGGATTCTATCGCACAATAGGCTCCTATTATTTAATTATAGACAGGCTCAGTCATTTTCTTTTGAATTGAAAGTAACTTACAATTTTTTTTAGTCAAACACAATTCACCCCTCTTGCGTGTGTTTGCTTTATTAGTAAAGACTAGATGGGATTTGCCAAAAGTTTTAAGATAATGAACTTTGGCAGCTTGTTTGTGGTTTAGTTAATTGTCTAAGTCATGATATTTTTTAGAGTGAAGTGCACCTTAGGAAGGATCATTGTATATTTTCTCTTATTTATGTTTAGTTTTTGTTAGTTTACTTCAAATAGGTTTTGGTACTAAGATTAGGGAGTACATCCTTAATTTTTACTTACGATGTTACCAGTTGTAATTGTTAACCCCTTTAAAAGCTTTTAACACAAATTTGCTTTCAATTTCCAAAAGAATTATTTTATGATGCGGGTAATGGTTTAAAAAAATCTTTAAAAAGTTCTAAATTTTTTATTATATAAGACATAATTTATATTTGAATGGTAATTTATTTATTTATTTTTAAATATTAAGGAGTTAACTAAAACAATAAATTAGTATTGAAAGATATTATATTTTAAATTATAAATTTATTTGTTCCTTTTGATCTTTTATCT
>JAOQML010000007.1:15463247-15477310 GCA_027568935.1 Erythroxylum urbanii | reverse complement strand
TTAAAAGATATTATATTTTAAATTATAAATTTATTAGTTTCTTTTAATTTTTTATTTTTCATAAAATTTCAAATCAGCTTCTATCAATTAAAGTAAATTTTATTCTTCGTATTTAAGAGCATTCAATTGATACTTGAACATTATAAAATAAATAATTGAGTATCTATTTAGATAATTTTTAAAAAGTAAAAATGGGTAAACGAGGCCTAATATTAATATCTTCAGACAATTAACTCCTAACATTTTCTAGAAGTTAAAACGAATATTTGAATGAATACTAGAGATATAATTAAATAGTTAAAACCATTGATTAAGGATTTATTTCATTTGGTAGTGGGCTAGCCCAGAATCAATGCATGTCCTGGAGCAGATAAAGGAACTTTGGGTCCAATGACAAAAGCCCATGGAAGTTTACAATTGGTTCACCAAGGTAGTTCTCAACTTCAGTTGATTTCAGATACATATTATTTTTAAAAGCGACTCAAAGAAGTTTACGTGTTTGAGTTGAGGCTGAGCAATTGAAAATGGTTATTTATGACGTGCACAAAACTTGACCTTTTGTCATCGATGGGCCTTTGCCACTTTGCCACTCTCTTCTCTTCTTTTCTTCTCCTTTTCTCTCTCACTCCACCTGTTCAGTTGAGTCGTTGATTTAAATAACAGACATGTCGAAGTTACTGCTTCTTCACGCTCCTCACTTCACTCCTTTCCGCTCCCGCGCCATTGCTTCTTTCTCAAAGCCCTACTTATCCTTCACTCTCCTTTCCTCCGACCTCCGTCAACACCATCACCACCACCGCGTCCTTATCTCCAATTCTCCCTCTCCCTTTTTTTCCGTTCCGTGCTTGCTTCACCGCAGAACCTTCTCTCTTCACGCTTTCGACTCCTCCACCTCCGAAGAAGAGAAAGCGAAAGCGAGTGTAGAATCTGAAGCTAAACAAAATGAAAATGATGAGAGAAGTTCTGATGGGGATTATCCAAGCGGTGATTTTCAGTTTAGAGAATTCGGAGCTTGGGAACGTTTTCTTGTTAAGCTTCGAATGCTCGTCGCCTTCCCTTGGGAACGGGTTCGTAAAGGCAGTGTCTTGACTATGAAACTTCGAGGCCAGGTTTTTTTCTTCCTTTTTTTCCCTACTTCTTTTACAGTTGGAACTGCCACTTTATCACTTACAGAGTGTTTGATTCTCTAATTTTGCTGAGTTTTGTTGCGGTTCAATGTCAGATAAGTGATCAGCTAAAGAGCAGGTTCTCTTCGGCCCTATCTCTGCCTCAAATTTGCGAGAATCTTGTTAAAGCTGCATATGATCCTCGTATTTCTGGTGTTTATCTCCACATTGAGTCCTTGAATTGTGGGTGGGCTAAAGTCGAAGAAATTCGGAGGCACATTCTCAATTTCAAGAAATCAGGTGGTAGACAAGAATAAGTTATAAATATTTTCTAATTTAATTCTCCAGTTGTTAGCTGCAATACATATTTTTTTTCTCCCATTTGTATGCAATTCTTTTGGAAATATACCAACCGATGTTTTATGCATTGAAGCTCCATGCAATGCCTGGTGGGCTTCCATTAATGAGTGCGTGTGCCCACACTTGTATTAGAATATGGTGTTCATCATCTTGTTACCACTTAAGCTTTTCTTCCATGTATATGATATTTGGGCATTTATCAGTTTCCTGTGTGAAGATATCTTGCATTGTGATGAGATATTGTTTTCTAGGCCAGTTTTTTTTTTTTCCGTGCATTATTTCAGTCAACTACTTCTGGATGTGTAGATCATCGAAACCTTTTAGGATATGTAAGATTTTTTTGGTTCTGAATATAAACGTTTTTCAACTTCATAAATATATATGCCAGTCTTTATCAATGGGTGCAAAAATATGAATCCTACTCTGCGAATGGCCAATAGCTGACAGACATACTCCTGCAACAACTATAACAAAAATGATTTTATGTTCCATGGTACTGCTAGGTAAATTCATCATTGGATATGTCCCTGCTTGTAGAGAGAAAGAATATTATCTTGCCTGCGCCTGTGATGAGCTATATGCCCCGCCAAGTGCTTATTTTTCTCTGTATGGATTGACTGTTCAAGCATCTTTTCTGCGAGGTTAGTAAAGCCAGCTTTTCTTCTTCTTTTTTTGTTTTTTGTTTTCATTTCCCTAATGTTGGAGACACGATGGAACGTTAATTGTCTGTGGTGATCTTCATGTTGGGAAAAGGTTGAAACCAGTTGTTTGCAGTGAAGTGATCATATGCTGCTGAAAATGATTTAAGTCCGTTGCATCTTGTCATTTTAACGCTTAAACATAGGTCCATAGCTTCATTGCTGGAAGGCTGTCATTTGAAAAAGGGTATCATCTTATTCACGTTTGATCGCTTAATCAAAAGTGGGTTTATGTTGTTCACAAGATTAAACTTGTCAATTAACTGCCCTTTGTGCGGGAAATTTGTATTTTCTGGTTGAAATATTTTTTCTTCATCATATAGTATTGAGTCATTCAGCAAGCTTGCTATGGTGTGTATATTACTGTCTGCCTGCTGGCATACCATTACTTGAAGTGTCACTTGAATAAATGGATTAGTAGTCACTGGATATCTGATCTTCATGCTGGAGTTTATCTTAGATTATGAAAAATAATTCATTAGTTCTTTGAAAATGATCATAAAGATGGATAGAACTAGGACCGTTGAAATTGTGATCGCTGAAAATAAAAGTTAGTTGTATGCTCTCACAAAATTCCAGTTCTGAAGTGAAGTTTCATCTTGGTGTGAGCTATGATGGAAGCTTTTGATAAATTAGATGCTTATAAATTGCTATTAGGTTCTAAGATTCTATTATAAGTCAGATGTTGCAGAAGTGTTGACAGGCCGTTTTTTAATTTTCTTAGAAACTAATCGAAAGGAATTTGACCATCAAATATCAAGAGCTAAGATTTCATTGCTGAGAAATGATCCTTAAAATATGAAATCCATGGTGTTTGCATTTTCTCTTCGTCTTTTGGGACTCTCCTGAATACTTGTGCACCTTGTAATTCTTCTAATCTGTTTTTGCTCCTGAGGTGCTCCCATACATCCATTCTGCAATGACAGTCATGTTTAGAGTAAATTTTCTTTACTGTACTTTCCACTCTCTCAAACTTTTTGTCATATGAAGATTGTGACGCACATTTGCAGCTGATCCTCATTACACAATCATTCTGTAGGTGTTTTGGAGAATGTTGGAATTGAACCAGAAGTGCAAAGGATTGGTAAATATAAAAGTGCCGGAGATCAACTAACACGCAAAACTATGTCAGAAGAGAATTGTGAAATGCTGACTGCAATACTTGATAATATCTATGGGAATTGGTTGGATAAAGTTTCTTCCACAAAAGGTTCTTCTTATCTTAGTGTTTTCCTTGATCCCATAATATGTGAGATTCACAGGCTTCTTCAAATTTTTGCAGGGAAAAAAAGAGAGGACATGGAGAATTTCATCAATGGAGGAGTTTATGAAGTAGAAAAACTAAAAGAAGAGGGGTTTATAACAAAAATACAATATGATGATGAGGTACACAAAATCTTTTCCTAGGTTTTTCAGAAGTGCGATGTGTTTTCAATATGAGTTAGTCTCTGTGAAACCAAAAAGAGTTTCCGAAAATTTAAAATGTGAAAATGCAGTTTTACACTAATGATTGGTACATTTTTTTCTGCACCCCAACCGTGTTATGCTTTGTGTCCAATGAGAATTTATATATTCGGTGATAATTGAAGTTCCTGTAAACTTTTCTATACCTTGAAAATGCATGGCAAAGCATGTGACTATATTTTACATTTAACAAGTCTGCCCAGCTGGATAGGAAATGCTTGGTTTCCTTACGTTTATACAAGAAGCTTTTGTTTCATGTTAATTCTAGCATCTTAATGAAATTTATTTCATGCAGATTATCTCAATGTTGAAACAAAAACTGGGTGTCCAAAAGGAAAAAATTCTGCCTATGGTTGACTATAGGTATTTCTGCATTTGTATAGCTTCTATTGCATGCAAGTCAGCTAGGGGATCATTTTAGTTCCCTGACAATTTTATTGCCCCAATATTTGTTACCGGTGCAAATTAAAATTTGGGATCTTCCAGCTTTATATTTGTCAATGCAGTTGTGCTAGAATCGTACTCAAGGTCTTATGCTAATGCTGGCTGTTTTTCAACCTTGTCTAATATTTCTATTTTTATTTTTGAATAATAAAACGTGCATAACTGCTGATATGACATCCAAATATCTCAGGCAAACACTGATTCTTGATGCAATATCCTCATTCATTAGCTTTTATATCTGTAGTTTTCTCAATTACAAAGTTGCAGTCTGTGTATTTTTGTGAAGTCTGCACTTCGAACAAAGTTTATGTAACCTGTACTATTGATCAAATGTCCTTACTTTTTAACATTAGAGAATCTGTCACTTTACGAGCACAAAACTGTTGCAGATCTTGTACTTGTTCTTGTTTATGCTTGATATATGATAATCACTTTGTATTTCTAAGCGTGATCTCTTGTATCTGTAAAGATGTGGATGTAAAACCTAAATTATTTTTTTCATCCCTTACTGTATATGCAGGAAATATTCACAAGTTAGGAACTGGACTCTTGGTTTAACAGGCAGTAAAGACCTAGTAGCTGTGATCAGAGCCTCTGGTAGCATTACGCGCGTTCGGAGTCCTTTAAGTTTCCCTGGTTCTGGTATCATTGCAGAACAATTAATTGAGAAGATTCGAAGTGTCAGAGGTTAGAATCTTTCTTCTCAGCTAACTCATTTCCTTTCTGTTTATTGGGAATTGTGGTGCAAATTCTCCACATACTTGAATGTTGTTATTTAAGCAAGGATGGCATTTTTTTTTTCTTTTTATTTTTCCTTCTCTCTTTCCTAACATAGATTCATGTTTCTGGACACATATTCCACATTGGAAAATGAGCTTTTCAGTTGTTTGGGTAACTTGTGTGGGTAAAGTTTAGGTATATGGATGTTGATTGAGCCCAAGGTTTGTGTAAATGTATAGAATTCAGATTTTGTCCAAGGGAAGAAAATGCCACCCATATTTTAACAATTCCAATTCTTTCTTGAATTAAGCAACAAGGCAATGTGATCAATCTGAATGCTTATAACAGGTACATCTTTCTTACATTCAAAAAAAATATTGTGTTATACAGTCATAGGGAATTGGATTCTCAACAGTTAAGCATATAAAACTAGGCCATCATGGCATGTCAGCTTTGGAATTAATTATTCTGGGCTTCTTTTTGGGTTACCGATTATACATAAAGCTAATGCTGGACTGTCAATTAGAGTCAGTTAAATATGGGTCAGATGCAGATGGTCTTTAATTATAGGTTATAGTAGACTAGTAGTATTTGAAAGATTTAGATTGTGTGCTTAACTAATAATTAGTTTTATATCTAGCTTAGAAGGAATTAGCCAAAAAATTGAAAATAGAGGTGTTAGCTTCATTACTAGATTGCAGTAAAACTTCTTTGTCCGTTGTGTCTTCCTGTCTTTGACCTAAGCTTCAATCACTTATTTCATTCTGAATTCTGCTACTATCCTTATTCTCATCAAACGATAGAAAACATAACCCCAAAAAGGAAAAGAAAGTGGTTAAAAGCATCTCTACGTCCTGCATTTTTTCTTTGCCACATTAACTGCTATATCTTTACAGCTAGAAGCGTACCATTTCTTTTCTGTGCTTGGGTGATTTTCATTCACTTCATTGTTTTAATTCTTTTAAACTTTTGCTAGAATCAAAAAGATATAAAGCTGCCATTATTCGAATTGACAGTCCTGGGGGTGATGCCCTTGCTTCTGATTTGTAAGTTTGCTACAATTGAATCTTTATGTTACAGTTTTAATTCTTTTTCCCGTTTCTTCTTCCAGTTGATGTGTAAATATTTTAATTATAATAATTTGACATTGTTGCTGAGTTATGACACTCATTTGAAAGTTTGATCTCAGTGACATTATGTCATAAATGTCATCTTGTAGTTAGAATCAATTGCACTTTCCTTTTATTTAATGCAAGGATTTGGAAACATGTAGAACACACATCTTTGGTAGCGGTGTCTTTGTTAGAAAAACACTTTGTTTTCTCCATAGGAAAGGATCGCCTGAATGTCAGATTCAGTTTTTGTGCAACAACATTATTTTTGTATGATGGTCTTGTCCTGACCACCATTTCATAAGAACTAAACAATGCTGCTGACAGCTGTTGAAAGGAATATGGGCTTGTTTACCCACTTAATGTGTTTGCCATGCCTTATCCTTTTAGAATCTTATATTGGGTAGTCCATTTCAATCAACTCTATGCTAGCATTTCCAAGCCTCTTATGCCATATCAAATGGGTAAACAAATAATTGCATCTTTGGTAGCCGTTGAGTTTGGTTTGAATTGGCAGCTTATTGCCAAAAGTCATACTATTTGTTAACATGTATTTGCAGAGTAACATAAACAATGAGTATGAGGCGATGTCTTACTAAATTTTGATGTCTACTGATTTGATAAGTATGTACTAGGTCTTTATTGAGCCCTTCAAGTTTATCATGTACAGAATGTGGAGGGAGATCAGACTTTTGGCTGAATCAAAACCTGTTATTGCATCAATGTCTGATGTAGCAGCAAGTGGAGGATACTATATGGCAATGGCTGCAGGGACCATTGTTGCAGAAAACTTAACTTTAACTGGTTCAATTGGGGTTGTTACAGGTGAACCTAATATCAAACGTTAAGTATAACTAAAAGATATGTGAAAACCACTAGATAATATTCTCTTCCTTTCCCTAGATCCAGTAGGAACAATGGTCTGTATTTGGTTTGGTTTTCTTTTAGAAAATCCTCACTGTACTTGAGCTTAGAGTTGCTGATATAGAGCACAACCATGAAAACAATTTGGGGACAATGGGGAAGTTTAAATTACTACTTATTAGACCATGATAAATTATCCGTGTTCATGGACCTCATAATTGTCTCTTGTAGGGAAGTTTAACTTGGGAAAACTGTATGAGAAGCTTGGCTTTAACAAGGAGATTTTGTCAAGAGGTAAATATGCTGAGCTCCTTGCAGCTGAACAACGGCCTTTGAGGTAGGAGGTCTTATTCTCTTTCATCTAACCCTTCATATTATGTTGCTAGTCTTTTAAAAACAGAAATTTGGGTCCATTTTTACAAGATAGATTGAGATAAAAAACATTTTACACGCTTCATTGACTTCACTTACAGAGGCAAGAGCAATTTGCTCTGCTTTTTGGTTTGTCCTATGATATGCTATTAATGCTTGAAGAAAATTAACTAGCATAGATTTCCAGACCAGATGAAGCCGAACTTTTTGCAAAGTCTGCTCAGCATGCATACGAGCAATTTCGAGACAAGGCAGCATTCTCAAGGTCAATGCAGGTATGCTTTACACTTGCCTAAAAATTGATACCATTGAAGCAAGAGAAAACATTGGTGTTCGAGAGGGAAAATTTTATGAAGTTATGAAATGAAAGATAATGAGAGTTTATGCTTCTTCTTGCAGGTAGACAAGATGGAAGAGGTTGCACAAGGCAGAGTCTGGACGGGCATTGATGCTGCTTCACGAGGTCTAGTTGATGCCCTTGGCGGGCTTTCTCGTGCTGTTGCCATAGCAAAACAAAAGGCAAATATTCCCCAGGACAAGCAGGTTGGTTTGAACTTCTTCAGCTTCATCAACTCCAGGGATCTAGTACACATTTTAGATAATATATTTTGGATTCCAAACTTATTTCAATTGAATACACTAGGTTTTATTTTTGACACAAGTGTCCCCTTGGATTGATTGTTCAAAATAGAGTTGCAAACTAGCACAATAAAGATGTTAGTCTACCAGTGCTTGCATACTGTTAATTGGCATATTGTTTCTTGATTCCTCCTAAAGTGGCGGCCAAGGTTAAAAGGTCGTTGCCGCCATGTCCTCTTAGTTTTGGGCACAAGATGCTTTTTCATGCAAATGAAGCCACTTTCCACTTGTTGGCCTGTTAAGCAGCTGTAGGTCTAGTGGATTAAGAATATTCAAGGAACTAGCCATTTTCTGCGTATGTCTGTGTTAATGTGTTGGGAAACAAATCCTGACTATTCTTTCACTGCCTAGGTCACCCTTGTTGAGTTGTCAAGACCCTCCCCTACTCTTCCAGAGCTCTTGAGTGGCATAGGAAATTCTGTAGCTGACGTAGACAGAAGTTTGAAAGAACTGCTGCAAAATCTTTCACTTTCTGATGGAATTCAAGCCCGGATGGATGGAATCTTGTTCCAGAGATTGGAGGGAGCATCTTATGCTAACCCCATTTTGAATTTGATAAAAGATTACCTTTCTTCCATCTAGTCTTTTCTCATTACTGATTTTTTTTTTAAAAAATGAACGATAATTTTATTAATCATAGCAAAAGCTATCACACCATTGCAATGAGTCACATTGTCATATTGCAATCAGTACATACTGAGGTGTCTATAGAGAGGTGAATTGATAAAATAAAATAATGAATTACAACTTCCAGCTGTTTTTCAACGCATTGTTAAGTATACTGTGCTTGTTGTGAGCTATAAATGCAGCTTGAACCCAATTGACGATGTGTTTAGTGATATGATATTTTCTTACTTCGATTTCCATGTATAATCTCTTGTTTCTCTCCCTCCAAATGGAGTAGATGGTGGTAGTAAAAGTTGTTTTAATAAGTGTTCCATTTGGTTCACCTCGTTTGGTCCGGACAATAATTATGTTATGTGTCTCCCTCTATTCAAATGTAAACTTAGGTAGTTGTAGCACACTCATTATCCTGCTTCAAATTGCCTGTGTAGTTACATTCAAAATTCAAAACATAAATGATTCCAATTTTCTGTTGTAAGTTTACTGATTTCTTTGTTTCTGTATCAATTAGATTTCGTAGATATTGTTATCGAAAGATCAATTATAGTGATTGGATCCTACCTAGGCTAATAATGCAGATTGGGGAGGTCCATTGTAGCTTACACGTTTTGTTTTAATCATTTTATGTTAAACCGCGTACAAGATAGGGTTCATTGCAAAATGAAAGATCACAGCTTACCACTTGTAACGCAGTGAAGAAACTTCAAATGCTTGAAATTTCTTGTGATGATTCCGATATTACACGAGCTCGTAACAATTTCCTCGCCATTTTCAAACCTGGATTTCAAAGTGTTAAAGGTCTCTGAGAAGCTGTGGCTGTTATTGAGTACTTTATGAACAAGATGCTTACTAAAACGGGGATATGCTATTTCTAATCGCATTGATCGTGGCATTTGCAGTGATTTCACAGCCGCAGCGGTACAAATTTTCGTGATTTTGTTCGTGGGGAGATCGAATACAATGACTCTATTGCAGCCGTATGTGCAACTGTGAGTGTATACGGAAACTGGTAACCAGGACAAAGCTGGAGTCTGATAGCCAACAAATTTATACATTCATGGTCCCACAGATTACAGATGAGCTGGCTAGCCATAGGATATTTTTGTCGAACTATAATCAGTCGTGGAATTGGAAGGTGCCACTTGCTTACTTGCTATTGCTGAACTCATTATCCAAAACAACTCTCAATTACTTGGCACTGTGACCGAACAGCCTCGTCTTGTCTCAATTGTCTGCTCTGCGGTCATCTGCTGCTTGCTCCGTTCAACCCCAAATTTTTAATGTCTTGATGGAGTTGAGGATATGGTTTAGAGTTTGACTTATGTTTGGTATTTGACTACATTATCTTAGCAAACCATGCATCGTCTTGACTAGGTAACCAACTGTGATCTTTTGTTATCACTAGTGTTCCGAGAATTTCACTTCTTTTTTGGTTCAATGGTTCTGCTTGATTCCACGTATATGTTGGGTGTGCTTCTATCATGAAAGTGTCTGGTTCTTGACATTTTTTAAAATCAACCATGGCCTCGCTGGAACAGTTAAACACCGGCTTCACCTTTACGCACTTGCGTGGTTATACGACAAGACCACATGAGTTTCACACCCGTCGTTCAATTGCCAAGCCAAGAACATTCCTCTCATCACCTACACAGACTCACCAAGACCACTCTTCAACTCTAACCAGTCACGCTACTCGTCAGCTACCATTTCTGGAAGAGATTACCAATCTCTGCGACAGTGGTAATCTTCATAAAGCTCTGGCCTTTCTTCAAGTAGGCCCCCAAAAGGATGCTCTTTCGTATTCGTTAACAATAAAAGAAGCACTGGGGATGTTAATCCAAGCCTGTGGCCAAAGAAATGATGTTGAAACTGGCCGAGAACTTCATGAGCTTGTTCGGAAGTCCATCCGTTATTGCAATGATTGTGTACTTAATACCCGTCTCATTTCCATGTATGCCATGTGTGGATGCCCCAAGGATTCTCTTTGTTTGTTTAGAAGTTGTCAAAGAAAGAATTTGTTTATGTGGAATGCAGTTATTAGTGGGCTTACGAGGAATGAACTTTATGGTGATGCAATTCTTATGTTTGAGGAAATGATTTCGAGTACAGAGTTCCTGCCTGATAATTTTACTTTCCCTTGTGTCATTAAGGCTTGCAGTGTGCTTGTGGATGTTAGCTTGGGGAAGGTAGTTCATGGGATGGTGATAAAGATGGGTTTGGTTTTTGATGTGTTTGTGGGTAACGCATTAATCACATTGTATGGGAAATATCGTTTTGTTGAGGAAGCATCAAAAGTTTTCCATCTTATGCCAGAGAGGAACTTGGTTTCTTGGAATTCAGTGATTTGGGGTTTCGTTGAAAGTGGTTTTTCCGGAGAGAGTTTTAAAATGTTGACAGAGATGTTGGAGGGAGAGGATGAATTGTTACCGGATGTGGCGACAATGGTTACTCTGTTACCTCTCTGTGCTAGAGAGTTAAATGTCGGAATGGGCAGGGGGCTTCATGGTTTAACAGTAAAACTTGGCCAGTCTTTGATGGTAAGCAATGCGTTGGTTGACATGTATTTAAAATCTGGCTACTTGCTTGAGGGTCAAATGCTATTTGATAAGAATGTTAATAAAAATGTGGTTTCTTGGAATACTATTATTGGGTATTTTTCTGCAAAAGGAGAAACTTGCATAGTGTTTGATTATTTGCGAAAAATGCAAACCCAATGGAAGGAAGTCAAGGTCGATGAGGTTACTGTCTTAAATGTCTTGCCAGTTTGTTCAGACAAATCACAAGTACTGAGCTTGAAGGAACTGCATGGTTATTCTCTTAGACATGGGTTACATCATGATGAACTCGTTGCAAATGCTTTAATTGCAGCCTATGCTAAGTGTGAAATGCTTCGTTCTGCTGAGCATGTTTTCCAATATATCGAAACAAAGACTGTGAACTCTTGGAATGCCCTTATTGGCGGATATGCACAGAACAATGATCCTGGAAAGGCTTTAGATTCTTTCATTCAAATGACAAATTTCCGTTTACAGCCTGATTCGTTTAGTGTAGGTAGCCTACTTTTAGCTTGTAGCCGCCTAAAATCCCTGAAACATGGGAAACAAATTCATGGATTTGCAGTGCGAAATGGGATAGCAGATACTTTTATTGATATATCACTACTCAATCTTTACTCACAATGTGGGAAGCCTCTGTCTGCACGATTATTGTTTGACAGGATGAACGACAAAACTTTGGTATCATGGAATGCGATGATTACGAGTTACTCACAAAATGGACTACCAAATGAGGCTCTGGATCTCTTCCGCAAGTTGGTTTGTACTGGAGTTCGACCTTATGAAATTGCCACGGTGAGTGCTTTGGGAGCTTGCTCGCAACAATCAACTTTGCTTTTGGGAAGAGAGGTACACTGTTATGCAATAAAAGCCCTCCTCGCAGAAGATGCTTATGTGAGCTGTACAATCATAGATATGTATGCAAAATGTGGCTGTATAAAAGAATCTCGAAGGGTTTTTGACGGGTTAAGATTTAAAGATGTGGCCTCCTGGAATGCTATTATAGCAGCTTATGGAACTTATGGAAATGCAGAAGAGGCTATAAAACTGTTTGAGAAGATGAGCAATGAACTCGACCAAATTCCTGATGACTTAACATTTCTTGGAATTTTGCTGGCATGTAGCCATGGCGGGTTGGTTGAAAAGGGATTGAAGTATTTCAATCAGATGAACATGTACCAGATAAACCTGGAATTGGCACATTATGCTTGTCTTATTGACATGCTAAGCCGTGCTGGAAGATTGGAAGATGCTATGAGAATTGTGAATGATATGCCTATGGAACCGGATGCTAGAATCTGGGGCTCCTTGCTCAGTTCCTGCAGGACTTATGGAGCACTAAAAATGGGAGAGGAAATTGCCGATAAGTTATTGAAAATGGAACCAGACAAAGCAGAGAATTATGTCTTGCTCTCTAACTTGTATGCTGGGTCAGGGAAATGGGACGATGTTCGTAAGGTTAGGCAAGTGATGAAAGAGAAGAACTTGCACAAGGATGCTGGTTGCAGTTGGATTGAGCTTGGAGGGAAATTATACAGCTTTATTGTTGGTGACAACTTACTGCCAGAAGCACAAGAGATCAGACGAATGTGGAGAAGATTAGAGGAAAAAATAAGCATATTAGGATATAAACCAAACACAAGTTGTGTGCTTCATGAACTTGAGGAGCAAGAGAAAATTAAGTTATTGCAAGGGCACAGCGAGAAACTTGCAATTTGTTTTGGATTACTGAAGACAAATAGAGGTACAGTACTGAGGGTTTACAAGAACTTGAGAATTTGTTTAGATTGCCATAATGCTGCCAAGTTAATATCCAAAGCAGTTCAGAGAGACATAATAGTGCGAGACAATAAACGGTTTCATCACTTTAGAGATGGATGTTGTTCATGTGGAGATTATTGGTGAACTGAAATGGACAAAAACCAATGTTCCTTCCACATTTGCTTGAGATGAATTGACTTGGAAACCAAGGAGATAGAAGCTTTGAATGAATATGATCTCTCCCCTTTATTTTTTATATGCTTATCATCCAAACTTATTAAACTGTGCTTTTATTTATACGGTTTCTCTAATTGTAAAAATAGAAAGAAGTTGATCATACTTGATAAATATGTAGGAAAATAATATCAAATAATTAAAATTGTGCAGAACATTTTTCAAAATTTTTAAGTTTTTTCATCGACTCGAGCTCAAGCGTTGGGTAACAAAGACCTTGCCTCGAAGTTCGCAAAAAACAATGGATGCAACAGCCTTGATCATCACACTAGCGATTTGTGTTTTAGCTGTAGGATCAGCGTTTAGCAAAGGCCAGAAGTGCTCTCGCCCAAAGCCCAATATCATGGGAGGCAATCCTTTTTCTACCAAGCATGTATATAATATAATATGTTGTGCATGAAAAGTCTAGTACTATTAACTTTTTTTTTGGGCAGCATAAGACATATCATTAACCTGAAAATTCTATGTTACTGTCTGTCACCCATAAATTCATGCAATATGCTAATGGCAGTGTCATGTTCTCCACTCAGACAGGTGTATGATGCATATTTAACAATCCTGATTTACAAATGTTATTCTCCACTCAGACAGGTGTATGATGCATATTTAACAATCCTGATTTACAAATGTTACTAATAAGTTGTTAAGAAATTGAAAGACAGAAACTGCACTAAAACCAAATGTAGTTTTTGATAGAGTTCTAATTTCCTTATTTAGGCAACACTCATTGGAATTAAAGACTTAAAAGTAAATAACTTCAATTGGATTGCATGAAACTCTATCAGTGAGATGTTTAATTACAACACATTAAGAAACAAGAGCCAAATTAAGTTATAACAATCATAATCTGATCGAATCCTTCATAAATTTGTTCCATCTGGCAATCACATAAATCTAGCAACAGTCTCATATCATAATTAATTATGAGTATGATAGCTTTTTCAATTTAGGGAGAATTTTCTATTTTCAAATAGAAATTCACATTAAATTTTGAGTATAATTTCATAGTTAATAGTTTTATCCCTTATTTCCTTCTTCAAATGCAATTCATCTTTATTTCATTTACTAAATCATAATTATAATTTTTTGATTTTTTGGGTTCGACCAATT
>JAOQML010000007.1:15439666-15456268 GCA_027568935.1 Erythroxylum urbanii | reverse complement strand
GTTTTTGATGTTTTAGAATTACTTGAAAAATAAAAATAGATTATGAGTATGATATCTTTTACCATAAAAGTTTGCTCTTTTTTTTCATTTTCAATATAGATATTAAATCTTGCTCTCTTTTTTTTCTATATCATAGATATATAATACCATTGATATATCTTTATGATATATGGTCAAGTTGTTATTATTATGTCGCGCTTGTTTGCTTCTTCCAGTTCCATATAAGTACTTTTGTTCTTTTTCTAGTCTAATTATATTATAATTGTTTTATACGATGTTGGCTAAAAAACATTTTTCTACAAGTGAAAAAAGGGGAAAAAATAAACGAGTAGAATGGTTAATAGAATCCTAAAAAGGAGCTATCAATAATTTGTTAAAAGTGCTCCTCTAGTAAGAATCCTAAGGAATTAGATGAAGGTAATTTTTAACAACCTAATGAAAATTTAAGTGATGAGATTCGTATTCATGAGGATATTAGTAATTTGAGTGAGCATGATTGTAACATCTCGTTATCCCATGTTAAGGGTTAGGATCCTAGAATACAGTACATGAGAGATTTATAAGAAGTTAGAAAGTGCATTTCATGTTTATGCATAATATGACATACACACACATGTGAATATTAAGTTTTGCACATTAAAATGATTGTACAAGCATTCATTGACATTTTCTGGATATAATTGATTTATAAATGTGATTTTTTATATGAATTGTGGTTCATATGTATTGAAAATTGAATTGGTGTGTATAGGTATTGATTTAGAAATTTTGGTGAAATTTAGAAAATTCCTAAATTTTTGGGTAAATTTGAACGAGGAAAATTGCCAAGTAGCAGGACATTTGATAAATGGAAGTAGAATTAAGAGTCAAATGACAATGAAAATTTTTATAAATGACATTTGGATATAATGACCTATGTCATTGAAATTTGGAAGCAATTGAAGTAGAAATTAGAGTTGATTGGACTAGTTAAATGAGAGAATCTAGTTTAAACCAAGTGACAAGTGTCACTTGCCAAACCATGTCCTTTTCCCACGATTAATTAATTGGAAGACCATTAAATGGTCTTGTATCTTGCTTTTTTTCTTCTTCTTCGTGACTTTGTTTTTCTTCTTCCCCTTCACAAATTTTTCTCACCAATCTCCATTCATGTTGAACCTAGCCCTCTCATCTTTCACTTGCCACTCTCATCTTGCTCTCTCTTTTATTTTTCACTAAAGACCCAACCCTACCACCTTGAAGGATGATTACGTGGATTGTATGGAGAGCTAGGGTTAAGAGAGATTTTGAAGAGATTGAAGATTTTTGAAGATTAATCAAGTAAGTTATGCTTTAATCTTCATGGTAATGTTAAATAGAACATGTATGATGAGAAATTTGATGATTGATCATGAGTTTTTATATATATGTTTTAATATGGGTGTACTGTAATAAAAATGGATCATGCTCTAAATTTTAGTGAGTTAATTTTATTCATGAATTGTTTGGTGAATGAATCAATTATGATAATGAATCGAGAGATGAATGATGATGAACACGGAAGTTGAAGTTTGATGATGTGTGTGTGTGGATGAAGAGATAAATAGAGTTATGTCTTACTTTGTATTAAGATGAATGATAATTCATGAATTTAAAGCCAAAAGAAAAGGCTAGTGTGTTGTCTTGAAATGAGAAGAAGTAGGATGTTAGTTTGGAGATAAGGTAGAATTGAAAAAGAAGTTAAATGTGTGTTGGAATATGTTAGATGGAGTACTTTCACTGAACATACATCTGTATTTTGGCCATATCTTGATGTTTAGTTATCCAAATCTGATGGATTTTAATTTAGAGTAAACTAGAAACATATGGATACATTTTTCATGAAGGAAACAAAATTGAAATCTGTCTTTAAGAGTCTTGAAATTTGGATTAAAGTTGAGCATTGTGTTTAGTCAAGGTATGAGAACAATCTGTAGTATTTTGATTATAACGTGCATGATACTGAACCAAAATGCATGAATTTGATGTCATTAGAATCCTAATACATAGAGCAACATTTTATTAGAAGAAGGTGTTGAATAAAAACCTCATTTCTAGGTAATAATGGTCATACAAAACGGACATAAAAATCTATCCTGAGAAAAACTTGAAAACTGCAGGATAAGTAGGAGAATTGTTTCTGCCACGATCGTGGCAGGGGCCACGATTGTAGGCAGTGATTTTTCATGGAAATGTTTTGATTATGCAATGGTTGAACCAATTAAGGATGAGGTATATATCTATGATGCTTTTGGACTTAATTGGGGCTTTAAAAAGAACATAATTTTGATTTTGGAAAGGTTGGTTAAATGTGTGATAAGTTTTGATTGATTTTTGATATTATACTTTAAGGAAAAAGATGTTTGATGTCAATATATCTAAATGTGAAATGTTTAGAGTATTAAATGAGGACATAACATAATGAATGAATTGTGTGATGCAATATGAATGAGATATACTTAGGAAGAGATAGGATTTCATGAATGATGAAATTAAGTTGAAAATGATGAATCAAATTAGTTGAATTTTATAGAGTTAATGTAATCAATATGGTAGTTGAATTAGTACGAAATGAGGTTGTATTAGAAGAGGTGAATTCGGGAAATTTTGTTCTAAAATGGATGAGAGGAGATGTGTTGAATTCGTGCAGAAAAGAAGGAAGACAAGACAGGGCACGATCGTGGCCCTCACCCCACGATCATGGCCTGACAGAATACGTTTATGTCACGATCGTGGCCTTTCCCCATGATCGTGGCCTGGCCAGAAAGAGCTTCTGTTACTCCTGCCACAATCATGGCTAACTCCAAAGGTTTCTGTCACGATCGTGGCAAGGACACCACGATCATGGCCAGACCTCTAAAGAAAAAGAATTATCTTTTGAGTAGAGTATGAACCAATTAATGCTATGGTGTTCCCATATAAGGTATTTAGGCTTAAATGAGTTCTTGAATGAACCTAGTTGATGTTGAATAAGGTGATTAAAATGGACAAAGAGTATTAGAGATTAAATAATTATTAAAAGGTGTTGTTAATTGATTATAAGATGTGTATTAAGGAAATATACCTGGGAATTTGTCATTGAACATACATTATACATGACATATATACATGTTCTTATAATTGAGTATTCATATGAATGTGCAAAGTAGTAATGGTAAATGCATATGTTTGCATATTATAGATGAGCACATTGAGCAACCACTTCCAGATTTTGCTGGGACTTCAAGGCAATATGCTAATGGGAGAAAACAATGAATAACCTAAGATGGTCTCACTATGAATGTTTGTTTATTTAATTATTTATTGAATTTTTATGTGATGTGTATGTACTAATTTTTGGGCATGAAATGTTGGAGGTGTTTGATACATGAATAATACATTAGAAGTGCTCCTTGATTGTGAATGTGATTGAATAAATGTGTTCTCAACTTACATGTTAAATGCCGGACCAAGTCTGATGATCAATGTGAATGAGAAAGTGAATGTGAATGCATTATACAAAACATGATGATTGAATATGTGAAATGAATTTATTCCATAAATGCATGAAATATAAAGGCAGTTATGACCAGAGTCGCTAGTGAAAAAGAGCTTAAAGCTCAGACATTTGTGGTAAGAGCCTAAGGCTTAATGTATAAAGAGCCCTGTATCCCCAATGGATAAAGGACAGTATGATAGAGCCTAGTATCCACAACAGATACGAGACAGTGAAAAAGGCACTCGGTCATAACAACGTAATAAACAAATTCGAGTCTCATAAACATTGTATACACTTTTGATATGAATAAATTGAATGATTGCAATGTTTTGAGGATTTTTATCATATGAAATGTGTGAATACTTATCGATGAACATGTTTAGCATGATCGCGATGAAATGATGAATTGTATGGTTTTTGGAATGTGACATTTGTGAGTAAAGTGTTTCGTGATATCACATGATGATAAATGAGATAATGTGAAGTATATGATAACCTGAGTTATTATGTTGCATGACAAGAGTAAACCATCAAAGATGGTTACTAAACTAAGTTCGCAAAACTCAACCAAATTGCAACATTGACATTTTCAGGTTCGAGAGAGCGATGACTTAGCTTCTAAGACTGCTTAGAAGATATTTTATGCAACTTTTGGATAGAAGACATGGCTCAAAGGTCGGTCAACTAGGACTGAAGGATTAGTTTTAATTTTGTTAATTCCTCATATATGTAGCATACTTTGTAGACAGAGCTGTGACTTTGATAGGCTGATATTGTATAAACTTGGATGATGAATATACTACTACATTATAAAATTATGGTTAATAAAATGAAATGAGGAAATTTTGGATTTTATACATTGTGTTATTTATAATTTTAATTGTGATACCATAAGTTATGTGAAAGTGATGTAGTTGGCGCACCACTTTCGTCTGCATGTGCTCAAATGTCCGAAGGATGTATGGGTACATGTCGGATGGGAGCGGGATGCCACAATGATCATATACCAGATACATCCAATTAAGAAAATTTAAGTGCAAATGAGCAACCAATCCTTCCTTTGGATAGTTATGATCCTAGAAATTGAGGTAATCTTGACAATAAAATGGGTAATTTTAATTGAAAAGGGTTTATAATAGAATTGAATCTTGTGTTTACATTAGTCAATACTGCTCGAAAATTTTCATATTCTTATAATTATAAAAAATTGAGTAATGAAGAGATTAGCGATAAAAATGATTGGTTTAATCTAAACATTTGGATAAAGTATATTGCTTTTATTGTAAGTTATTCAATCTAATAAAAATCGAAGTACATTAGGAAATGATGGATTAGAGATTAGAAGCATCTTAGTGAAAGGTTCAAAGAAGATAAGAATAGTATTGAGCATATAACTAACATAAAGACTTGGAATGAACTAAAAGTAAGATTGAACAAAAATCAAACAATTGATAAGGATTTATAATGAGAAATTATAAAGGAGAAAGAACATTAGAGACAGTGTTAATAAGAATAGTTTCGTTGTGAAATTTCTCACTAAATATAAATTGAATTTTCAAGGATCCAATGAGAAACTTTACTAAAATAATAATGGTAATTTTTTAGGATTAATTGAGATGATTGATAAATTTGATGTGATAATACAAGATCATGTTAGACGCATTCAAAATCATGATATTCATCATCATTATCTTGGTAACAAAATTCAAAATGAGTTGATTTTTCTTTTGGTCCATTGTGTTAAAAATTCTATTATTAAGATCACTAAAGAGGCAAAAATACCTTTCTAGAATTCTTGATTGAGCCTCATATGTGAGTCATCAAAAACAAATGAGTTTGGTAGTACGATGTGTAAATATTTCAAGTAACAAAATATAAATAGAATAGTAATTTTTAGAGTTCTTGAAGGTAAATAACACATATGAATTGGGACTTTTCAATGACTTCTAGAATGTATTTAAGTCTCTTGATCTTAATGTTCATGAGGTCAAGGTTATGACAATGACTCTAATATGAAGAGACAACACCAAGGGGTTCTGTGACACCCTAATACGCCCTAGGAGGATATACGGATGCACCCAAAACAGACCTAGGCAATTCAACAACTTCCAGAGATAAGGCAAACATATATCACATCTCATATTTCACTATAGTTTACACAAGTTGTAACATCCCGTTATCTCATGTTAAGGGTTGGGACCCTAGAATACTATACATGAGAGATTAAGGAGAAGTTAGAAAGTACATTTCATGTTCTTGCATAATATGACATACACACACATGTGAATATTAATGTTTGCATATTAAAATGATTGTACATGCATTCATTGACATTTTTCGGGTATAATTGATTTATCAATGTGATTTTTGATATAAATTGTGGTTCATATGTATTGAAAATTGAATTGGTGTGTATAGGTATTGATTCAGAAATTTTAGTGAAATTTAGAAAATTCTTAAATTTTTGGGTAAATTTTAAGCTAGGAAAAATGCCAAATTGCAGGACAACTGATAAGTGGAAGTAGAATTAAGAGTCAAATGGTAGTGAAAATTTTTATAAATGACAATTGCAGTTAATGACCTATGTCATTGAAATTTAGAAACAGTTGGAGTAGAAATTAGAGTTAATTGGACTAGTTAATGAAAGAACCTAATTCTAACCACTAGAAATTTGACATGTGGCAAGTGAGTCCTTAACTCAAGACTCCCTAAGGTTGAAAGATCCATTTAATTTTTTTTCGTTCATTCTTGCTTTTCTTCTTCTTCTCTATGAAACTCTTCTTCTCATCTTCTTTATTCTTGTTCACTTTCATGATTTTTGCTTCAGCCACCATCATTAAAGTTGAAGCTCACTTTCACCTCCATTTGTTACCATCATCTTGCTCTCTCTTTCATTTTTTACTAAAGACCCAACCCTACCACCTTGAAGGATGATGTACGTGGGTTTTATGGAAAGCTATGGTTAAGAGAGATCTTGAAGAGTTTGAAGATTTTTTAAGATTAATCAAGTAAGTTATGCTTTAATCTTCATGAGTTATGTCAAATGGAACATGTATAATGAGAAATGTGATGATTGATCATGAGTTTTTACATATGTGTTTTAACGTGGGTGTAGTGTAGTGATAAAGAAATCATGCTCAAAATTGTAGTGAATTAATGTTATTCATGAATTGTTGGTTAAATAAAGCATTTATGATGATAGAATTAAGAGATGAATGAGTATGGACAAGGAAGATTGAAGTATGATGATGATGTGTGTGTGGATGAAGAGATAAATAGAGTTATGTCTTACTTTGTGTTAAGATGAATGGTAATTCATGAGTTTAAAGCCAAAATAAAAAGCTAGTGTGTTGTCTTGAAATGAGAAGAAGTAGAATGATAGTTTGGAGATAAGGTAGAATTGAAAATGAAGTTAAATGTGTGCTGGAATATGTTAGATGGAGTACTTTTACTAAACATGCACTTGTATTTTGGCCATATCTTGATCTGTAGATATTCAAATTGGATAGATTTTGATTTAGAGTAAACTAGAAACATATGGATGCATTTTTTATGAAGGAATCAAATTTGAAATTTGTCCTTACGAGTCTTTAAAGTCGGCTTGAAGTTGAGCATTGTGTTCTATCGAGGTATAAGAATAGTCTATAGTATTTTGATTATAACGTGTATGATAATAAACTAAAATGAATAAATTTGATGTTATTTGAAAGGTAAGACATAGAGGAACATTTTAGTAGAAGAAGGTGTTATCTAAAAACCTCATTTTCTAGGTCAAAATTGTTATAGAAAACTAACATAAAAATATGTCCTGTGAAAAACTGCAAATCTGCAGGATAAGTGGGAGAATTATTTCTGTCACGATCGTGGCAAGGGATGCCATGATCGTGGGCAATGATTTTTCATGGAAACGTTTTGATTATGCAATGGTTGAACCAATTAAGGATGAGGTATATATCTATGATGCTTTTGGACTTAATTAGGGCTTAAAAAGGAATATAATTTTGATGTTGGAAAGGTTAGTTAAATATGTAATAAGTTTTGATTGATTTTTGATGTTATATTTTAAGGAAAAGGTTTTTTGATGGCAATGCATCTAAATTTGAAATTTTTAGAGTGTTAAATGATAGAATAACATAATGAATGAATTGTTTGAATGCTTTATGAATGAGATATACTATGGAAAGAGATAGGATTTCATGAATGATGAAATTAAGTTGAAATTGATGAATCAAATAAGTTGAAGTTTGTGGAGTTAATGTAATCAATATGGTAGTTGAATTAGTATGAAATGAGGTTGTAATAAAGGAGGTGAATTCGGGAATATTTGATGTGAAATGGATGTGAGGATATATGTTGAATTCGTGCAGAAAGGAAGGAAGAAAAGACAGGGCACGATCGTGGCCCTCACCCCATGATCGTGGCCTAACAGAATACATTTCTGTCACGATCGTGACCCTTCCCCACGATCATGGCCTGGCCAGAAAGAGTTTATGTCATGATCGTGGCTAGCTCTAAAGGTTTCAGTCACGATCGTGGCAGGGATGTCACGATCATGGCCAGTCCTATAAAGAAAAAGAGTTGTCTTTTGAGTGAAGTATGAACAAATTAATGCTATAGTGTTCCCATATAAGGTATTTAGGCTTAAATGATTTCTTAAATGAACCTAATTGATGTTGAATGAGGTGTTTGAAGTGGACAAAGAGTATTAGAGATTAAAGAATGATTAAAAGGTTTTATTAATTGATTATAAGATAAGTATTAAGGAAAATATAACTGGGAATTTGTCATTGAACATGCATTATACATGACATATATACATGTGCTCATGATCAAGTATTCATATGAATGTGTAAAGTAGTAATGGTAAATGTATATGTTAGAATATTATAGAAGAGCATATTAAGTGACCGCTTCCAGACGTTGCCAGGACTTCAAGGCAATAAGCTAACGAGAGCAAATTGTGAGTAACCTAAGATGGTCTCACTATGAATGTTTGTTTATTTAATTATGTATAGAATCATTATGTGATGTGTATGCACTGATTCCGAACCTTGAATGTCCGAGACATTTGATGCATAATTACCATATTTGGAAGTGCTCATTGTATGTGAATGTGACGAAATAAGTGATACTCAGCTTGTATGTTGAATGTCGAACCCTAGGTCTGATGACAAATGTGAATGAGAAAGAGAACATGAATGTGACTAAATGAGTATGACTGATTGAATAAATGGGGTGCACACCATTACATGAATGCATGAAAGATAAAGGTAGTTATGACCTGAGTTGCCAGTGAAAAAGAGTTTAAAGCTCAGACAGTTGTAGTAAGAGCCTAAAGCTCAATGTATAAAGAGTCCTGTATCCCCAATAGATAAGAGATAGTAATGATAAAGCCCGGTATCCCCAACGGATATAGGATAGTGAAAAAGGCACTCGGTCATAACAACGAAATAAATAAATGTGAGTCTTATGAACATTGCATATAAACATGATGTATATATGTTTTGAATGATTGCAATGTATTATTGAATTATGTTAAATGAGAAATGTGAAAATTATGTATCACGTGTATTGCGATGCTTTATGTTGGTAAATGGAATAATGTGAATTATGTGACTTATGTGATTATTTGAATTGATGTGTTATGTGATATGGGTGAACCATCGAGGATGGTTACCCAACTGAGTTTTCAAAACTCAACCAAATTGCAACGTTGATACTTTCAGGTTCGAGCAAGCGACGACTTAGCTTCTAAGACTGCTTAGAAGAGATTTTGTACAATTTTTGGGATAGAAGACATGGCTCAAAGGTTAGTCAGCTGGACTGAAGGATTTAGACTAAAATTTTTGTAAAATTTCTCATGTATGTAGTATGTTTTGTGAATAGAGTTGTAGACTATGATAGGTTGTGGATATTGTACATATATGGATGACTTGTAAAACTACAATGTATATATAATGTTTATGAAATGAAATGAGGAATTTGGGGTTTAAAATTATTATGATAGTTATGGTTTTAATTTATGATGTCATGAGATATAGTGAAAGTGATGTAGTTGGCATACCGCTTCTATCAATATGTGCCCGAATGTTCGAAGGATGTATAGGCAAGTGTCGGATGGGAGTGAGGTGCCACACAAGTCACAAGTTACATATATAACATCCATACATTAAAAAAAATCTCATTATAAGTTATGTTTAATACATGCCATTCACATATACTACAAATTTCCTTCTTAATATTTATAAATACATCACAATTTTGAGATATAAGATCTTCCAAAAAGGTTATGTCTTTCTTTGGCCACTGCGATTGTCCCAAACTTAACCCTGTTTATCATGACCCATACAAAGGAAAAACCACCGTGCTAAGCATATAACTTAGTGGGGAATAATGATGCAAGATAGCAACTACTCACAGCAATTGCCTAATAATCACATGTCAATGATTCATGACAATTTGAGTGATGGATAATAAATTGTAAAATAAAATTAATGAAGCATCACATAACAATATTTGAACATGATATTCAGAGATTATTCCAAATATAAGTTTGCAATAGAATAGAACAAATATCTAAACATATACAGAATTGCTTGCTAATTTCTTCAGACATAGGTAACGAGAACAGAACAGAAGATACCTATGATTGGTATCTACTGAAGAGGCAATAGCCTCTAAAAACGAAAGAGACTTAAATCTCTAAAACAGAAGACACCGTAATGTCTCAGAACAGAAGTAGCTATAGACCCTTATAGGCATGTCTATTTACCCACAACTAAGACTTGACAGGTTAAAACTAATCATCAGAACATCATAATTACATTTTCGAGTCACAATAAAGAGAAACAATTCATAAGATTCAAATTCATTCCCTTATGCCTACAGTTATAATTTGAAAATATTTATCATGCCCATTCGTATTTAATATGCTTTATGATCATATTCCTTTTTAATAATACATCAATGAAAGCATTAAAAATATATAAATTACATGTATGATGAGTCTTATATTACGCTTATACTGGGATTGCTAAGTTTTAGTGACATCTAAAAAGATTGAAATGAGATGTGGTAAACATTGAAAATGAAAATAATGTCTTAGTTGCGATAAAAGATAGGATACAATCATTACACCCATGCCACAATCGTAATAGACACTCACCATTCATACCTCTACTTGTTCTGTTATATTCATATAGTAAACATTCGAATTAGGTTTTAAGGTCTTTAACATTTCCAATTTCTTATAGAATCTCCAGGGCTTTCCTAGCCACTATAGTTTTGTTATTTTATCTTCTTTGCCTGAAAATAGGTTTGCTTTGCTTCACCTATGATAATTTCTACTAATTCTTCTTTGATTCATCAAAACTCACCCTAATCTCTGTCGAGATGATTACCTTAACTCTCCTATTAGACATTTGTTCCTTTATGTCTTAATTTTATATTGGAATAAATTTCACATAATATGGTTAAGTATTGCAAGAGTTATCCCCAAAACACTACAGGATGTTCGAAAATAGGGACAATGGCTAGAACTCTACTTGAAACTAGATTTCAAAACTCTTAGAGGCAGAATCAAATTTTGGTTCCTTCATGAAAGTTTTATACATATGTCTCTAGTTTAATGTCCAATTATAATTATCCAATTTAGAGGTCTAAAGATCAAGATATGGTCAAATTACAAAAGATTATTCAGTGGAACCTATCCATGTAGCGAGGTACCAATTACAATTCAACTAACTTCGGCCTTATCATGCAAGAGCAACACAAAAACACATCTAATTTTAACCAACATCTCATCAGCAAATAGGATACTTCCTTTACCAATTCCCCTGGCATCACGTTCATAATCCAAGCAAACATATTAAAATTCCCATACCTCTTGAAGAAGTGAACAAAACCCTTTTGACTTTATTCTATTTGCTTTTCTTTACCTCTGCCTTTTGGTCTTCTCCTCCTCTATACATATCACACCCATTGAAAACTTACCTTCAACAATTATATATACATAAAAAACCCTAGATTAAGAGAAAATCACTAAATTTTACCTTAGTTTCTACCAAAGATAGCTTGATTCTTTATATGAAAAATGGTGTGATGAAGAAGATGAAGTAAAGAGGAAATAAGAGAAGAAAAAATTGGAATTCTCAACTCTAGAGGTCGTCCCTCTCTCCTCTGCTTATGCCCATTCATACACTTCCAAGACTCACAAACATGCTTACTTACTATTGGACACACATGCTTTATTATTATTGATCACATATGCCTTAATCCTATTAGTCCATTTGTTAATTTTAAGAAAAATTAGACATTGGTCCTTCTTCTTTCTTTAATACCCACATTAGCACATAATCTCATCAACTAATTTCAATCTCATCCATATTTCACGTCTAAGTACGTATATCCATGCCGAAATGTACAAATTACCCTTTTACCCATGTCTTTTACATTAAGTACCATTATGTTCCTTACTATACTTAGATGCAGTTAATTTGTTATGTTCACTTCTTATTACACCCTTGACGTGCTATAATACATCTGGGGTATATATTGAGGCCTTACATTTCTCTCCCCATTAAAAAGAATTTCGTCCTTGAAATTCGTACTTGTATTGAATGATTGAGAGTATTGAGTCCTTTTCATCAATTCAGGTTCCTATATTGCTTCCTCAAGTCTATGATATTGCTATAGTATTTTTTCACTAGAGGTATTTGTTTATTTGTGAGCTATCGGACTTCTCTGACCAAGATAGACACAGGTCTTTCCTTATAAGAAAAATCTGGTTGTATTTGAATTTGTTGCACAAGAACCTTGTGTGTGTCATCAGACCAATATCTTCTCAACATAGAAATATGAAACACATCTTGCAACTTGGCCAATTCTTCAGGAAGAGCTAACTTATAAGCTACTGATCCAATTCTCTGAAGAATTCATAGGGATTAATGTAGTGTGTGCTAAACTTACCTTTCTTCTTAAACTGAAATATTTTTTCTATAGTGATACTTTCAAAAATACCTAATCCCCTACCTGATACTTAATATATTTCCTTTATAAATCGACATAGGACTTCTACTTATCACTGGAGGCTTTTAATCTCTGCTAAATATTTTGAACTTTCTCTTCAGTATCTTTTACAATATCAGGCACAATGATCTTGTTTTCACTTAATTCAGTCCAACAAACCAGAGTTCTGCACTTCTTACTAAATACTGTTTCATAAGGTGCCTTGTCAATATTAGTCTGATAACTGTTATTATAAACAAACTCCATTAGGGAAGATATTTATCCTAACTTTCAGGGAATTCTATCACACAACCTTGAAGCATGTCTTCTAATACCTGAATAACTCATTCAGATTGTCCATCTTTCTGGGGTGGAAAGCGATACTAAAACTGAGTCAGGAATCTAGAGCCATTTGCAGACTTTTCCAAAATCTCGAAGTAAATAGAGGATCATGATCAGAATTAATAGACAATGGTACCTTATGCAATCTCACTATCTTATTCATATATATATATATCTGCCAGCTTATCTATCGGATAGTCAGGACGAATGGGTCTGAAATGAGTAGACTTGGTGAACTTATCCACAATCACCCATACAACATCATGCTTCCTTTAAGTGAGAAGAAGCCCAATCATAAAATCTATAGTAATGTTATCCCATTTCCATTGAGGAATCAGAATAGGATTTAACAAACCAAATGGAGCATGGTGCTCAGCTTTAACCTACTGATATATCAAACATTTAGATACATAATTTACAACATCAATGTTTCATACCAGACCACCAGTAATACTGTTTCAAATCTTGATACATTTTATTTCCACCAGGGTGCATTGTGAAGACAGTATTATGGGCCTCATACAATAGCTTCTTCTTCAATTCATCACTAGCTGTTACACAAAACCGATCTCTGTAATACAAATAAGCATCTCCTTTTATAGAAAATTCAGGTTGTTTTCCTCCGTGAGTTGTCAAGATAAGTTGTTGCAACTTATCATCAACTTTTTGAGCATCAATGATCTCTTGTCTTAAAATAGGTTTAACTTTTAATTAAGCTATTAAAGCCCCATCAAGTGCAATTCCCCACTCACCCTGCTGCACTGATAATGCCAAAATGGTCTTCTGACTTAAAGCATCAGCTACCACATTAGCCTTACCAGGATGATAGTCCATAATACATTCATATTCTTTAAACAATTCCAACCAACATCGTTGTCTCAGGTTAAGTTTTTTCTGAGTAAGCAAGTATTTCTCTCAGGTTAAGTTTTTTTTGAGTAAGCAAGTATTTCAGACTTTTTATGATCAGTGAAAATCTTACACCTTTCACCATACAACTAGTGCCACCAAATTTTCAAAGTAAACACTACTATTGCTAGCTCAAGATCATACATGGGATAGTTTTGCTCGTATGGCTTCAGTTGCCTAGAGGCATATGCAACCACCTTATCATCTTGCATCATAACATAACCCAATCCATTTCTAGATGCATCACTAAACATAATATATTCCTTACCAAAAGTGGGTTGAGCCAATACAAGAGCTTCAATAAGCATTCTTTTTAACTGATCAAAGCTAACTTGACATATAGCAGACCATTCAAATTTTACTCCTTTTCATAGCAATTTAGTCAAAGGAGATGTTATCACTAAAAAACCCTTTACAAATTGGCAATAGTAATCAGCCAAACCCAGAAAACTTCTCATTTTAGTCATATTCCAAGGCAAATTCTAGTTAATAATTACTTCAATCTTACTAAGATCGACTCTAATTCTTTGAAAAGAGACAACATGTCCCAAAAAAGATACTTCCTTAAGCCAGAAATCACACTTGCTTAGCTTGGCATACAACTATTTTTCTTGCAGAGTTTTTAACACAATTCATAGATGCTGAGTATGATCTTTCTCATTCTTGGAATAGACTAGAATAATATCAATGAATACCACAACAAACTAGTCTATATAGGGCCTAAATACCCTATTCATCATATCCATGAATACAGCTGACGCATTAGTTAGCCCAAATGGCATCACCAGGAATTCAGAATGTCCACATCGGGTTCTAAAGGTAATCTTTGGAACATCCACATCCTTTACCCGAAACTGATAATACCCTAATCGCAAATCTATCTCTGAAAATACCCTTGCAGCTTTTAACTGATCAAAGAGTTCTTCTATCCTTGGCTATGAATACTTATTCTTCACCGTAACTTTATTCAATTGCCTGTAATCAATGCAAATTCGTAGAGTACCATCTTTCTTCTTAACAAACAGAACTGGTGCTCCCTAGGGTGAAAACTAGGTCGAATAAATCCCTTATCCAGTAGCTCCTACAATTAAATATTCAATTCCTTTAATTTAGTAGGAGTCATTCTGTATAGTGCTCTGGATATTAGAGCAAAGTCAGTCACAATCTCAATAGATAGATTCCTTTCCCTTCCGGAAGGAAGTCCAAGTAGTTCTTTAGGAAAAAAATTTGGAAATTTATTTACCACTGAAATGTTTTACAGTTTTATACTTTCCCTTCTCAAATCAAGCACAAAAGCCAAATAAGCTTCACACCCCCTTACTAAGAAACCTTTGAGCTTACATAGCAAATATCACACTAGTCAAAGAACTAGTATGGATGTCATACAAATTGTGTCAATTTGATCGGGTTTCTTAAGCGCAACAGTCTTAGCTTTATAATCAACAACCGTCTGATGCTTGGACAACCAATCTATACCCAAAATCAAATCGAATTCAAGAAAAGGAAATTCAATTAGATTTGCTACAAACTCACTGCCTTGCATTAAAACAGGACAGTTTCTATAAACCTTGCTAACCAACATACTACTACCTAGAGGACTAGTTACATGAATATTATAATCTAACTGATCTTTCCATACTTGAATATAGAACCAAAACATGGAACAAACTGCATTAAGCCAAACACAAACCCTTATATGCATATATAGGCCTTATTTAAGCTCTAGTTAGGCCAGAATCGCCTAAACTATGCTCTAATACCACTAAATTGTGAGACCCTAATAACCCCTAGGAGGATATACAAATGCACCCAAAATAGACTTAGACAATTCAAAAAATGCCAAAGATAAGGCAAACATATATCACAACTTATATCTCACTGTAGTTTACACAAGTGACAAATTACACATATAACATCCATATAAAAAAATTGTCATCATAAGTTATGGTTGGTATTGGCCATTCATATATACTACAAAATTCCTTCTTAATATTTATAAATACAGCACACTGTTTAGATATAAGATCTTCCAAAAAGGTTGCACGTCCTTCTTTAGCCATTGCAGTTGTCCCAACCTTAACCCTATTTATCATGACCTACATGGAGGAAAAACCATCGTGCTAAGCATACAACCTAGTCGGGAATAATGATGCAAGATAGTAACTACTCATAGTAGTCACCTAACAATCACTTGTAAATGATTCATGACAATTGATTGATGGAAAATACATGATAAAATAAAAGTCATGATGCGTCACTTAACAATATTTGAACATGATATTCATAGATTATTCCAAATATAAGTTTGCATCAGAACAAAACAATTATCTGAACATATATAGAATAGACTGCTAATTTCTTCAAACGTGGGTAACGGGAACAAAATAGAAGATAAATATGATTGGTATCTATAAAAAAGGCAATAGTCTCTGAAATAGAAGAGACATAAGTCTCTAAAACAGGAGATATTGTAATGTCTTATAACAAAAGCAACTGCAAACCCTTCTAGGCATGCCTACTTACCCATAACTAAAACTTGACAAGTTAAAACTAATCATCAGAACATCATAATTACATTTTAGAGTCACATTAAAGAGCAAAAATTCATAAGATACAAATTCATTCCCTTATGCTTACAATTATAATTTGAAAATGTTTATCATGCTAATTCGTATTTAATATGCTTTATAATCATATTCCATTTCAATAATACATTAATTGTAACACCCCACTCCCGCTGGACCCGAACCTGATATTGATGGTGATATCCGAATCCGTGCCCCGCGAGGGTGACGTGTCACATCACTTAACACTTGAACCTCGGTATACATTTTTTTTAATACTCTTATCAA
>JAOQML010000007.1:15422145-15434313 GCA_027568935.1 Erythroxylum urbanii | reverse complement strand
CATTTTTATTTATCTATTTATTTTCTAAAATCTTCTCAGCACTTTTGCTAAGCTTTTTAAGTTTTTAATCTTTTGACTTGCACCTTATTTTTCTTCCTGTAACCTGCATCATTCGTTTATTGTCTCACATGCATATGGGTCCACCGAAAACAGCCTCTCTACTATTTAGGGGTAAGGTTGCGTACTACCGGACCTCCCCAGACCCTGCTTCATTGCAGGATTTCGGACTGGGTGCTGATGATGATGATGATATTGAGCAAAAATTTGCTGTCTAAACATATATGCATCGATGCTACAATAGAGATATTAGAAGGTGTGATGGTAATTTTTGAGAATAGAGAAACGAAGGAATTTTTCTCTAGTATGAATATTGCTAAAAATCTTGATATAAGATGAATGTAGAGCCTACACTTCTAGTTAGATTTTGTATTATTAGAAAAGGACAATTTGCAGAAAATGATTATGATGATGAAACATAATTAGTGAGGAGTCCTTCAGAATCAGTTACTTTCTAGTTATTATGGATAGGACAATTACTTAGTCAAAGAATATATTTAAGCAAGTAATAATATTTGAAAGTATTTTTGGATTCTTATTTAATTCAAAAAAGTTGAGGTTATTGGATGATAATGAACTAAGAGAATGTTGCACTAATTTTAAACTACTTTTTCTTATGATAATGTGTCAGATATGGATTTAGATTATCTTTTTTCTAAATGAAAAGTATTAAAAACAACTCTGCCAAATGAGTCAATGTCAACAGTTGGAATTCTTGAATTTGTTAAAGCTGTAAATTTTTATCTAAAATTTTCAATTATTTGTCGAATCTTATTGACTATATTTGTGATTGTAGCATCAGTTAACAGAAGTTTTTCAAAGTTAAAATTATTGAAAACCTAATTGAGGTCATCAATGTGACAAGAAAGGTTGAATGGTTTGGATATTTTATGATCGAGAAGGATATGTTGGACAATATTAATCTTAATACTATTATTGATGATTTTGTATTTAGAAATATGTAGAAAAAAATATTTTTTATTATCATTTGTGTGCTTGTTAATGTAGTTTTTTAACTACTTGGTGTTTTGCAACCTGACGTCGCTATTTGGTTGCTACTCCTACTATTTTGTTGCTACTACTATTGGTTTTAGTGATTTTATTACTATTGACATTTGTAAGATATTTGCTACTATGATCATTTTGCATTAGTATTTTCTTAGGTACATGACTTATAACTTAAGTCACTTATTTGTGTATTGATATTAAAATTTGATAATAAAAATATGCTTTTAAGTTTTACATAGTTGCATACTGCTAATTCATTAGGCCCTTCTTTTTACTTTGTCTCAGGCATAAAAAGGTTAGGAACAACCATATTTAGCCAGTATATAAAGGATGAAAAGAACTTGCTTAATGATTAAGTCTACAACAAATAAATATCAATTTTAATATGGTTGGTGCAAGTATAAGAAACTGGATATATAGTAAGGAACGTAGCACTATCACACCATAAGTTGGGTTTGAGATCAAGTAAGTCAATTTCACTTAAAAGAGATGTGACCTAACATAATTCTATAGATATAAGTGAAATACTTATGCATTCAGTCTTAGTATTAGAATGAGCAACAATAGGTTGTTTCTTCACATTCAAAGAAATAAGACTAGGTCTTAAGAAGATCATTACAATAGATAGTGAGAGTAATAATTAAGGGTTTAGTTAAGTATAGGGCATAAGAGGTTGTTGACCACAAATATTAAGAATTCGCTTAATCGTATTTCAGTAAGCATTATTAAGGCAATAAATAATTTGTTAATAACAAATTAAATATCATGAGAAGTGAGACAAAGGTATTAAAGAGCACCAATAGTGTTGTAATATGCAATAAGATCAAAGAGGGGAGTGTAATCATTTTTAAAAAAAGGTAAAGTGGAATGAGTGTTGGAAAAGATTTTGAATTTACAAGATGTGTATATGGGAGAAGATCTTGAGTGTATTTTATTTATGTAAGGATAAGTCCATTTGGTTTAGATGTGGCTTCAATACTAAGGAAGTAAGTTCAGGATATGAATGAGAGAAGAGGTAAAGGATGGTGAAGAACTTATAATTAAGATATCATACACACAAATTAAGAGAAATGTTGTGTCAATAAGGATAAAATGAATGAAAAGGGAGGTGTCAAATTTTGAGGAAGTGAAGTTGAGTTCAAGAAATTTTGACTCAATTGATGAAACCAAGTATAAAGAGCCTATTTGAGACCATAATGGCCTTTATATAGACGATAGACATGGTTAGGATGATTTAAATCAACAAAATTAAGTTGTTGAATCATGTAGAAAATTTTTCAAAAAGTGTCACAAAAAAAAGAAATTATTTACATGAAGTTGGCGAATGAGTTAGTTTGTAGTGAGATCTATTGTGAGGATAATACAAATAATAGTTAACTTGACAATAGGACTGAAAGTATCAGCATAGTCAATGCCAGGAGATTGGTGATATCCCTTTGCAACTAGATGAACTTTATAGTGGTTTAGAGAGCCATTGAGTTTAAATTTTATGCGAAAGACCCATTTACAATCAAAAATGTTGATATTTGGTAGAGCAGGAACAAGGGTATAGGTTTAGTTATAATACAAAGCTTTGAACTCATCTTGCATAACTTGACTAGTGGGTGAATTTTTTAGTTTTAATGAAAGAAGTGGAATTAGATTCTTAAGTGGAGGTGTAATAAATGACATAGTCATAGAAGTTATGAAGAATGTGAGTTTTTCTCAAGTTTAAGTGACTATTAGATGTTGATGAGATAAGGCTAGTGGAAGTAACAGTGGTTCAAGGTATATGTAATTTGTTGAGCTATAGGTGATTGTGGGGTTAAGACAGGTGTAAGTTGTGGAGGTGAAGGTCAAGATGGTAAAACTGGAGGGTGAAGAATTAAAGGCAGAAATAATGGGTGTTTGAACATAAGAAAACTCTATTTCAATAAAGTGAACATGTCACAAAATATACATAAATTTTATTATTTTAGGATCAACGTAGCGATAACGAATATATTGCCATAGATATATGAGAAAAATACATGGTATAGACTTAGGAGTAAGTTTCAGATTATATGGATCGAAGAAAAAGGAAACCACATCAAAAGATATGAATATGAAATAATCATATAAGGATTGATGAATGAGGATAGGTGTGGAAAGAAGGTTTATGATATAAACATCATTGAAAAAGGCTTTGAACCAAAAATTTTTTAGAAGAGAGACATGAATAAGAAGAGTGAGACTAGTTTCTATAATGTTCCAAATTTTGCATTTAACAAGTCTCTATTTTATTGGGGAGTGTGAGGACAAGAGATACAGTATGAAATTCTACGAGCGTTAAGGCATTAAGTGAACAAGCCTTTAATGAGTTCATTAGCTCCATCATATTTAAAAGTCTTAATGGTGTTGGAAAATATGTCTTTAGTGTGAGTTTTGAATTGCTGAAAGCGGTGAATAGCTTATGATTTATAAGTCAAAAGGTAGATCTATATGAAACGAACAAAATTGTCAATAAAGATAATAAAATAACGTTACCCAAAGAGAAAAATGGTGTATAGACTCGAATGTCATAATGTATTAATTGTAAAGGCTTCTTAGACACACAAGATGATATAGGAAAAGGCAATTGAGTACTTTTACTTTAAGAGCATGAACTATATGATTTTGTTACATAAGGCCTAATAGCTAAAACACTAAATAAATGAGAAACAATGTTATGGAAAGGGTATCCAAGATGATGATGCCAGATGTTAGAGGAAACATGGATTACTAAAAACTCGAGGGATATGCTTAAGGTGTAAATTACTATGGATGTTACCTAAGACAAGCAATATCTTGGTTCCTAGATCCTTCACAGTATAACTAAAAAAGCCAAATTCAATGGAATAAGAATTTTCTTTGACAAATTTGGTAACAGATAAAAGATTATTAATGAGTTGTGGGATAATTAAGACATCATCAAGAAAAAGATATTTAGATTGTGGGAGAGTTATTATATCAAAAGACGTAATGAGTATAGTGTTACTTTTACCGATGAACACTTGACGATTTCCTTCGTATGGTTCTATAGATTCAGTCAGTAACGAGTCATAAGTCATGTAGGACATCGTATCTATATTTAGTATCCATTCATCCATGTTACTTATGGTAAGATAGGTATTGGTAGGTTTGTTATTAAGGTTTATGATGGAAAAAAAGTTTAAAGATTATTTGAAAAGGTAGATTAGGCATTGTAGGAGTCATAATACTTAAATCAATATCTTGCAATAATTTAACATTATTTGTAATGAATTTGGCAGTTAGGAGGGATATTTATGTAATAAGGCTATATGGATATTTCAAAGCGTTAGGTGAAATAAAGATGGGTTATAGGTTAGGCCTATTTAGGCTAATCGAAATTAAATAGGCCTAACTTACAACCCACCTTTATTTCACCCAATGCTTTGAAATATCCAATGACCAAACTTGGTAGATCTGATGACCAAACCTAGAAGATCAATGGAATAATTGATAAATTGGGGATTAGTATTTGATAAGTTTGGATAATAGTTATGATAAGTACTTTATTGACATGTTACATTGTGCTTAAGATACTTATTTTGGTTCGTATTTTATGTTAGGTACAAGTTAGAGAGAAAAGAACCAAAATGAACTAAAAACATATTCTTGGTGTTGTCCTATTGATGTTCAATCTTATTTTCCTTCATGGAATCAAAAGAGATGAGTTAGGGTGAAAACGAGACAAAGAATGAAAGAAATAAAGTTATTACAACTTATACGGTTGTGTATGGGACCGTGTAAGTCACTAGAAGCATATAGGAGCTCAAAGACAACACTTCAGCTACTTTTGTAACCTACACAGCTGTGTAAGTAAGCCACAGAGTAGTGTAATTGGTCGTGTAGCTCACTCTAAACCTATAAGTTCACAAATTTTGAGAAAAATGACATACACAATCATTTACACATCTATGTAACTGACTGTGTATTGTGATGTGAGCTTAATTTTTAGTATAAAAGGGTATTTAAGAGGCTAAATGAGGTATGGAGAGTTTAAAAACTCGAAAGAAGGCGGGTTCCTTACCATTTAGAGAACTATGAGGAGCTAAACTTTATTTTTCTAGTTCAAAAGGATATCATGGTCGACGAACATGTTTGGGCATTGATTAATCTAATAATGTTATTCTTAACTCTCTTTTAGAGTTGATTATGTTATTTTATGATTAATGTTTTAGGATTTAGGCATAAATGACTTAAATATTCTAAATAGATTATTCATATATGAACTCATAACTAAAATCTAGATTGCAATACATAATCGTTGTAACTTTAATTCTCTTGTGGTAAACTAACGGTCACGCATCAATAGGGATAATATAGCATGAGTTAAATGACTTGAGCTTATGTAATTGTTGCTTAAATTAACCTATTTTCCTATTATGTAATGTGATTGTCACCCTAAATCTAGCGAGCTTGTTCTAGGTTATCTGATAGCTAGACCTCATTAAAGAACTTGTTTTAATTAGATAAAACCTAAGAAAAAACTGAAATTAATAAAGCTTGTTGTTAATCTATAGTTAATTGTTTCAAAGAGAGGTACGAACATAACATCAAGATTGATTGTGCTTATTCGTGTGAAAGTTGAGATTGAACTACATACTAGATTCAAAACCTATTGATTAATCTTAGCAATTTTGTACTGTATGATTTGATTTACCTTAATTAGTTTAGTTTTACTTTATTTTGTTAATCAAATTCAACCAAAATACCTCTCCCCCAATCATAAGCATTTATTCATTACAAAAGTTAAACACAAACTTTATGTGGATACGATTCTTGCTCACCTCTACTACAAATTTTTAGTTGTAGAGAGTTTTGTTTTATTTTTAGATGTGTTCAATGCATGTCAAGTTAAACACATCAAGTCACCTTGTCCTCTATTGTTGTAGTAGTGGTTGCCTCTTTGATCATTATTGTCATTAAGATTTAAAGCCAGTCCAAAGGCGATCTTAGATGAGCCAATGGTGGAGGAGTAGTAGCTGGTGAGATGTTCACAGAGGCGGAGCTTGGCGCGAAGGTCTAAGAAGGAAACTGAGTGTCGCAGTTATCTATGACCATGATAAAGGACTTGTAGTTTGATGCGAATCTATTCAAAGCAAATAATACAAGATCTTCATCAAAAATCGAATGTTTCAAGATCTTCAACAATAGAGGAGATAGTCGATAAATATTTTATGATGGAGGAGCCACCTTTCATAGTGATATGGAGATGGGGTCATAAACATGACCGATAAGTGGTAATTTGTCGTTAAAAATAAGTTTAGAGAGTTTTTCAAAGGGTTGGATGTGATGCAATAGCAAGAGAAAAAGTTGCATTCAAACAACAACAGATAAGTTGATTCATTGCCGCTAAAGAAATTTAGAAGATTCATGATCAAAGGTGGACGTGCTAGGCTTAAAGAGGGGTGGAATGCTAGCATTGACATAACCAAAGAGGTCATAGATGAATAGTATCGAGTGTACTTGATTTTTTTCAAATCAACTGATTATATTAATGATTGAGAATGTTGTGATTGTTGGTGTTTGAATTGTAGTGTTTAGTGTTGGTGAAAGATAATATCTTGTGGGTGATACGTCAAATGTATGATTGAAATTGGTAATAGGTGGAAAAAAATAATATTAAATTATGTATGTCATGAGAGAACAATGTATAAATTGTTTTTTTCCTTATAATAAAAAAACAATTTACATTTTATTTATAAATTTTCTCTAAGTATAAATATAAAAAGAAAATTATCTTATCATAATTTACATAATCAAAATTACATATTTATATCACTAAAAAGTATGTAGGAAAATAATATGAAATAATTAAAATTGTAAATCTTCAATTCTTATTACCTATAATTAACGAATTTATCAATATAATGTAAATTTGTTTATGCAGTAAAATTTGTAGTTTAGTTATTACTTAGAACTAATGTGATTAAATTTTAAAAGAATATTTTAGAAAAACAATTATAAGCTTGAATTTTGTAAAGGGCTGCGGTTATAACTATGACTTGAAAAACTCCAATAATTCTTTATTCGACTGTGAAAAAAAAAAAAAGAGGGAAGATGGAAATAAAAATTGGTCAACAAAATTTAGATAATATTCTTTATTATAAAGAAAATATACTCATTTTCATATTTATTGTATATATGGCATTTGCGGAGCTTTCTTCCTCTTCTAGCTGTTGCTCTTCCTGCTTCCATGGAAGACACAGATCGAAATGTCCAGTGTCATAATTGTATTGACATAGACCACCGAGTTTTACAAGCCATATGCACACAGAGCAGTGATTGAAAAAAGGGTCTTGCCCATCATAGATATTAAACCAGTGGACGTCAGCATCCCAACTAAAGCTGCAGACAAACAATGTAGTGCGTAGAATATTTGGTCGAAATCCATACTGATAGCTTCCTTTTGGCTTTACTATATGCTCACCTAAATCGTCGTTCTTGGACTTGCAATGAACTGTGAAGTCGAGGCCATTTTCCAACTCATTTAGTATTGTTATGGTTCTACGATGAGGTAGTAGACCTGCATTTACTGCAGCAAGAAAGAACTGTAGAAATAGATTTGCAGTGTCACACTTGCAATTGAGACTTTAATCTTTCCCTTTAGCTACTCTCCCTTTATCCTCTTTAAGTGATTTGGCTATGTTTCAAGAGTCGAGATTACAGCCTACAGCTACATGGGTTCATTTATAGATATGTGTGTCCAAATGTTGTTGCATAAATAACTCTATATATGGCAGTGTATTTACTTATCCAAATATAAATGAACATATAAGGAAATATACTTCTACTTAATGTTGGGTAATAAATAAGCATCTCTTTGTCTTTAATGCAGTATTCAGAAGGTTAAGAAACGCATGATGTGCAAACATATTCAACTCATGCCTCTGGTAAAAAGTAATCGAACAATAAATAGAGAAAAAGAAAAATGATCAGTAGTCGTATACAAACAGACGACACTACATTTTACATTAAGAAAGCCTCTTAACTCCTATAAGTTACAAATTACAATATGTAAGTCTTCTTCAAATAGTCCACCGATAGCTAATATAATAACCATCGATGTCTTATCAAGTGAGATCACTAGAATTCTCAAACATAAACATAATTGGAGTAATCCTTAACAGTGAAGTAAAATTAAAGAGAAGGAAAACGGATCGAAACATGATATTATGTTATTTTAGTGGCTTTTATGATTATTAAAGTCAATATTATATAAAATATCTTTGTACATTAAATAAATAATCTAAAAATAATAATCCCTGATTAAAAGAATGTTTTCTATGTAAGAACAATTTAGATAATATTGAGTTTAATAATAAAAAGGTTACCAAAATATATAGCTTTTTCTTAAAATCAAATATAAGAAATTGGAACAGCAATCTACTTGTTCATCATTCAAGTCAACAAATAGTCTTTTATTATAATTATGTCAGCATTATTCAAAATTGTGGTATGTAATTTAAAGCCTTGGAAACCTTGGATTATTCTCTAAGTAATTATAACGGATACAATCCAGTTCATGATAAGGCTCGTCTTTTCATACAAGAGGAGCATCACCAAACGAGTTAATGGATGGTTTTGAGGCGGCCAACAAGCAAGGACTAAAATATTGAACACTTTGAAGAAATGTCCAGATGGAGGAAATTGGGAGAGGAAGATTGTCTTGTAGGTGTGGAATAGGAATTGATAGAAGGGAAGAGGACAAATGATGGATGGTCGATATAAAGGAAGTTGAGGTTGAGGTGAAGCTTGATGCAATATTTAGTATTTAATAGTGAATGGGCGCCTGTTTCTACATGTGTAATCGCCAGAAGACACCAAGGCATAAAAATCCAATAGTTCCGAGATTTCCTAGACAAAATCTATGCTTCTTCTTCCTTACCTGGGAATGAAGTAACGTGCATGTCTGGTCATTTTTCATTATTACTACTATGGCATAAATGACAAGGGAGTAAAACTAAATAGAATCAACCCTTGACTTAGGGTCACGCCTTCATTTACACTCAAGGCATCTTCCTGTTATTTTAACTAGTAGAAGACGAAATTAGTATTTATCAACAAATTAATTAAAAAGTTAAGATAGGAATTTCATGGTATACGTATAGGTTTTTTTTCCCCCGAAAAAGAACTCATAATGCAATTGATCTGAAAGCAAATACATTGTTTCACTTATTGATTTTTTAAAAAATATAATTATGTGAACTTTTCAATACCACATGTTTAAAAATTTTAAAGTAATTTTGTAAGGTGAGTCATTATTGTTAAAGAACTTAATTGAGTTCATTTTTTAGTTGTTGTGTTACACATATTACTACTGCATATCATATTAAAATTAAAAAGTGCTATCCTCAGTCCTCACCTATGGGTATCCTCTCTTAATTAGTAAAACATAATTTGAGATTTCGTTCCTTATTGATTTTCGTTTACCATATCATCGCCACAGTTCCTGAGGGCTCTGCTCGTCATAACTCTATGGTAGTTTAGCTATATGTGGCATAATTGTTTGGTTGTTAAAAGAGAGAACGCAATTATATTAGATCACTTATGATGTATGTGCAGGTACAAAACAATTAAGAATTTTAGGATTATCTGTGTGTATAACTTGTGATTGTAGTTATATTGAACTATTAAGAGTATTTGCCTAGAATTGTTTCCTAATCACGGGATGACTTGCATCCAAATTCTCAGGAAAATTATATTCGTGACCATGAATATTACATATGAAGCAGATAATACCTATAGTCGTACCAAGAAAATGTTCCAACATGACGTGATTTTACTATCACGCTAATAAAGGTTCTTTTACATTACTATTAGACATGCTTCAACTTCCAACAAGATTTTACCATAGGATTAGGAAAGTTCCTTTTATATTCTCTCCACATTATCAACAGCTTTGACGTGAAAGCTACAAGAACATGAGTAGAAGATTAGTAAAATCCTGGTACTTCCCGAGAGTAACCCATGCATAAAATTAATGAACCAATCGAAGATAGAGGAGAATTCGGGGATATCACAAGTTATAATTGGTTATAGTTCCAAGGGAACTAAAGACAATAATATTGCTAGTTGAGAATTTTCGAGGACATTTAATTAACATGCAAAGAACAAAGTTGATAAAGTATATAATTGTGACCAAGTTATACTGATGAGTTGCGATATAAGCCAAATGCCATACAAGCACACATATCTTTAATTGTCGGCTTCCTGGTGATAAAAATTCCTTCTTCACTCTATGGATCTTTTGGTCGACAAGTGACTCAAGCACGCTTATATTGGCAACATAATCTCTGAATACTTATAAATAGAGAAGTAACTAATAATGGCGCTTATTCCATATGCATTGACATTGCTATGGCTACTCCGTTTAAGAGGGTTTACAATTTGGTCGTAAAAATCATATCCGAATTGTGTCGTAGGGTAGCCAGGTTTGTCCGTAATGACCATGATCATCAGAACATGAACTGGCGAGAGATAATCATCGAGTTTTGCTTTGCTTCGGCCCTTGAAATAGCCCTCTTGTCACTGCAGACTCACGATGATGATCAATCGTATCCTCTTTCACTCATCGTATTGTGTCTTGCAATCTTATTTGCTTTCCTGTGTCTCTTGGTGGCTACTTGGATGAATGATACATTTCCAGTGGTAGGTGGGTTGATGGAGAAAGCTAGTATCTTATTTGTAGTCATTGCGTTTTTCGATATCGTCACAATTCCGCTTCCTCTTTTCTTCAGGTTCAGTCTCTGGTCTATCTGTGCCATTTCTTTGACTGTCATAACAATCATCAAATTGCTATTCACACCTTAAATCATTGTTGTAGACGTCATTTTCGTTTTTCTGTCGGTATTACATTACATGAAATCTCCCAGGGTCTTGTATCCTTTCCATGTATGAAAGTCAAGCATTTTATGGTTAAGTCCATCTTGTCTCATGTGACGTTAGCCGTTTTTCCTTTTAAGAAACATAGAATTGCTACTTTTATAAATATGTATGAAGTTTGCGGTGGATTGGTTAATGTTATAAATGTCTTACTGGTACCTAGCTCGGCCTTGGGCAGGAAAAGGAAGGACACCTGTCCAGAGCTTACTCTCACCAAGAATAAAATAAAACTCACTCTTAACCCTCTAAAAAACATAATGTTGACTCCTATAAAGAGTAAAATAAGATAAAATAAAGTCCACCTCACTCTTGGCACTAATAAGGAAGAAAATGAGGCAAATACTCCTAACTTTCTCTTTTTATATACATTTTTTCATTTGATTTCTTTGTTTTGAGTTGTCGCATTGAATCTTAATGTTAAGAATGAATATAACTCATTAGATTTTCAATTGTGTCACAATGAAGGGTTTAAGGTAACCTCTTTAATAATAAAAATATATTTTTAAAATCTACATATTTAGATCTTTTCGATTTATTAGGGCCCTTTTTTATACTTTGCCCAGAGCTTATAAAAAGTTAGGAATGACCCTGCTTGTAACCATACTAAATTTCATTCTAGTACTGTATTGTATTAGTGCTAGTCAATATCAGGTGTCGTTTCAAATAATTTTCTAAATTTATAAAATAATCCCTATTTTTTTTAAAATTGCAAAATAGTCCTACAATATATTGTATAATGTATAATTTATAATTTTACATAAATCATCTCTCCAAAAATCATAATAATAATAATAGAAATTTAAAATAACAATAATCTTTTTATTTTTATTAATATTATTTTTCAAATATTTCACATATAAATAATAGTCACAGTTAATATGAAAAAATAGTATTTAATAATCATACAAACATAAAATTAATGACAATACAAAGTACTTAAAATTTTACAATTTCATCATATAATAAATAATAATTACATTAAAACATCAAAAAAAAGAATAAATAACTCTAACTATTACAATTTACAATAATAGTTTGTACCAAAGAACTAACTAGAAGTGAAACCTGAATAACAGGTAATTCCAGTACAGTATAGGTACCGGTCAATAACAGGTACCGTTTCAGGCAATTTATTAAATTTATGAAATAGACCTAGATTTTTTAATTGCAAAATAGTTCATTAGTATATTGTGC
>JAOQML010000007.1:15398809-15412886 GCA_027568935.1 Erythroxylum urbanii | reverse complement strand
ACTCAGTATTGACCGATACTGGTACAGCACCATACTAAAATCCAATCTCATACTCAGCTCGATACAGTATTCCCAACATTGATACTGAAAATATATTATGATAATACCAAAACTGACACAACTATGTAACTATTCACAACTTTGGTTATTATATTTAAAAAAATTGAGTTAAACACATTTTTAATTTTTAGTCATAACCATAATAAGAAACTAATTTTCAATTATATAAAAATTTATATAATTATTCCATATTTTTTTAAAACAATTGAAATGGTATCCATATTAACGATCTATAAATATAAAATCCAATAGATGTTTAACAAAAATGGTGATTGATATGAAAAAGAAAAGGCCAATCCGAGAGAATTTAATTTTAAAATTAGGCAGCCAGCTGTGTACTTCAAATTCGACAAATTAAGGACACGACTCCATTCCCCACTATACTATTGATCATAAGATGGAATCATCCCTCTACTCCCCTGTTACGCCTTACACTAAACTCATAAACTTATAATCTGCTGTTTCATGTTATCAAACCTACTTCATGACTCGCATATTACCCCAGCAGACCCATTCACTTGTGACTGAGTCCCATCACTCAATATAAAACCTCCTAACCTTCAGTTCTTATTAAATTATTTCAGGCATTAACTACATCAACTATCGAACAGTGGCATTTAGAAGCGGCAAGTTATCGCATGATCTGATCACTGAGCCTCCAGGCTGACAATGGAAAATAAGTACATACTTTATTGTCTTCCTAATATTTATCCAGGCAAAAGAACAAATAAGAACTGTGGTTAATTGTAAGTACAAACTTAAATGGTCCAACATGGAAAATTTTGTGTCGTAAATGTAAATTCTGACATCCAAAGAATACCAGAACACTGTAAGGCATCAACAATCGAATCACTAGCCTTCCTAGCTCTAGGATTAATATAGCCTGAGAACACTGCTCAGCCTAATAACATTTAGAGCATATACCCATGGAAAAATTGAGGCCTGTCCCACACAACTCCTACTTACCTATCCGTTACCCCATGGATCACAAAAGATGAGCATGTAGATCAACCTGCCAACCATCATGCACAGCGAGGTTCAACATCCAATCTCAAAATGCAAACTGGAAATCCCAAAAGGCTGAACAGATGAAAAATAGCATCTCGCATTTTTCCATCCATACCTGCAAAAACGAAACAAATAACGCATCATATCCACTAACACGACAAAGGAAATAAGACACTATGGCAGAATCGGAGATGAGAAATCAGCCACTATATATGTTCATTTGAAGTGGAGGAAGAAGCAAGATGCATCGCACCAGATATCCACCTCTTCAACACTCCGGGTAGCAATGGTATGGGTGGAAAGTATATTGAACATTCGAGCAGGGCTTAATTCATTCCTCGATCCATAGAAAATGGTAGAAAAAGAAACAGAAAAAGAAAAGAAATTAAAAGGGGGGAAGACATCAGAACGTTCAACAAATTAAGAATATTAGTGCCAACTCCAGAGGCTAAAATACATTCAGAAATGAGGATACTGAAAATTAAGACTAAGTGTATAATCACAATCATGGAGAACATAACCTCTTCTAGCATCTTAATCACGTTAATTTCATTTTATGATGTTAGTACAGCGCTAGAAAAATAAGTAAGGATGCAGGAAAATATATGGACCCCAGACTAGCAACTTCCTTAATGCGGAAGATAAACAGAAGCCTAATTACCACTCACTACAGGTCAGGATCGTTAACAAAATTTCCTGATCCTTCCTGACTTTATAATCAAGCTTCGTCCATTCCTGGAATATAATTAATGACTATTCAATGTTTGGATGAATATAATCAACAAAAGCAGCTTTAGGAGTCTCAAGTTAAACAATCAACAGCGTATACAAGGACAAATAATTTTATGGAAAATTTGCAACATAAAACTCATGGGAGAGGATTAATTAATCGCCAAAGGTGAGACAACTTGAGTTCAAATAATTATATTTTGATTTGAGAGAGAGATTGAGTTCTCACACTTATAAAACAGAATATCTGCCTGGTTGAACCCCACCAGGAAGAGAGAGCGCCTGGTTAGTGATGTCTTCCAAAACACGCTTTAGTTCGGCTTTAGCTCTCTTCACTGACACTTCAGTGGGACCCTCAATGAACAAGTATAGCTTGCGGTCTCCAGGCCCTGCTATCCGACCAGGCGGGAAATACTGACCCCTGGTGGTAATGGCAGCACCAGTCCATTCTGAAATAGGGCCCAATGTTTCTTTGTGCGTAACCTTCCACCTTGCATTTTGAGGAAAATCATTAATCTCCAGTTCGGCTTCATAATGTTCAGGCATTGCATCAGCTTGAATTTTTGCCAGATTATGCTGCAAGTTAATGGCAGCAGCCAGCGCTGCTGCTCTAGCAGCCCCATCACTTGGGGCAACAGGCAACCCAGTCCCAGGCAAAATTGTTGCAGCACCTGGGGCAGTGAGGCCAGCAACACCTGGCAAAGGAACAGGCACTCCACCATTAGGAAGCAATTGAGAAACAGAGATGGGAGGCGCAGATGTATTTCCTTTAGAGGCAGCAGCAATTGCAGCTAGTTGCTGAGCAAGGGCAGCCTGCTGTGAAAAGTCGCCACCTGCCTTTCTGACCCCCTCATCTTCATCTTCCGAATCTGATTTGTCTTCCTCAAAGCCATATTCTTTTGCCTGCGCTTTTTTAGCTGCAATCCTCTTTTCATCCTCCTCTTCATTGAATTTGAAACCACTACCACCATAACCAGTTCCATGGGCTTGTTCAAGCCCCTGAGTGACTTTTGCCATAAAACTATCAGCAATAGCCTTCAAGTCTTCAGGAACAGCTTGCTCAGAAAGCTCCAATGCTTTTACAAGATCTGGTGCATATCTGGAATCCTCCTCAGATATAAATGTTATAGCACAGCCCTTGCGACCAGCACGGCCTGTCCGACCAACTCGGTGAACATAATCTTCATAATGGTTTGGAGCATCAAAGTTGATCACCAGTTCAAGCTCCTTAACATCTAAGCCTCTGGCTGCGACACTGGTTGCAATCAGTAAATTGCAGATATTGCTTTTAAAATCTGCAATAGTGGATTCCCGGTCAGTCTGATCCTTCGCCCCATGAAGTGACAAGCAAGGATAACCATGCTTGAGCAAATCTCTAAACAAAGCATCACATTTTTCTTGTGTGTGTACAAATATCAAAATCTTTCCCTTCTCATACCACTCACCAAGTATTTCCAACAGTCTTAAGAACCTATCACTTTCTGGCCTCACCTCAACCAATTGAGTTATATCCTTGTTCACCACGCTCCGACCACCAACCTGTATTTCTACTGGTTTGTTCAACACTTTCCGAGCTAATGTTTCCACCTGTCGAGGAAATGTGGCAGAAAATAGTACAGTTTGCCGATCTGGGCGAATATTTTGAACAATTCTAGTGATTTGAGGTTCAAAACCCATGTCAAACATGCGATCAGCTTCATCCATAACTAGATAGGTAACTCTGCGCAGATTTGAAATTTTCCCACCACTTGTGCAAAGTATGTCAATCATCCTTCCTGGTGTACAGACAACAATTTCAGTCCCTCGCTTTAGCTCACTAATCTGTTGAGCAACACCAGAACCTCCATATACAGGCACACACCTAATGCCAAGAGCCTTGGTAAACTTCTTTATATCACTGTGGATTTGTTGAACAAGCTCCCTCGTAGGTGCCATTATGAGGCCAATAGGCCCATCTCCGGCTTCCACAGGTGGCTGGTCTTTAATATGCCTCAACATTGGCATCACAAATGCCAGGGTCTTGCCAGAGCCAGTTTTCGCAACACCTATACAGTCTCGGCCACTCATAATTATGGGTAGTGCCTGAGCTTGAATTGGCATTGGTTTTTCATAGTTAAGTTTCTTTATTGTCTCCAGAATTTTACTTGTGAGCCCAGTTTGATGCCACGTTTTAATGGGTTTTGGGACATCCTTCCCATGTATCTTCAATTCTAGCTGTTTTCTGTAAGCAGCAACCTCTTCAGCAGTCATCCTCGAGATCTCCTTCACTTCAATATAGAAATTTTTCCGAAAGGGTTTGTAATCAATCTTTGAGTGATCGACTATAGAAAGTTTCTCAGCTTTTGTCTTCTTCACCCTTTTCATGAACTCATCATCATCTTCATCTTCATATGCCAAAGGATTTTCTTCATTCTCATTATCACCATAGTCTGAATCAGAATCTTCCCCAGGAATGATCCTACCAAGAGACTTGTTGAAAGTTTTCTTTGACTGAGCTACATTTGTTGGTTCTTCCTTTTTGACCTTCCTAGACTCCATTTTATTTTCACCAATACTTTGAGTAATGACAGCACTGTTCAGTTTCACAACTTCAGGCAAGACCATAGAATTCATGAAAGCATCTAATGGATCAATTTCCTCATCTCCAGCAACACCATCATTCCCATTCTGTGAAGTAGCTGCCCCATTCTCAGAGTCCACCAGCATTGTGTCTCCAGTATCTTTATCAGGTTTAGCATTCTCATCCAAGTCCATGTCTGTCTCTGATTTTCCCACAGGAGACACCTCTTCATCATCGGATTCTCCCTCTAGCGTCCATGCTTTACCAGTTTTAGGTTCATCAATGTTTGTTGCTTCTCCATGTTTTTCTCTCTCAGATTCTTCCTTCTTTCTCCTCAACTCTTGCCATTCCTGAACTCTTCTCCTCCTTTTTTCCATTTCCTCATCCAATCGCTTCTGTTCATCTTCTAGTTCCTCTTCTCGGGTTTTCTTCTCCGTTTCAGTAGAGTCATCCTCAGCACTTTTTCTTCTAGGACTGTGCTCACCATCATCCCTGTGCCTATTTGCCTTGCTAAGGCTTTGTTCACGTGTTCTATCTTTATAATCATCTCCATCTCTCCTCCTTCGCTTTCTATCGTGCTCCCTTGAATCATCATCACTGTCATCACTACTGTGTTCCCGTCGTTTCACTCGCTCCCTTGCCTTCCTTTCTCTTTCTCTTTCCTTCTCCCTTTCTCTATCCCTCTTTTCCCTCTCCCTGTCTCTCTCCCTCTCCCTCTCCCGTTCTTCTCTATCACGCTCTCTTCTCTCCCTTTCTCTCTCTCTTTCCCTCTCACGTTCTTCCCGGTCACGTTCCCTTTTCTCTCTTTCCCTTTCCCTTTCTCTATCTTTCTCCTTTGCCCTCTCCCTCCTCTCATCTCTGTCTTTCTCCCTTTCCTTCTCCTTGTCTCTATCTTTATCTCTATCTTCTCTATTCCTATCTCTCTTCCTATCTCTTGCTCTTTCCCTGTCATCATCCCGACTCCTGGTCCTATCCTTGTCCCTATCCCTATGCTTCTCTTTATCCTTTTCATGTTTATCATCAGAATCAACACTCTTCTCCCTCTCACTATGACGGCTTTTCCTATCCCTCTTGTCTCGGTCTCGATGCCTCTCTTCATTCTTCTCCTTATCTGTATCTCGACTCCTTTTTGAATCCTCTTCCTTCCTCTCAAATTCTTCCTTCCTAGATTTATATTTCACATCCTCCATTGCTTCTTAATCCAATTTATTGCAAGAAAGAATCAGGAAATACACCACTGTTAATTGAATCCCAACCCCACTGCCTTACGATGAGAGGCAACTCTAACTACTCTCAATGGATGGTATAATTTAATCTAACCTGATTCATAGACAACAAAAAAAAGAAAGAAAGAATGGAGGGTGAGTGAAACATTAATAAATCCGAATAAAATGAAATGACCCTGCTAATCGCAACTCAAAGGGAGAAAGAATTCTTGAGATGTTAAACTCTAATGAAAAAAATTTAAAGAGGAGTTAAATCAACAATAGATGCCCTTAACTAGAGCTCTAAGTCACACACGTTAAACACACATGCATCTGTGTCCCCCCTTTGCACAAGAGTAAATAAGGAAAATATCAAAACGAAAGTTTTCAACCTTTGATTATGAGAATCGAAGAGTGGCATCGTCGTCGCAAGTAAAGGCGGAGGGAACACCGTCGAGGTCCGTTCTGCAAATTACAAGAATACAATCACGATCTGTTGCTCCAGGAAGGAAAATCAACAAGAAGTTTTGAGGAGGAAGAAGCAATTGATAAACAAGAAAAACCCTAATTAGCTAAAACTTTAGGGGAAAAGGTTCGGGTTTTCGCTCTTCTCAAGAATAAGGAGGTGTCGGGAAATGAAGCCGCTGTCGGCAATGAAGCGTATTTATGTTTCTTTTAAGTACGCCCGTCTAATTTAAGTCCGATTGGTTCTCCTAAGCAGAATTCTGAACCGGAATTGATAATTAAAATATTTGAAGTTTTCGTGAAACTTTGGACAGAGTATTTAGAATATAATGAATTGAATTAAATTAAATTCATTAATTTTATATAATTCAATTCAATTCATGCGTTTGAAATATTAAAAAAGAAATGACTTGAATTCAATTACGTAATTGAATATTATTTTTTTATGAATTAAATTCACATATCAAATTGTGCGATTTAGTGTGTAAATCGAAGAATCAATTCTTTTCAAAACATTAAAAATTCTTTTTCCAAATATACACATCATAAATATACAAATTACTACAAAACACACACACATTGATTACATATTATTTTTAGTTAAGGACAAAAAAGTGATATGAAGTAGTTGAATTTATTTTTATTATATTCCAAACAATGTAATTGAATTCAATTTTAATATTTATAGATTTATTCCAAAAAGTGTAAATCGAATTTAATTCAATCCCATAAATATAATTGAATCTAATTAGTCAATAAATTCAATTCAAAAGTTTCCAAACAGCCTGTAAGTATTTTCAATGAATATTAGTGATTTAAAATTTGAAAATTTAAATTTAAAATGTTTTTAAATATAAAGCCTGTAAATCTAATTTACTATCATATAATAAATATTAGAGTAACCAACAATATTAAAACATTAGTTGTAAGCAACCTATATTTTACAACCTAATAATAGCTGGATTCATCAAGTTCGTCTTGTTTCGTGAAACTCCACCTTGTTCTTTTAAATAACTAACCCCGCTGACTATAAAAAAGACCTACATAAGACTTGTATTTTGTTTTTTTTATAAGAAGGAAGCCGAACAGTAAAGTTACACAACTAGTCTAGGGAAACAAATTCCCGACAAATCCTCTAGTAGGATAAGGTGGCACCCAATCGGTGAATGATGAAAGTACATAACTCCCACAGTAAAATGTCTGGCGTAGTCAGCTAGCCAGTCGGCACATCTGTTACTCTCTCGATACACATGTCGATGAACAACAGTCCAGTTCTGGGAGAACAGCTCATGTATACTCCAGACAAGAGGGTTAAGTGTCTGAGATAGCCGGTCGGACGAGGCGAGGAGATCGGACACCGCTGTAGAATCAACTTCCAATTCCACCAGGCGGTGGTCCAAGTTCTAAGCCAGTGTCAGCCCGGTATGAACGCCCCAGAGTTTCGCAGTCAGAGGAGAGCACCAGCCAATGTGTTGCGAGAAGCCCCCCAGTCACTGTCCCGAACTATCACGTAAAAGGCCCCCAACTGTGGCGATAGACGAGGCCTGTTTTGCAGTTCCATCGGTGTTGAGCTTGATCCATCCCGTAGGGGGTGTGCTCCATCCTATGAGCCTCTCCTGTCGAGATGGGGGTCCAGTAGGAATCGCGCGATGTTGACACCGGATAGCATTGCGGAGAAGACCTACATAAGACAAAACAACAGAATGAGGGGTGGAAGGCCAATTAAAATTAACGTCAAAGAGAGTCTTGTTCCTCCATTGCCAAAGGAACCAACAAGTAATTCCGAATAACAACGCCCAATCGTGCCCGAGCACTTGCTGGTGTTGTTGAAATTTGTGGAGAAGCCACTCCTGATGCTGAGTAGTAAAAAAAGCTGCAGGGACCAAGTGTGAAGGGAATGTGTGCCACACTTGTCGGGCTTTCGTGCAGTCGCGAAGAACATGCAGCGAGGATTCCTCTCTACCACAATGAGAGCAAGTGCCATCTGTGTTGCAATGTAGTCGGAGCCTATGCTGATTGGTGAGAAGCCGGTCATGGTCGAGGAGTCAGAGGAAGGAATGAATGCGTGGCGGACCCTTCCATTTCCAGAGAACCGGCCAAAGATCATGGACCACGGTGTCGTCCTGATCCAGACTCATAGTATATGTGGACGCGACAGTAAAATGTCCAAAATTGGAGGTGCCTCAAATCTATCGATTCGGCCCGAAAACGGGCTGAGGAAAAAGTGTACCGGCGATTAAACGACATATTAGTGGCAGAAGGTAGGATTGAAAAGAATTCCAATCCCAGTGACCGTCCTGAGTAACAAAATGTTTTCTGTTAATTAAGTACTACAGCTCGTTATTTTCTTTTAATAGGCAGCCTAATTATGCTTTAAAACGTGATCCATGTTTCTTAAAGAACAAAAAAGAAATGAAATGAAAGATAAAAATATAATAATTGCACGGTTTACATGAACCACATACGCCAATAGAACTGCTGGTTTGTCCTTCCTTTAAAACTAATTACCAGAGAAATACTGTGATTAGCTGCAGTTGGATCAATTGACTGTTAAACAAGGTGCAGGGACAGAGCTGCTGCAATGCTACAAAATGGAATAGAATTTTCAAGCTTTGAATTATTGTATATCTATAAGGGTAAAGTGGTGAGAGGAAAATGAAGTTAAACAAGTGGCTATAGTTCTTCAAATCCTAAACCAAAATTTCCTTCTGAACTAGTATTAACCATAATTTGATAACAACACTTAAAAGAAGAAGTGATAATGATGTTGGGTTCAACATAAAATTTGAATTATCTTGCCATTTGTATGCTAAAAGAACTAGGAACATAAAATTTTGGTTGGTCAGTTGAATCGAGACCGAAATATGCGACCCTGGAGTTCATGGTATCCACATAAGGTAACTGAAGTCCGTTCCCATGCAACGAACTCATGGACGAATTTCACACTTTGACCAATTAATGACACAGTGCTTTCATTTCAAGTTAAAGTATAAGCTTCGTTTAGGGCAATCATAACATTTTATAGGCCTCGACAAAGTTAAAATATGAATTTTTATGATAGTTTTGTTCTTTATAAAGATTAAGAATGACCTTGTTTACTTCATTTTGTTCTTTAAGAAAGTCAAGAGTGAACTATATTTTATCTCATTTTGTTATTTATAAATGTCAAGATTCAAGAGTGAGCCCTATTTTATTCTTTATGAAAGCGAGCTCTTGGTAAGTACCTTTCTTACCCTTGCGCAGGACTGAGGTAATTGACTTCGTTTCAATTCCAGTTAAGTTTGGTTAGGACATTTAATATGTCAGTAAAAAATTTTTGTATCTTGCATAAACGTGATTTGGTTGATTTGTCTTTGGTCATAGATAACTAAGTAATGGTGCCTTTTGCACATTAGAGATATGGTGTTCTCTTCACTAAAGCGTGTTATTTTTCCCAAGGAAGAGTAGGCAATTCTTACTTTTTAGGTATCTATTGTATAAATATGTATTGTAATATTAGCAACTCTAAGTATATGTACTGTTTAACCCAAAAATAAATGAAGGCTCCACTTAAGTAAGTGATTGACAACAATCTTTAAAACTTCCATTTTGTTTTGTTAAGAAGAGAAGGCATACTAATGTTCATACAAAATAATTATTCGGCCATTGTGAAAGATGGTAGGCCATATCATTTTCATTTCTAGCCAGCTTTGATCAACGCCTGGTAGGCCATATCATTTTCATTTCTAGCCAGCTTTGATCAACGCCTGCTACAAACTAAACTATCACATGTCAACAGTGGTTAACAAGATACGCTAGTAAAGTACAGATTAATAATTTCAAGCATTGGAGACAAAACATCACATGAAGGGGGCAACCTCTTCCATCTTTTTACAATACTAGAGAGAAAACTTTGCTCAAAATCACATCCTAATGAGTTGTCAAACTGTGCTCTTCATTGACATGCCTATGGTATGATATGTTTGTTTTCTTTACTATTAAAAGACAGGGAAAAGAAAGCTCTAAATTCAAATTCTTACCTTAATGCCTCCCATCTGAAACCAAAAGCCAAAAAAAAAAAAAGTGTTCTGAAAAGAATTGTGTGGTCTGTTTTCCCTGATTAGCACACTGTAGAACCATGTGAATATGTGTATAGGAAGCTGTATTTAGACATTAGAAAACTCCATTATTGCTAGTCTTATAAGACTAACTTTTGATTGAGAAAAGCAAAACATGGGATTAGACTACTAACATATATAAAAACTCCACTAGGTCCCATCTGTTTTAAATACATCCAAAAATGAAAAACTAGACCATATCACTGCTGACCTTTGATCGATAAGTTAAAGACAGCAATATTTGTAAACCACATATAGTAGACTTCTGGGCGAGTGTGGTCCAATCATGAACTCTTAAGGCATATATAGCCTTGGCTGGAGGAAGAAAAAGAAAGACTAACGTGTCACAATCGACCTTATTTCAACGATATTAATATGTAGATTGAAAATGTTCTTGGTGCCTTGCTGTTCTTACCTTTCTACATGTTGACCATTGTCCCAGAGCCCAGAAGAAACGTTATTATCGACTTTAGTTGCTAATTAGGATTCCTTCTCTCAGAATTTTAACACTTTCAAGCAACGATAAGCTTTTGGAAGTTAAATATTTTTGTTCATACCTTTCATTTCTGCTAAAACCACATATCATATATTAATAGCTAGAGCGACATAATAAAAAATGATCTTCTTTATTGTATAATCAAAATTAACGTTGACCTGTTAGATTTTTATGAACAAAAACTTACATCAGTAACAAGAATTTGGGTTATTATAATTCAAATCTAAGAGGGTAATAAAAAAAAAAAGAGAGCATTATACTTTTCAACGTGAATTAAAAATCGTATCCTTGGATTTTTAGCATGACAACCGTGAATGACGTCTAATATTGACTTTGGGGGATATATAAGAACGAAGATGGGAAAAATAATAGGAATTAAAAACTGTTTACATTAGGAAAGGCTCTAATTACTATAACGAACGATGTTAACAGATGTGATGGTCTTCTCTGGGTTTAGAGAGACTGTTCCTATGGTAAACGTTCAACATTAAGATTTATCATCAATTACTAAAATAAAATTTGGCTTTTAAATTTTGAGATCTCTTACATTTGGTTGGTGCAATCGTCCATTTCACTTTGTGAACACGACACATTGACAGATGACTTGGTCTATCGATGAAACTGCGGGTCAATTTATACATGTAGAGTACAGACAACTGCAAATGAAAGCAATATACAGGGGAAAAAAAGGTGTTTTAGAAAGTAGACCAAGATTTTGAACTTCTATCAGGAGATATCACCTCTCATAACAAAGAACAAGCACATGATTGTGATTCTCAATTGATTGTAGTCCAAGTCTCAGACATCGGGAGAAGATTGTTGTGTACAGTCCAAAATTGGAAAAAAGAATTATCAGGAAGAGAAAGCAAAATTTCAAATACCAGGAGCTTTCCCCACATAAGGCAATCTTAGTGTAAAATATTAGGGAGTTAAAAGACCCTTGTAAACAAGGGATGGTGAGAGCTTTTTCATAAAAATGAAACATAAGTGGTGCCTATAGTTGTTTCTTCTTATTGCCTATCTTACAGATAGTTAAACTGTCCTACTTAGAAAGTTTTTGATCATATTGTAATATAATAGTAGGCTTAATGCCTTAAGATAGTTAAACTGTCCTACTTAGAAAGTTTTTGATCATATTGTAATATAATAGTAGGCTTAATGCCTTGAGCACATTGCAGTGCAGCTATAGTTTTGATCATAATTATAATTCTTTTTTATTTTTCAAAAAAAAAAAGAACTGAGTTAAAAGAACCCTTGTAAACAAGGGATGGTGAGAGCTTTTTCACAAAAATAAAACATAAGTGGTGCCTATAGTTATTTCTTCTTATTGTCTATCTTACAGATAGTTAAACTGTCCTACTTAGAAAGTTTTTGATCATATTATAAAATAATAGTAGGCTTACTGCCTTGAGCACATTGCAGTGTAGCTATAGTTTTAATCATAATTATAGTTCTTTTTCATTTTTTCAAAAAAAAAAAGAACTTCTGGTGGTAGATTTCCATTTAGTTGACCTTCAAATTTAAGCTTAAGTGAAATTAAATCCTAAAAATACAAGGCTACCCGCTTTGTAAGAATAGAAGAGGGTCATCAATTGCACGCAATATTTTTTTTACATGTTACAAAGAAATTGTTTCTGTGATTCAAACTCATGACTTTCTGGTCACAAAAAAATAACCTCACTAATTGTTCCAAAGCTCGTTATCTATCCGCATAATAAATTATATTCAAATATTTATTATATGCCAATAACTCTCAAGATTGTAACTTGCAATATTTTGATAATAAAAATTTAGTGGACGTTAGCTGAATTTGAAAAGAAAAGGGAAGAAGGACTTTGGAGGTCCTTTTATGTTAGGTGTATATATTATTTAAAATTGCTTTTAATTTTGTTCCTTACCTGAGAGCACATATACTGAGCCTGCATCTGTCTCTTGTTTTGGTATCTTATCAGATGAAAAAATTCACTTTTGGTTGACATCTCTACTTCATGGTTTCAACAGCTTTTCACTAACCCTACTAACAGAATCCTTTTGGGGTTTTGGCAATATATACAGGAGAGTCAACCCTTCAATAGGCTCAGTACCAGTTTATCCAAGTGGTTGGACTACCAATTATACATCAACATTAATAAATTTATCTTAATTCAACCATAAGTTCATATCTACCAATTCCATATCACCATTAATAAATTTATCTTACTTCAGCCTTAAGTTCATATCTACCTCCAAACACCGAAGACAATAATTCAAAGAAAGAAAGTATGTAAAGCATCAACCTGTTTATACTTAATCTAATATTGGAATCTAATGCTGGGAAGGATATTGCATAATAATGGCACAAAAATAGCAATCCTTATACTGGAGATAGACCAATGGGTGGACTTAGATTCAATCATACACCTTTTGATGCGTATTTCTTCCTTGCAGACGGTTTCTCATATTTGAAAAATTATGTGAACGGAAAGACGACTCTAGTGCACGGCATAGAACATAGAATACAGTGAACTTGTGCACAGGAATCTTTGATTTTCGGCTGAACTTTTGCTTTATTTTAATCTATCAATGTCATTTGTTTGAATTTTAGGTATCAAGTAAGCCATTGCACTCATCAAAATTTGAATTGATCGAAAGGGATTACACTTGATTAAAAACGGTTTTGTGAGGGAACACTGTTGACTGAAGATAAGCGCTAAAAGAAACAATGCATTCAGTCAACAGAGACTAATTAAAAGTTTGCTTAATTTGTCTCCAGACTTTGAAGCTTGTACTATGCTGCTAATATATTAAACACATTGCGTGCAAAGCCTGCACATGTATTTAATTGGACGTGCAGCACCTAAAAGGCTTGGAAACAAGAGAAAGTGTCTCGACCCGCATTGACCTTGGATTAGAGCAATCGACAAATAATTGCTTCATTCTATAGATTGCCCCTATATCAGATTAGCCTTAAGAAATAATGTATACTGGATTGATAACGATGAGTAAGTTAATTGGGTGACCTAAACGAGTCTACACACAATCGAGGGATTGAAGTACCGAAAACACACGCTACAATAAGTTTTGGATGGCACACTGTAGATTCCCTCAACAAATGGATTTGCCGTTGAGGAGTTGTTAATCACATTTGACTTAACTTGCCATGCATGTTCTCGTTGCTTGATAGAAGTTGACATATCACAACTTTAATGGCGAGAGTACACTTATAATGCTTAATTTGGAAGCGTTTAGTTAGGGTTGGTATCCACCCATTACCAAATTTGGCTTACTTGTAATTTGCTCATTGCCTATGCTAATGGTACCGCTTTTAGGTTGTTTTTTGTTTTTTACTTTTTGTTTCTTTTTTTGTGTGTTAGAAATGTCAGCTTATATCCTTATAGTCAATTGATTGCTTGAAATTTATGTACAACATTATTTATTTAATAAAAGTTGTCTTTATCTTTATTTATTTACTATTATT
>JAOQML010000007.1:15369949-15385264 GCA_027568935.1 Erythroxylum urbanii | reverse complement strand
TGAAAATATTTATAAACATGAGACTAAACTTTAAAATTATTATAAAGTTATAATTACTTAAATAAACATATAATGAAAATATTGGAATATTATTTAAATGACAAAATTAAAAAAGAATGAATGCATGAAAAAAGAAAGAAAAAAGCAAGAAAGAAAAGATTGAGAGAGAAAAAAAGAAAAAAAAGCTGAAAAATTAAAAAATGAACAATAATTTGGAGTGACACTATAACATCTCTCCAAAATAAAGGAGAAAATGTTTGTGGATTGGACTTGATTTCTCTTCCATTTTGGTGCTTCTCCTCCATTTTGAAGATGCGTCGGAGATAGCCTAAAAGCTCAAATTGCAACTTAACCTTTTTTAGTTTGATCAGTTTGAGACTTAAATTTATAACTTGCTAATAAAAGGTCCAAAATTTCACGAGTATGCTCAATTTAAGACTTTTTTGGATAGAATTAGGACATATTTTACACGCACTGTTACACACAGGTCAGTTAGTCTTTAGCCGTGGGAAGTTCAAAACATATAAGCTATTGTCCAGGCCAAGTGGAATTTAAGAAAAAGTTCAATTTCATTTAAATTTATTCTCTTCAACCCTAAATTAACCATTTTGTTCTGAAGCCTGTTAGTCTCCTTTGTAGCTCTACAACATACTACAACACATAACTATCAAGGGAATTGAGCAGCAAAACCTCATCAGCTGTTATTATACACTGAATATGCTCTAAGTTTACTACAATAGCCTTCTCTCTACCAAGAATTGTTGAGAGGTAAACAAATAAAGGATCAAGCAAGCATAGATCACGGTAGGTAGATCCCAACGACGCATTATAGTGAACTTGTCAACCTCAAAATTTTGGGAGTTTCCAGATGCATCAACACGAATCCTAGACCGAAGACCATGGCCACGCTTTTTCAGACCCAAAAAATCCACACCTTGAAAGGTTAACGTCCAGAGGAAAATGGTCAATAAGATTCTTCTTTGAGGTTCATTGCTAAAGCAAGTTTTGGAGGTAGTAGACATTCTTTGAGGTCTGCCATTAATAACAAGCTTTAGATGCTGCATCATGAAGAGAATATTAGAAAAATGAGAAACATCAAATAGCATTAGGTGAGAAACATCAAATAGCATTAGGTGAGAGTTGACTGAGAAACTTAATTAATGTATTGTAATATATCTAAATTTTCTTCCTTCTGGCTGAATAGAGAAACACTTCTTCTGACAATTTGAGACATCATTATAAGTGGGAAACTTTCAAACCTAAAATCTATATCCATAAACTACTGTCTGTAACATACAAAGAGCCACGCAAAAATTGGTACCCAATCGTGGACTCAAACCACTAAATCCTCAATTATGGCACATTATAAAACCCCAATATAGATGTTTCATCCAATTATAGTTAACAACCCCTCCCTCACCCTCCAACAAGATGTGTCAGATTATGCAAGAAGAAACGAATTTTAGCTATATAAAATATTGACGCTACGACCTGAATAAAGTTGCAGGAAACCGATGATAAGATAATACAAACGACAAATGGCTAAAGACTAACTAACCCGTGGCCAAAGACTAACTGACTTGCATGTAACGGCACGCGTAAAATAGGCCCTAATTTTCATTTATAAAAGTCTTAAATTAAGCAAATTCGTGAAATTTTAGACCTCCTATGAGCAAGTTACAAGTTTTAAGTCCCAAACTGATCAAACTAAAAAAAGGTTAAGTCCCAATTTGGGATTTTAGCTTAAATAAATAAATAAATGATATTAAGAATTGGAGGTGGTTTCTTAATTGTGGTTAGTTGGTGGGGATAGTTTCTTTTATTCCATTCTCAAGCAACTGAACCCAATTCACTATAATCACTTTTCTTTCAAAACATTGATTAATTGAACATTTCAATTCGTTGGTCTAATTTCTTTTTAACATGTAATTCACTCATTAATAGGTGTAGAGAATAATAACTTATTTCTAACCAATTCCAAGATTTTTGTAGTGGGTTGATGTTTAAAATTAGCTAGCCTGCATCCCTCTTCTTCTCTTACTCGTTCTATTCCTCCTTTCCCTTTGTGCTCGCCTCATATTGAACTGGAAGTTGTTTGCTCATCTTCTTTGCTCATCTTATGTTCAATTGGGAGTTAGTATGCTATTATTTTCTCTCTTCTCTGATCATCTCATCTCATGTTCTTCTTCTCTGCTCATTGTATTTGTTTCTCTGGTTGGCAAGTAACTAAAATTTTAAATTTATGTTATTTTCCTCTTCTTCATCACAGTTAAAGCTCTAACTTTTTAATGGTTTCTATATTTTTTGCAATGAGAAATGCAAAAGGTCCATACATTTAGTGAGATCACATTTCTATATGTTTGGCGTGTGGAGGTTGATTGGATGCATATTTCTTCTTAGCTTCTTATATCTTTAGTTTTTGTTGACCACAAACTAGTTCATATGTGAGGAAATTATAAAAAGAAGTCGATTTGTATGTTTTTATTTCATAAATGAATAAAGGTGGGAAGGAATTGTATATGAGATATATTTGTAATGTTAATTAACATGCCATCTTCTCTTTGTTTTTTATACCTCCAAATGATATTCTCAATTCATAATTGTAAGTCTTATTTCAATTATGGTTTCATAGGCTTGAAAATTTCTCTACTCATTCTATTTGTTCATTGTAAGATTTTTTTTTCTTTTTTGTTACACACAGAAAAGATCAATGAATGGATGGTTATATGAGTGGAGTAACATGTAACAAGGGAATTGGAATGAACATCACCACCCCACTCCTCATTTAGTGTGGCTTCCTCTTCCTTTCGATTGGGAAGGTTTAATTTCTATATCAAGGATGTTGATAACTATTTAACTTCAGGTGTCCTTGCATAGATTTTGATTATGTTTCCTGTATTGCATTTTCATCACGTATAATTGGTTTTAATATTGATATAAAGTTTATTTCAATAATGATAGTGAATTAATGTATAAAGTTTATTTAACTTATTATTTCAATAATGATAGTGTTTTCTAATGTATAAAGTTGATTTAAATTGTTGCTCTAACAAAAATTTACGAAAGTTTGCTAATGGAATTTATAGAGTCTAGTAGTTCTACCTACAACAAGAGGCCAAAAGTGATTTGTATATGTGGGCTGAAAGTTTCTTTAATGATTTTACAGAGTAATAATAATCTTAGGAGAAGATTTTTAGGGTGCTTTAATTACCTAGCTGGTGATTATAAATTTTTCTAATGGTATGAAGAGCAATTTCCTAACAAAAATGTCTATGTTATTCAAAAATTAAGGAAAGATATATATATACTAGAAAAAAAAGGAGGTTAAATTAAGGAGCAGTGTAGATCAAACAAAGGAACTTGATGACCAAATTAAAAATTTGAAGCAACATATTGAAATGTTAATTAAATAGAATAAAAAGTTAAGGTTGAGGTTGAGGTTGAGGTTGATGTTGATGTTGATGTTGATGTTGATGTTGATGTTATTCAATGTAATTGTAAGCTTTATTTCAACTATAGTTTAATTGTTCTTCTTTTATATGGTTGAAAAAAAAAGTTCGATCTCCATATATTCGTGTATAATTATCAAGTTGACTATTATGGATGTAATTGTATGAAATTATTCATTCAATAAGGTGAATTTAATTGAAGTAAAAGGATTGACTATTATGGATGTTATTATATGAAATTATTCGTTCATTAAGATGAACTTAACTGAAGTAAAAGTAAGTGCAGATTTATTTAAAATTTGATTTCATTATTTACATTTTATTTGGTTGAAGAATAGATTTAGTTCAATCCTCATATATTCAAATATTTGTAAAGAAAATTTTAATTTTTAAGTTTCTTGGAAAAAAGAAGAAGAAGAGATATATGAGAATAAAAAATTGAACTAAAGGTTGAAGTTATTTAAATTGGTAAAATATTTATTTATAAGTTCTAATATCCAATATCTAAAAGTTGCCATTACATTGCTCTAATTTATTTGCGAGTTTTAATATCTTATCCTTAAAGTTTGTAATTGGAATATCTTTTAATAGGAGTTAAAGGCAATTGATGAGGCTGGTTTAGGAAAATACATCATTCACAATATAGCACTTTGTAAATTGACATTATGTAACAATTATGCCAATTAACATCCCAGGCACAATTATGTCCAATCACCATTACGTTAAATGTATTTTATATTTCAAAACACAAAACTTAACAGTCAATAAGTACCAAGTGTTAAAGATTTCAATCGCTTTGTAATGTCATAAATCATTTAAAATAGAGTAGGACAGTTTAGACATATTTATAACCACACAAATGAATTCATTTTTAGCACTAAAATCACTAGAAAAGAGATTAAATTTTCGTAATACACGGAAATTGCATGAATTTAATGCTAGCATCGATTGCCAAAACAAATGAAATATAAAGTATAAAATAAACATGTTTAGAGGTCAAGTTTTACTGCTTTCAATTTTTTCTCTTCTCTTACTTATTATAGCTTGAAATTGTCTTCAAGTGATGCTAGATTTACCTTTGAACTTAAGGCCTCTTCATTTAAAAGACAGCTTGAAGGATCTTACATTTTCATGTCCAAATTTTTATTTAATCATTGTTTTAGGATTAGTAACATGTGAAACAACCTATGGATGTCATGTTGAATATTCATATGTTGACTCTTTTAGTAGTGACATCAAATATAAGTAATTAATTACTTATTAAACTTGCATTTATGCTTTGTTGAGTAGACATACATTTTTTAGTAATTGACATGTTGTTTTCAATGCAAGTTTGCTTGTAAACATGTATCTATTAATGTTGGTCTTGCTAATGCTTTTCTAAACGTTGGGCCTTCTATTAAAGTTATTGAAATCTATATATACATAATGTTAACATTGGAAACTAAAAAAAACATAATGGCAAACTAGTTATTACTTACATTGGCTAGCCTTATTATATTACACCTTTTGTTGTTGCGTCTAGAGGTTTCAAATTTCTTACATTTTTACGCTTGACCCTTTTATGATAGTTTATTTACACTAAGCACTTTAGTCAATTCATTCTTATCTCTCCTTCTGTTTTGTTCTTCTTAGCATCACCCTCTTAACTAGTGGATGAATCTGCTCATAATTATTTTCTAGGTAAAATTTTAACCCCTGAATAGGGTACAACATTTTACCATATACCTTTAGAAAGATGTTCTTCTTATAGTTGTCATTGACAAATGCCTCAAATCTTTTTTTAGGGTGATTAATCACATTGATATTATTTAATTTTCTCAAGGATAACCATATAGGTCTCATACTCTACAACTACAAGTCCTATCTTTTCCTACTCTAACAATATACTTCTCATCTCCTTTATTCACCTCATATGCTTTATCCTCATTCCACACAATCCTCTATTGCATTGCCTCCTTATATTTTTCAACCTTTGGCCACTGCAAGTGCCAAATCTGATTTCATGCATATACCCTCCTTTCAGCATATCTCTTTATAATCATTGTCCTAAAGGTCTCTAATATACTAATCATTGGTCCGTCCTTTGATGATAGTATCCATAAATTAAAAGTCTCATTCATATTATTATCAAAAATTTAACACTTTGACTTGAATGAATGATATGATCTAGTCCAAACCTTCTTTAGATATTCAAAAAAAGTAGAAGTACATCTAGGCCTAATTTTTTCGAGCCTTTTTAGTTATTCATTGAAATCTTCAACATATATTGAACATGCACATGCCTAAAATTATGGCCTTAAGTATTTTCCACTCCAATATACATGTCAATTATGATAAATATATTTGGCACACATTTTATGACATGCATTAAGGAGCATAATCTCAACAAGTCTTATTAATCCATATAAACACAATAAAGCATGCATATTAGATGCATGAGAAACATCTAACAAGGAAATATTATATCATATAACAAACAACAAAATGTATGTACCTTTTGCATGCCAGATATTATGCTAACTCCATCTCCCTGATCTAACTCTAAATCGGCTAATAATGATGATATGAACTAACTCTATGAATCAATATTTTCAACTTCCATAATAATCAATGCTATAGGATGCTTACTCCATCTCCACTCCTGCCTACTACGTTGATTAATTGCCTTTGGAATTCATTCTTCAAATTGTAACCATGCATCCCAAGTATGGGCCTTAAGTATTTCCAACCACCTTTCATTACTATAAAACAAATCTATAACCTTTTAAATTACAATAATGAGGCATCATAATTACTTGATAATTGAAATTCTACATTTGAATCTGAATTACCTAGTTTTAAGCTATTGATATAACATTAAAGTATGGAATATTCACAAGCATAGTTTAATGCTCTCTCCTTCGGTAACTAACTATTGGTAGGGATGGCAATCGCACCAGTCCCGGTCTGGCTTGTCTACACTATTTTTTAAAATTTTTTGACAAAACGACATTGTTTTGCACATTCCGATCGGGTCACAGGCCAAGATAGCCCCAACCTAAGCCCGTGGCTCAGTCAGGTCTACAGGTCTTGGCCCGTGGCCTGCAAACTCGGGCCAAACTCGGGTTGGACTAGGTTAGGCCATGATTATCATCCCTACCTATTGTTAGCCCTACACATAGTTGAATTCACAAATATATTCAACTTCTCCCTACATTCTTCTATCATCTTAGTTGTGGTTATACTAGGCTTCTCTATAATTATGTCTTTGAAATGTCTATTCAAAAACTTGGTTGATACCATTCTACGCTTGTTTATCATGAAACATATATATATACTTGGATTTGAATATCTTGATTTTAAAACATTTATCACTACTATCACATGCTGCATGCCACTCCCACTTGAATACTGCATCCAACTATAATCTGCTTATACTCATTTTTTTTTCTATTTGATATTAAATCCTATAGCTACTAAATAATTAATAATAACATCTTTGAATTGTTTTACATTGCCAAATTTTATACCTAATGTTCATTTTAATGTTCTGCTACCTAATTAATGCTTAACACTTCTAACAAGCCTTCTAATTAGGACCCCAAACCCCTGTTTACTAGGATATTCATTACTATCAAGGAAACTCTTATAATCAGTTTAGTCAATCTTCGCTAATTGGTGGCCATCTAGAATTAACCCATTAAATGAAGAAACTCCACCAACTAAATTATCATCATCTGTGTCATGCTAAGCCACACATCAATATCAAGCTCAATATCCTCATCAAGTTGAACATTCCTATAAAGTTAGATATTCTCATTAGGCATAACACCTTCCTCAAGTTAAATCCTTATCAACTTTACATCAATATTGGGCTAAACACCCCCCATATTGACATCATGCTCAATATTCTCATTAAGCTTAACGATCCTATGACATCGAATCTCCTTATTAGGCACAACATCTTCATCAAGCTTAACATCCCTATGAGGACCCGCATCGACATCAAGTTGAACATCCCCATCAGACATAAGTTCTATTATAGCTAAAACTTTTGGAGTCAAATTTGTTATGTCAAGCTTATTGATAGTTGTCATTTTCATTGTGTTTTAAGGTTTAATTTGTTATGTATTTAGTGTGAATTTGAGTGTTGAGTGTGTATTTATGGTTTAATTATGTTAGTTTATGTGTTTAATTGTTTTTATGGGTTAGTATGAGTCTTTGAGCTTAATTGTTATATTTTTTATGTACCTTGATGTGTTTGTTAGTGTTTTAGGGTAAACGACAAAGAACAGAGAAGTTGCGAAGAGTTTTGCGCTAAAAACATAGTTCACGATCGTGACAGAGCGGGACGAACTGGTGCAGCCAGGTCATGATTATGCATTTTAAGCATGATAGTGACAGAAAGGTTTAGGCGCTGGCCACTGATCACGATCGTGGCCTGTGTCGGGTTGAAGCAAAATTTTGAGTTTCATAAGATTTTTTGATCCATTTCGACCCCGACTTTAACCTAAAGCATCTAAAGTATAAATACATCATTATGAGACAGATGCAGTAGTCTTGGAGAGATTGAAAAGAGAGCATTCACGTCAGCCAATTCCCGAAACCCTAAAGAGAAATTAAGAGATTGAGAAAGGAGACAAAGAAAGAGAAACACGGAGAAGAAGCTCGACGTGAGGTACTTCCTGGAACAGGTGGTTTCCTACTGTCGATGCATCATCAATTCCATTCCCAACGTATTGTTTGGCTATTTCAATTTTATTCATATATAGAATTGAAATAGATGTTGAGAATAGGTTGTGTTGAATGTTGAGTTTTTGTTTATACTCACCTTTGGGATTTTTATTTTTGAGATTAATAAAGTTTGATTGATTGTGTTTTTATTGATTTAATTCTGATTTAATTCTACTCTAAATAACTTGGCAATAGACTGAAAGGGTAAGCCAAGTGAAAATAATCATATTGGGCTAACGAGAGTTAGGTGATTTGATAGGTAAAGAATTGAATCAAACTGGTAGAATCGTGTAACGAGAGATTGAGCATAGGTTCCCGGTAGGTTATTAGACAATTTAGAACTAATTTAGGTTTTGGCTTAATTGTGAATCGAGAGATCACAATTTCATAATTTAAATTAAGGATTATCATTTAGGGTTAAGAATTATAACTCGAGAGAGAGTAATTCACCCTAGGACCGTCTAGACCCTTAATTCACTAATTGCACAACTGATTAGGTTTTCATTAATTTCAAATTAAAACCCCCTTTCTCTCACTTGATGGTTTCTAGGTTGGTTTTGGGATTGGTTTGTGTGACTTTTTATCTTGTTTAGATTTCTGCAATTCAATTCTTGAAATTAATTATTTGATTGGTTTATTTTCTACATTAGTTATTCATTTTGAATTATTGTACTTTAGCACGACCTTAGATTTTAGGACTAGACTTCCCTCTTCGTGGAATCGATACCTTAGGTACTATGCAAACAACCCGTGAGCTTGCAAAATTTACCAAGGTTAATAAATATTAAAACTTAGCATGTGTAACCTTACGAATAAGTTTTTGGCGCCGTTATCGGGGATGACAATTTAGTTCTATAGATTAAGGCATTAGAATAGTTTTTTATTTTTTTCGTTTCTTTCTTTCATTTTAGGAAGCATGCTTTGCATGAACACAAGTCATGAGAGGTTCGAGTTGTGCAGCAGAGACAATAGATTTAAATATCACACGATTAGAACGAACCCTTAGGAAAGCTCAACGAGAGGAAGAAGAAGGGTTAGGAAAATCACAAATGGCCAAGGAATTTCAGAAAAATATGGATCAAGAAGCTAATCAAGGATGGCAGTAGAGGACCCTTATGGACTTTATGAGGCCAAGGTTCAACCCATCAAACCAAGTAGTGGCTAGGTCGTATGTTCAAGTTGCCTCATTCGAGATAAAGCCAGCCCCCCTGAATATGCTTCAGCAGAACGTCCAATTTTACAGATTGGCAAATGAGGATCCTAACGTGCACATCGTGAACTTCATCGAGATCTATGATACTTTTTGAAATCACCAGATGTTAGAGGACACTGATAGGATAAAGTTGCTCCCTTTCACACTTAGAGATAGAGCAAAGGCCTGGTATCATTCACTGAGTCCCGCTAATATCACGACGTGGGAGTAGCTTGTGCGTGCTTGTTTGGTTAAGTACTTCCCACTGACGAAGACCACGAAGATAATAAAGGAAATAACCAATTTCCAACAAGGTGGCGGGGAGTTAATTTATGAAGCATGGGAGAGATACAAGGATCTGCAAAGGAAGTGCCCACACCACAACCTACTGAAGGAGTTCCTTTTACAGACTTTCTGTAAAGGAGTGAACCCACCTACTAGAGATATGATCAATGCAGCATCATGAGCATCTTTGATGTGAAAGACGGTCGATGAAGCACAGGAGTTGATCGAGGAGATGACTAACAACAACTGTTCATAGACGAGCGAGAGAGGTAGGCAGCCTAATACTTTTCGAGAGCAAAAGGGAATCGTCACAATCAATCAGATGACGTAAATGCAAGTGAAGATCAACAATTTGACGCGATAACTAAGCAATATGAAGGCATCGTCATCATCCCAGGTGAAGGTTGTACAAGTGAAGTGTGAGCTCTGTGGTCAGACAGACCATGCTATCGTGGACTATTACTTGATGAGAGAGGATAATCAGGAGCAAGTGAACTATATGGGGGCGCAATTTAGACAAGGAGGGGGAATCAACCCCTACTCTAACACTTACAACCCCAGGTGGACGAATCACTCGAACTTCTCATGATCAAATAACAATGGATGAAAATTCAGGCCTCAGGGGCGATCGAGCTTTTAACAAGATAAAGCAAGCTCGATGGAGCCAAAGTTAGACATAATTTTGGATAAGATCGGAGGCATGAAGGAAGCACATAAGAGGCTCAAGAGCAAATTTGAGCAAGTAACGAAGAACCACACCTCATTTATAAATAATCTAGAAGTCCAAGTGGGGCAGTTAGTGGAGGCAATATCAACTCAAAATACTGAAACTCTTCCAAGCAACTCTGAGTCCAACTCAAAAGAACATATCAAAGTTATCAGTAAGACCCAGGATGAGGAGTTATAAAAGGTGAAGGATGAAGAAGAAGGTCCAGTGATTAAAGAAGACCCTTCGAGTGAGCCCATGATTGAGTCACTTAACGCAACTCAACATGTATTTCCATTCCTTATTGCGCGACAGAGAGAGTCATATGCAAAGAGGGAAGCAAAATAATTACAAGAGATGAAGTAGAATAAGGTCGAGGTAGTAACAGAACAAATACAGACAAGGCTCAAATTACAGGAGTCCGTCAAGAAGAAGGTTAAGGAGCGACCACTAGAAGATGACCCCAACATAGCTACAAAGAAAGAGGACCCAAGGGACTTTTTCATCTCCTGTAGTATCAACAGGATCATCATAGACAGGGCATTCGTGGATTTAGTCGTGAGTATAAATATAATGCCCTACACCTTCAGTCTAAAATTGGGGTTAAGAGAGTTAATGCCCACCAAGTTTTTAGTTAAGACGACCGATAGAACATCACATAGATTGATGGAAATTATGCAAGATGTGCATGTAAAGGTTGGTAAATTTATCTTTCCCACAGACTTCTACATTTTGGACATCAGTGAAGATGAGGAAACCCTGATAATTCTTGGACGATCATTCTTGGCCACTGCGCGCTCAATTATTAATGTTATTAGGGGCGAATTAACTCTGTGAATAGGGAAGTAGAAATTGACATTCAAGGTGTCCACTAGAGAGTACGAAGCTCCTTCACCTCTAATGGATCTCAAAGAACTCGAACCTCGAGGAGAATGGGAGGATGTAGAGGATCCTGGTAATGCTTTCAAGAAGAAGCGCTTACGAAGGAAAAGGCGAGAAAAGGAAAATTGTAAGGACGGTGGTAACTGTAGTATAGTAGCTAAAGTGCAGACTTTGAGATTAATGAAGACGCTACCATCCAACCATTTATTCCAACCACTGTGAGCTTAACGGAGCGTTGAGCTACTGACGTTAAAAGAAGCGCTGCATAGGAGACAATCCATGGAAAAGTAGTTCTTTATTAATTTTGTTAGAATGTTTAAAATTTTATAGTTAGGTTCATTTTTGCTTGAATAAAATAAAAAAAGGAATAGGAATTCGAAACTATATAGATGATTGTGCAAGCATAAAAGAAGAGATGAAAAAGGGTCACAAAAGAATCAAGTAGTGGAAGTGAGAAGATTGGAGAAAGAGCAAAAAGGAGCAACTTAGAAGTGGTGGTACGTCGCTGGCCACGATGTCTTGCGACTATGCAGAAAAAGGGAAGGTATGAAATTTTTTTAAAAACAACTTTACCATTTTACCATCTATATATTCAGTTCTAACTTCACTTTCACTTTTACTTTCATTTTCACTTTATCTCTCTAGAATTAAGCATCCAAACACTCTTACATCTCTCTAGAATTTTTCTACCTCTAAATTCTTACAAATTTATACCCAAATCATCCCATGCATTAAACAATCAGCCCGCTGGGAGCTATATGGACGACAACAAGTTACAGAACGGGGACGAAGAAACCAAACAGTGAATTCAGAGCACCCTTTCCAATTTATACCAAGGAGGAAGGTACTTGTTTTCATTCCCTTCGTTCTAGAAAAATTGTAGTTCCCAAGTTTTTTGACTTTGACACACTAAATAGGCTAGAATTGCGTGAGCGAGTAGAAAACCTAGCTAAGAGGATCCAGTGGTCTCAATTTATTCGATTTCAATTCCCTATTTTTGAGGAGCTTACACTGGAATTTTTCACTTCCCTGACCCATGACCCTAAGAATCCAAAAGAAATGTGGTTTAGATGGGAAGACGAGCCTATGAATTAAATGTTGAAATCATGTGCAAGATGTATGGATTCACTGAGTCCACCATCATCGATCAACATGATGACTTCCGTCCTTCCTAATACTGGCATGAGCTTACGGGAATTGAGTAATTTCATGCAAAGAATGCTCACAACAACATCATACGGTCCTATGAACACTTGTTACTGCATAAATTTGTGTGTCAGCTAGTTTTCGATAAAACTGAAACCAACAAGTGTTCCACCAAGGAACTCTTTATGTTGTGGTGCATGGACCACGGTATTCTAGTTTGCACATCCATATATGTGCTGAATGCCATTGCTACAATTCCATGCAAGCGGAGCAACCATCTCGGAATGGGATACATAGTGTCTGCCATTGCAGAACATTTTGGTGTGAAACAGAGGGGGTTAACAATTCACCTCCCTGACTTCCTCATCCATCATTACTTATTTCAGGCCGAGATCATCCATTCCACAAACATGGAATTGAGCGAAATCAGTGAGAAGACGCATTTTTGGATTAGGGCAAGTCAGGCAAATTTAAGCTCAATGTCACCTTGGTAGGCACACGAGGAATCCACCAGTGAAGACTCCGAGGAAGAAGAGGAAGAAGAACAAGGTTGGAAGAAGGTTTTAGATGCAATCACCAAGACTAACAAGACACTTGCAAAGATGGCGCATACAAAACGACGCCGGAATTGAGATATCCGATGGATCCATTAGTATTTCGAGTTTCAAAGAATTTAATTGCCGCCTCGGACATCATCACCACCTCCATCTCTTTAGGATTTATACCTAACCTAATTTTTCTTTTCCAAATTAGCCTTCAGTTCTATTTTGTTTTTTTTGTTTTTTTTCATTTGTTTTCTGTCACTTTAATTTCTATTTTGTCTTTACTTATCTTATGTGATGCGTGTTTCCTTCTCACATTGAAGACAATGTGTTGTTCAAGTACGGGGAGGGATTCTGTGTTTTTGCTCTTGAATGTGATTTTGCATACCATATGATAGTTATTAGGATGCATTGTGCGAATTGTTTGAATGTGTTAATGGCTTAGATGAGTGAAATTTATTTAATTTTGAGCATAGTCTAGTAGGTTGTAAATGATTATTAGCTCGTAAAATTAGTAAATTAGGGTTATTTGGTTAAATATACAGTTTAATTACGACTTAGTGTAATTTAGCACCCTCTAGATTGTAACATTCATTCATAATTTGAAGCCATTTAACTTAAGTAGCTTAACTAGTTTTTTTATGAAAACGAATAGCTAAAAACAACAAGGTAAGTGAAAAAAATATATATTTTGTTAATAAATCACTATTCGACTGACCTTCGGATTATGAATAGAGCTAATAGCTAGGTTGAAAATGTGATAATAGTTGAGTAATCAGATCAACACACATCACAAATGCATGCCTTCACGTCAAAAGGCTATAATGACGTTTCAACCAAGCTGTTAATAAATGACTTAGTCGAGTAATCGAATCAACATTCATCACCCATGTTTTCCTCTGAGTAAAAGACTAAGTCCATATTTTTTTAGTGAAAAAAGTGTTCTTAATAAAAACCTACTGGACTTATAATAAACTTGATTTTTAAGAAAATGTACTTAGGAACAGTTACAGAGTCTAAAGGACCAAAGAATTATTAATGTGTGTGGACAATTGAAAAGGGTAATTGAATTAGTACTTAGATCCTGATTAACTTGTATACTTAGTTTAAAGCACTTAGACATAGATTTTGTAGGTTAATGATTAGATATAACTTGTCAGATTGTGTTCAAGATTAAATTTATTTCATGAAGGTGCCGCCATTGACTCATTTTGCATTGTGTGTTTCGTGTTTGGTGTGTTTGTTATGTTTGTTGTTTTGTTTGCTTGAGGACAAACAAATGTTTAAGTGTGGGGATGTTGATAGTTGTCATTTCCATTGTATTTTAGGGTTTAATTTGTTATGTATTTAGTGTGAATTTGAGTGTTGAGAGTGTATTTATGGTTTAATTGTGTTAGTTTATGTGTTTAATTGTTTTTATGAGTTAGTATGAGTCTTTGAGCTTAATTGTTATATTTTTGAGGTACCTTGATGTGTTTGTTAGTGTTTTAGGGTAAACGACGAAGAATAGAGCAGTTGTGAAGAGTTTCGAGCCAAAAACATAGGCCAAAATCGTGATAGAAACGGACATGCCAATGCATCCAGGCCACGATTGTGCACTTTGGGCACGGTGGTGACCAAAAGCTTAAATTTAGACTGCGATCATACACTCTGGCCCACAATCATGACAGAAAGGTTTAGGTGCTAGCCACGATCGTGGCAGGCAGGGCCACGATCGTGGCTTGCATCGGGCTAAAGCAAAAACTTGAGCTTAGCAAGATTTTTTGTTCATTTTGACCCCGACTTTAACCTAGAGCGTCCAAAGTATAAACACATCATTATGAGATAGATGTAGCAATCTTGGAGAGTCTAAAAAGAGAGCATTCACGTCAGCTAATTCCAGAAACCCCAGAGAGAAATTGAGAGATTGAGAAAGGAGACAAAGGAAGAGAAATACGGAGAAGAAGCTCGATGTGACGTATTTTCTAGAACAGGTGGTTTCCCATTGTCGCTGCCTCCACAATTCCGTTATTGATGTATTTTTCAGTTATTTCAATTTTATTCATGTATAGAATTGAAATAGGTGTTGAGAATAAGTTATGTTGAATGTTGAGTTTTTGTTTATACCCACCTTTAGGATTTTGATTTTTGAGATTAATAAAGTTTGATTGATTGTGTTTTTATTGATTTAATTCTGATCTTAATAAATTGACAATAGACTGAGAGGGTGAGCCAAGGGAAAATAATCAGATTGGGCTAACGAGAGTTAAATGATTTGATAGGTAAAAAATTGAATCAAACCGGTAGAATCGTATAACGAGAGATCGAGCATAGGTTCCTGGTAGGTTATTAGACAATTTAGAACTAATTTAAGTTTTGGGTCAATTGTGAATCGAGAGATCACAATTCCATAATTTA
>JAOQML010000007.1:15329657-15341523 GCA_027568935.1 Erythroxylum urbanii | reverse complement strand
GCATGAGATGTGGTAATTTACCACACCTGGACCCGTTTCTCTGGTCCGACCCGTTCTCTGGAAACGGGATGTTACAGGCACAAAGACACACTAAGCATAATATCTGGTCTTGAGCTTGTAAGATATAGTAATGATCTAATCATTCCTCTATACTTTGTCTCATCCGTAACTTTGCCTTTTTCGTCTCTATCAAGTTTAGTTCCATTGTACATTGGAGTACCCATCTGTTTGGCATTCTTAAAATGATCTTTCTTGATGAGTTCCCTTGTGTATTTATCTTGGATAATAAAGATTCCTTTTTTTTGTTTGTCTGATTTGTAATCCGAGAAAGAATGATAATTCTTCCATCATGCTCATTTCAAACTTCCCTGCATTAATGCTGAGAATTCTTTACAGAAGGATGGATTAGTGGCACTAAATATTATGTCATCAATATATATTTGCACTATAAGTAAATCATTCTCCTTTCTCTTAATAAATAAGGTTTTATCAACCTTTCCTCTTTCAAGGTTCTTCTCAAGAAGAAAATTACTTAACTTTTCATACCATGCTCGAGGAGCTTGCTTTAAACCATACAAAGCTTTGGATAACTTCATTATGTAATTTGGATGTTTTTCATCTTCAAAACTTGGGGGTTGCTTAACAAATACTTCGTCGTTAATGTAACCATTTAAGAATGCATTTTTAACATCCATTTGGAATAACTTGAAGTTTCTATAGCATGCAAAGGCAAATAAAATTCTAATCAATTCCAATTTAGCAACAGGTGCATAAGTTTCATCAAAATTAATACCTTCCTATTGATTGTAACCTTGAGCTATAAGTCTAGCTTTGTTTCTTACCACCTTACCATTTTCGTCAAGTTTGTTTCAAAATACCTAACAAGTTCCAATAATTGACTTGTTTTGTGGATGAGGCACTAGATTCCATACTTTGTTCTTGACAAACTAACTTAGCTCGTCTTTTATAGTTCAGACCCAGTTGTCATCAATAAGAGCTTCTTCAACAGACTTTGGTTCTAATTATGAGATGAGAGTAATAAAGTTGTTCTTGAACGATGATCTTGTTCTTAAACTTTCTGAGGGATCTTCAAGAATATATTGATGTGTATCAAGACCTCTCCATTCTCTCGATGTTTTTTATTGTATAGGCTCCTGCTGAGATGAAGAAACCTACTCTGTTCTAGCTTCAGAGGGGCCTTCTTGATTTTAAGATTATGAAAGTATTATAGAAGTAGTTTAATTCTCTGATGTATTTTTAGGAATCAAAGTGTAGCACCCCACTCCCATCCAACACGTGCCTGTACTCCTATCAGATGTTCGAGCATATGCTCGACAAAAACGGTGCATTAACTATATCACTTTCACTTATCTCATGGAATTATAAATTAAAAACATAAAAATCACAATGACTAAAACCCAAATTCCTCATTTCATTTAATAAACAATATGTACATTATATCATTACAACATCATCCATATATGTACAATGTCAAAGACCTATTAGAGTCTACAGCTCTGTTTACAAAACATGCTACATAATGAGGAGTTAAACAAAAAAAATGTATCTAAATCCTTCAGTCCAACTGATAGACCTTTAATCCATTTCTTCTATCCCAAAAGTACTACTAAGCTTCTTCTAGAATGTATTAATATCTAAGTCACCTCTCTCTTACCTGAAAAGTCAACGTTGCAATTTTCGTGAGTTTGTAAACTCAATGAGTTAACCATCCTCGATGGTTCACTCATATCATATAACACAACAATTCATACAATCACTTAGTTCACATCATTTCATCTATCATCATGTGGCATCAAAAAGCACTTTGTTCACAATTTTCACATTTTTCATTCAACACAATTCAGCAATACATTGCGATCATTCAAATCATACATATCATGTATATATGTAATGTTCATCAGACTCACATTCATTTATTTCTTTGTTGTGACCGAGTGCCTTTTTCACTTTTCCGTATCCGTTGTGGATACCGGGCTTATTAATATTGTCCCTTATCGGTTAGGGATATAGGTCTCATTTTATATAGTGACCAGAGGCTCTTACCACATTTTAAGCTTTAAACTCTTTTTTCACTGGTGACTTCGGTCACAACTGCCTTTATGTTATCATGAATTCATGAAATGAAATGCGTCACATGTATTCAGTCAATCAATTATGTCTGTCTTACACATTCATATTCATTATCACAATCTCATTCACATTTGTCATTGGACCTTGGTCTGGTATTTAACATTTAAGTTGAGAATCACTTATTCAATCAAATTCACATTCAATGAGCACTTCCAATATATTATTCATGCATCAAACACCTCAGACATTCAATGTTCGGAATCAATACATACGAATCACATAATAATTCAATACATAGTTTAACAAACAAATAATTAAAGTGAGACCATCTTAGGTTACTCATAGTTTGCTCTAGATAGCTTATTACCTCGAGGTCTCGGCAATGTCTGGATGTAATCACTCTAATTGCTCCTCTATATCAAGAAAACATACATATTTACCACATTACAACTTTGTACAATCATATAAGTACTCATTGATTCACATATGTATATGTGTTATGTATAATGCATGCTCAATGACAAATCTCGGGTACATTTCCTTAATTCACATCTCATAATTAACTAACACCTTTCAATCATTCTTTAATATCTAATACACTTTACTCACTTAATCACATCATTCATCATCTAATAGGTTCATTCAAGATCTTATTTAAGCCTAAATACCTCATACGGAAGCACCCTAGCATTGATTGGTTCATACTTTACTCAAAAGACAACTCTTTTTCTCCATAGGTCTGGCCATGATCGTGGTGTCCCTACCACGATCGTGACAGAAACTTTTGGAGCTGGCCACAATCGTTATGCTCCTACCACGATCTTAAAAGAAACTCTTTCTGGCCAGGCCATGATATGATTGTGATAGAAGCTCATTTTTTCAGGCCACGATTGCGAGGTGAAAGCCACGACCTTGCCCTGTACTTTTTTCCTTCATTCACACAAATTTAACATACTACTCCAAAATTTCCAAAATTCACCTCCTCTAATGCAACATCATTTCATACTAATTACACTACCAATTGATTAACTCTCACACTTCTAATCATTTAATTTATCATTTTCAACTAAATCTCATCATTCATGAAATCCTATCCTTTTTCCATAACATATCTCATTCATAAAGCCTCAAACAATTCATTTTCATAATTCATCATTTCTAATCCATACCCTCTTCACTACTACCTCAATAACTCAAGTAAAACATTCAGAAAACAAGTCACACAAGGTCATAAATAGTACAAAAACAAATCATTTCATCAATCCTTCATTATTATACGTAATTCTCATTTCAAGATTATTACTCCAACATCATTTCTTATACCTTAAGTTCTTAATCAAGTTCATCCACAAAAAAGCCTGTTTTCATGATTTTCATATTCTTAAAACAAGGACACAAACACATAAATTCATTCATCACGTCTTAACTTTTATTATCATGCTAAAAGGTAGAACATGATCACATCTTTCCATTTTTCAACTTTCAACACCCTTTTAAGTACCTTTTTCATTTTTAATCATCTATATCACAACTCATAAATTATCACTCATCATAATACTAAAAGCAAGACATAACCCTATTTACATCTTCATCCATGCATCATGTATAATGCCCACTATTCTCATAATCATTTAATATCAATTAATCACCATATTTGTTTCATATTCCAAAAACCCATGAGGATTAACATGCTACTTAATTGATTTAGCTTCAATATCTTCAAGATATCACTTAACCCTAGCTTTCTTCGTTTACACGAGCATCATCTTAAAGGTATAATAGGTTAGGTTTTCTTTTTTCAAATGAGGAAGACAACGAGGTGAGAGTAGCAAGTGAAAGGTGAGGAAAACCTTTAACGTTGATGAAGGTAAGATGGATATCGTGAATGAAGGAGAATGAAGAAGATGAGGAAGATTACGAAGAGAAGAAGAAAACACAAGATAGAAAACAATTAAATGGTCTTCCAAGAAGTTAAAAGTATCATGGGTTAAGACATGGCTTGTGTCACTTGCTATATGTCCAATCTCTATAAGTTTACACTTAGTCCTCTATTTAACTAGTCCATTTAACTCCAATTGTCTCCCAATATTTAATGACGCTTGTCAATAAATCCTAATTTTATTTATCAATTGTTTTGCCACTTGACATTTTTCTTAGTCTAAAAATACCCTAAATTTTAAAAATTTCCCAATTTCACCAAAAATCCTAAATCAATACTTATATACACCAATTCAATTTTCAATACATATAAACCCAAATTTATGTCAAAATCACATTTATAAATCAATTATACCTGAACAATGTCAATGAATGCATGTGCAATGATTTTAATGTGTGCAAAAATTAATATTCATATGTGTGTGTATGCTATATTATGCATGAGTATGAAATGCACTTTTTAACTTCTCAATAATCTCTCATGTATAGTATCATATGGTTCTAACCCTTAATATAGGATAACGGGATGTTACATAAAGGATGCTCTTCACCATCTGAGTCAGTTGTTGTTGTCGAAGGTATTGCTTCATCAAATACCACAAGTAGCGATTCTTCTATCTTCTTTGTACTTTTGTTGTAAACTCTGAATCTTTTACTAGCGGTACTATAACCTAAGAAAATAGCTTCATCTGAACTCACATAGAACTTTCAAAGGTTGTTTTTTCCATTTTTCAGAATGAAACATTTGCAGTTGAATGCTCGAAAGTAAGCAATATTTGGTCTTCTTCCTTTCCATAGCTCATGGGTTTTTTTTTCCAGAATTGGTCTTATAAGACATCTGATAAGTGTATAACATGTCATCGATACTACTTCTGCCCAGTATCTATGACGTAGTCCACTTTCACACAACATGGTTCTAGCCATATCAACCAAAGTTCTATTCTTTCTCTCTACAACTTCATTTTGTTGAGGCGTCCTTAGACAAGAGAAGTACTAAGTTATACCATTATTGTCACAGAATTCTTCAAACTTTCTATTATCAAACTCTCCTCCATGATCACTCTGAATTGAAGTGATGTAGTATCCTTTTTCTATTTGAATTTTCTGCAAAACTTCTCAAACACTTCAAAAGTATCGTCCTTATTTGATAAGAAATAAACACATGTAAATCTAGAGTAATCATGCACTAGAAAAAAATTATAATGTTTACTACCAAAACTTTGAGTCCTAGTAGGACCGAATAAATCAATATGCACAAGTTCAAATGGTTAGCTAGTAGACACAATATTTTAATGAGGAAAGTTGCTTATGATTTGTTTACCTTTTAAGCAAGCCTTACAAACCTGATTGTTTTCAAACTTTAAGGTTAACAGTCATCTTACTAACTCATTTTTAAATAGTGTTAATACAATGCTCATGTTGGCATAGATAAACGAATCATTTTCTAGAGAGACAAAATACTTAACACTTTGTGAGGATATATCTTCCAGTTGAGCATAATATATATTCGGATTTCTATAACCAAAAAACACAATATTGTCATTATAAATATCAAAAAATTCACAATGAAATGCATAGAAAATGACTTTGTAACCTTTGTCACATAGCTGACTCACACTCAACAGGTTATGTTTCAAACCATCAATAAAGAGAACGTTATCAATAGAGGTAAAGGTAGAGTTAGAATCACCAATTTTACCATTTCTGGTGACCTTTGTTTTATTTTTATCTACAAAGACAACATTACTTCTATTTTTTCTTTCAATGTAGTTGAAGTATGATATTTCACCTATTATGTGTCTTAAACAACCACTATCAACTATTTGTTGATTCTCTCTTCTCTCAGTTTTTGAAACATATCTCATCATCTCTTGATTCAACTATGAAGCAAATATTGTTGACTTCTTCTAGTTCTTCTTCTTCAAAGTTTTCAAAATCCTCATCTGACCAGGTTGCAGTAATTGGTTGCTTTCTGGATTTTTTGTTCTTTGACTTATTCTTTTAAAGAAGAGGAGATTCTGGTCTTGTGTGTCTAGGTTTCTTGCAATGATAACATATGATTTGATTGTTTTATGCATTATTATTATTGCTGCTACCTTTTGATAGGAATCTATTGTTTCTAGCTTTTTTGTTTCCTTAATCTTTTGTTTCCAACTTTTTTGTTTCCTTCTCTATTCTTCATCAACTTCTTTTCATAGAAGCGGACATACTTTCTGACGATAAAGTTGAACTCATCATCTCCATCTATTTGCAACTTAGTGTCATTTTCATCACAGTTTCATTCGTGAGTTGCTTTCAGTGTCATTCCTTTTCTATAGGAGGATCCTCATCTCGCTTAAGCTCGATTTCATGGATCATCAGATTTCCTCATAGCCAATCGAGTGAAATAGTGTGTAGATCCTTTGTTGTTTCTAGAGCTATCATCTTAAGTCTCTATTCCTTTGGTAGTGAACGAACAATCATCGTTATGAGCTTGTCATTGGGATATATCTTTCCTAAGTTTTGTAAGGTCGTGATGATGTTGTTGAAGTGTCCAAATAATTCGTTTATGGTCTATCCCTATTTCATGCCAATAGTTTCATATTGATGCACTAAAAGACCTATTTTATGCTTTTTTACCTCATTTGTTCCTTCAAACGTGACTTGTAGTTTGTCCCACATTTCTTTTCCTGTAGAGCAGTAGGATACCTTTTCATATTCTTCTGGAGACAATGCACATATCAGGTGATGTTTTGCGTTATCATTTAGTTATGCATATCTCCTATCAGCATCAATCCATACTTTTAAGTTATCAACAGTGGGAATTGTAGCTCCAACTCTAATTGCTTGCCATACTTCGATATCTACAGATTGGAGATATATGGTCATTCTCTCTTTCTAGTATGAGTAATTGTTTCCATTGAAGTAAGGAGATTTTGAGACGGATTGTCCTTCAAAACTTCCCAAGGTGTTTACCATGATCTATCACGTGTTGTACAGTACAAAATGTGAAACCTCTCTCTGATACTAAATGATAAAGCAAACACATGCAAAAGGATGGTGAATTATATGTGGCTTATAAAAATTTTACAAGTTCTTTCAATTCATATAATAAATAGATCCTAGTTAACGAATAAAAACAATAGGAGCATGTCAGAGGATACAGTCTTTTAAATGACAATAGCCTATTAGACGATAGGGACCTTTTATGGAATAGGGACCCTACTTAAACGAAAGGAGCCTATTGAATGATGAATCTTGTTAAAACAATCTAAAAAAATAGAAGGCGCCTGTTAAAACTGAAAGGAAATGTCAACAAGTTGAAAACAGAAGGGGCCTATTATAAAAATGAATGAGTCTCTTGTTGAAATGATCACATACACAATACAATGCAAAAATATAAAAGATAATAAGAGAGAGAGAAAAAGGACATAGTCTATTTATACCGGTTTGGCTTACAACCCAAGCCTACATCCAGTCCCCAAGTATCCAACTAGAGTGTTTCACTATAAAAGTCTAAGTATTAAATTTGACGAGCCTTTCTAAGCTCAAAAGTACATATTTTTCAAGGTTCTCCAACCTTCCTCGAAATGTATAACAAGCTTTTGAAAGCTGACAGAAAAATAAAATAACAATTTCTCTCTTGATAGAGTGATTTCACTTTTTAAGGCACAATAAGAATGATATGACTCTCAAGAATATAGACGCTGCTCAAATGTTTCAAAAGTCTAAGTATGTTTATTTATAAGTGTTATTACTCTTCCTTAAATAGTTAATTTCTTCAACTAGTCGTTCTTTCACTTGCATCTTTAATCAACTGGATGGATTTAAATCTGAATAAATTTGATTTCATTTTTGCCAAAAATCTTCTAGTAATCACGGGGCTAATATACGACCTTTATAATTAGTAGGATCCTTTCAGATAAACCATTTCTAATAAGGTAAGTTCATAATGAAGGTTCCTGCAAGAAAAAAAAGTATTTCTTATGATTTTATTTCCTTTTGAGAATTAGACTGTTAATTATACAAGGAAATAAATCCAATTTGAATTTTGAAATATTATACAGTTACCATCAAAATAGTTAATCGTAAACCTTACACTAATAGTTTTTGAAAAGGATGAACTATTTAGATGTCACTTAAGAAGCATAGAACACTGGGTTATACTTGCTACTTCTATGAGCCATCGATAAATTTTTGTTTCAAAGTACGTTAAAACTACGATGACGAAAGGAATTGAGTTATTCAATAGAGAAACATGAGATTCATCCTTCATTATGGTTCCTCTGATCATGTAAGAGAGAGAAAGAGAGATGCAAAGGTGTGCTGTGTTTAACAAGTTGAGCCTCCATCTAGATGTTCCCCTATATCACAATTGTCCCATCCCAAATCAAAACACCAAATATTTATCTATTAATATTTGGATATGATTTGGATGGTTAAAATATATTCATTTTGATGCATGCCAATGGCTCATCATATCCTAGCGTGCTTAGTTAATGATCAAGTCCTTTTCTTTAATTGTAAAACTAACCAAACTTCCTATGTGTTTAGTTACAAGATCCTTAAAGTTTGGGAGAGAAAATGACCTCTTCTGATTTGAAGGTTGATGATGATATGTTCTAAATGATTCTCTATGGCAAGTATGGGGAGATCTAGTCCTGCTTTTTTCTCTTTGTTTTGTGGTTTAGTTGAGTTTTCCCTTAATGGTTAGAAGTTTTCATAAGTATAACCATCTCAAATTTTAGAGGCTAAGTGCACGCTAGGATATTATATATAACATCAAATTTAGTGTCAATTACTTGTGTAAATGGAGATGATGACAAAATTATCTATTTTGTTATCTATTTTTTGATAAATAAGTGGCTGATCAACTTAAGCAAGACATTGATCAGTTTGAATAAACCAATGAATAAATTGTTACAAATTTTGATGATTTTTAACAAAAGATGTATATCATTATGCTATTACTATCTTATTTACCTTTATTAATGTTAAATTTTTTAATGAATTAAAAAATTAAATATTCACAAACTTCCTTAAATAAGCAATATGAGATCTAAGCAATTAAGCAATGCAAGATCTTAGCACTTATTTTGTAGTAACTTTAAAAGACTTTCCCATCATAGGCTTAATAAATAACCAACTTATATAAATAAGGACCCATTTTCTTACTAAATTTGATCCCATTTAACTAAATCCTTAATTAGGTTTTTTCATTATCTTTAATTCAAAGTAAATTTGATATTTTTATCCTTAATCTTTTACAAAATCTATAATTAATAATTTTTTAAAAAGGAATTTAAAATTTCAACATTGTCCATAATGAACAAATATTAATTATCAACAGTTATAATAAAAGTAGAAAACAATAAAGGAGGTTAAAAAAATCAAAGTAATGGTCGATTAGTGTAAAACATTTACTCCAAAGATAATGAAAGTCCATCATCGATCCCTTAAGAATTTGGATGCCCAAATATATCAATTGCATGTATCATATGTGAAATCTAATACAATTACGCATATATAATACCTTACTAACATGAATGAAAATGGAGTGTGACAAATTACAATGATATTAGTATGATTTGAATTGTATCATTATTTTTTTGTAGATCTCAAACTTAACTTTATACTAAACTGCAATAAAAAATTTGTTTTCTCTTACCGGACGATAAATTTCGTTAGATAAACCTTGTATAGGATTAAACACTTATATTCCCTGACGTCCTATAATCTATGGATTTTTCAAAATATCCAAATGTGTCATGGAGATATAGGGCTAAAGTCAATCTCTATATATGGCAAATAACTATTAAAATGTTTAAGATTAATACAAATCTTAAGACTTTCACCTACATTATAAAAAAACACGATAAATTGGATGACTAAAATAACATGATGATCATCAATATGTGTGTGTGTGTGTGTGCGTATGTGTGTGTGTGTGTGTGTGTGTGTGTCTATATAAAAGAAAGTATCATCATAATACATAAAAATACAACTATATTAGGATAGGATATTGTGATCCCTAACCAAAAAAATAAGTACTGTATTGTACCAACCACAAATGGGGAACAAGATCCTTTGTGCCCATAACCCTATGCTAGCCCTATTCCAGACGATCTCATCCATACATTTCTTTGAGTCCCATATATTTGTATGGATGGGATCGTCTGGAATAGGGTTGGCATAGGGTTATGTGCACAGAGGTTTTGATACCCACAAAATGTATGGATGGGATCGTCTGGAATAGGGTTGGCATAGGGTTATGTGCACAGAGGTTTTGATACCCACAAATGATATGATATATGCCAATTTCGTATCAGTCTGCATATTGAACTTTTTGGTGGGTACCAGCTAATACCGACTGACACTTAGAAAATCAGTTTAATATCAAGACTAAGTACAATTTTCCAAAATTTTAAGGACTAAAATTAATAAAAGGTAAAGTGTAACCTAAACCTTAAAATGTCATCTATTACTCTTGGGCGTTTATTCCACTCCAAATCTTCAATTCAATCTCAACTCTCCTCTCCTCTGCATGTCTACCATGCCTTTGCAGCTTTAACCTCTAGATTTCCTATCACCAGCTTGCACTCCGAATCTATCCTCCTCTCTTTTACCACTGTGATGTTTATACCCCATTGATGCTTTTCCTCCCTATGTTTTTCTTGCTGATTATTGAATGCTAGCTTTTTGTATCTGATTATGTATTATATAGATGCAGACATAAAACTAGATTTTTTGTGTGTGTGATATTGTAATCGTTTACTGTGATTTTCATTTTTTGTGTAATCCTAATTGTAGATATAATTTATACTTCTAGTCCAATAATTTAATTTAGCTTTTTTTCACTTAAATTCATTTAACTCTTTATTTTACTTTAGTACAATAATCTAGAAAACTTTTAATATCAAAATTTTCAATTTAACCAAAAATTTTCATTCTTTTAATTAGTGAATTTATTTGAATATTTAGCATATTTTTATCTCCTGAGAGTTTATAAACATATTTAATTAAACTTAAGTATTGAAAAAGTTTTAGAATTTTATAAGATATTTTTAATAATGTATTTTTTTCATCTTTTAAAAGTTCTTCAAGCTGAGATCTCTCATAGAATGGAGGAATTTGGCGTTAAAGATTAGTTACCATATAATACTTTATTTCACTTAGATTAAGTAATTTGTTGATGATTTTGTATTGGTACTTATTATTTGTCAAGGTTTACCAAAATATATACATTAAAGGAGTTATCATATGATACTAATTCCTTAGCTATTTTTCTTTCATGCATATCATAAATTACCAACTCATATTTTTCATAATTTTTGTTCTTAAGAGATACCAAATGTCAAAAATTTGATCGAGCTTAGAATAGATAATAACATATTTGCTGGACCCCAATTCTTTTCTTACTAACAAGATTTTGCTAAATTCTTTTTTAGGTTTATTTTTAATAAATTTGTTATGATTAGGTATTAATTATAATGTCTTTGGGGGTAGAAAATTTTGTTTTTTAAAGATTGAAGGATTAAGAGGAGAAATTGAGATTAAATTAGAAAGCCTATGGTGTTAGTCAAAAATTGAAAGAACAAGTTCTTATAGGGGTATTTTAGGAAGATCACTAAAGAGGTTAAGAGTTAAGTCTTATAAGGAGGGGCATTTTGGTTCCTAGTAAATGAAAGAATGAAAGGAGGTTGGAGATTGTCGTGATTGTTGAAAGGAGAAGAAGAACAATTTTACAAAACAAAGAAGAGAGTGAGTTTCGGCTGAAAAGGAGAAGAGAAGAAGAAGAAATTAGGGTTTTACCTTGCTTTGCTTTAGAAAGGGGTTTTTGAGTGTTTTATCAAGAAGG
>JAOQML010000007.1:15312006-15329557 GCA_027568935.1 Erythroxylum urbanii | reverse complement strand
TATCTATTAAATTGTGTATTAAATATTTTTCCGAAATTTTTGTTCTTGATTGTCTTATTTTAATGTATGTGCTTATTATACGATCCCATCACGCATTTTTTCCGGGGTCAACACTTGTTGAATTTTTTTTATGATTTACCTCTAAATTTTGTTCGGAGGTAAGTTAAATGAGTTTGTTCGTTTTAAGTATCACTGGTGGGGAATTCCTCCCTCGTGGGAACGCATCCAGATGTCACGTAGGACGTCGGGCCCATGACCCGCCCGGGGAGGGGTTCCAGCAATATTTCTTTAGAAAGCCATAGTCTATTCCTCTTTAAGATGACTTCTTATGTAGTTTATAACCCTTAGTTGTATGTTTTATTTTATAGTGATGTCATAGATAGCTAAGCTTATTTTGATTAATATACACCTCCAAGCAACTAAATACAAGCCCTCTCTATACCATTTCTAGAAAAAAAAAGTAGAAGAAACCATTGCTTCAGTTACTTTCTTCCTCTATAATTCCAATTCCCAAAATTGATGAAGAAAACTAACCTGATCTTTACTTTTGGCTTAAAGTGACTATATGATACATGTTTAGGATGTGACAATTTGATTATTCACTTAATGAGTTATGTTTGTTTATTGGTTATTTTGCATGTGTTGTTTACTTACTTTACTTTACTTAATTTAGTTGCATTTATTTTTATAAATAAATAGATGAAAGTTCAAGTACATCTAATAATTGAGCCACTGCAAGTTTATGAAGATTCGATGATTTAACTTAGGCTCATACTAAGATTGGTTTTGGTATAAAGAACTATACTATTTGTTGTATTATAATAAATATTTGAAAGGTAGTGGAATCACAAGATTAAAGAAGCATCTAGTTAGAATCAAAGGTGATGTGGAGCCTTGTAAGAAAGTTAGTCATGACGTGAAATGACAAATGAAAACTTTGCTTAAAGAGTATTAGTATTAGAAAGACAAAAAGACTGAACTACGAAATTGGTAGTGTAAGTTCTTTTTACAGTGGTCAGGATGATATTGGAAATGTTGAAGGTGTTATTCTTACCCAACAAGAAGGGATCAATACACTTAAAGTGAGAAAGAGAAGAAGACATGTGTCTAATTTTTTTAGATCATGAACAACTCCTAAAGCTCAACCTTTAATTCGTAGTACCTTATAATCTAAAGAAGTAGCTCATAATATGGATATGGCAATGGCTAGATGGTGGTATGATACAAATGTATCATTCAATGTTGCTTAGTCTTATTATTACCAGCCTATAGTGGATGTTGTTGCCTCTTAAGGTCTGGGATATAAAACTCCTTCAATTGATGACTATATAGCTAATTTTTAAAATAGCTCTATTTCTAAAATAAAAAGTTATTTGGATGAAAGAAAAATGACTTTGTCAACTTATAGGTGTTCAATCAAGTGTGGTAATTGTACAAATAGAACACATTAACCTATTATTAATTTTTTGATTTGTAATGCTAAGTGGACAACTTTTTTGAAGTTTATTGATAAATATGGCCTTATTAGAAATATTGATATTTTGTTTAAGATATTTGATGAAGTTATGAATGAATTTAGGCCTAAAAACATTGTTCATTTCATCATTAAAAATGATTCTGCTTATAAAGCAACTAGAAAAAGGTTATAAATCAGGTATAACTATTTTTATTAGATTCCTTATGCTACACATTGCATTGACATGATGTTAGAAAATATAAGAGATCCTAGATACTTTCATATCATTGATGAAACAATGTAAAAATCATCTTTAATCTTGCATAAGCTCTAATTTAATGAGAAAGGGTTTAGCCAATAATAAAAATTTATGTTGTCTTGTCATTACAAGATTTGTAACTAATTTCTTATCACTTTCGAGCTTTGTTCTAATGAAGAGGGAGTTAAGACAAATGTTTACATCTGATAAATAGGTTGCATCTCAATATACCAGGTCTAATGTTAGAATGGATTTTTCTATAATCATCGTAATGTAAATTTTTCATTCAAGTTTGTGAGCCCTTGGTGAGATTACTTTGTCTGAATGATAGTGATGAGAAGGAAATAATAAGTTATTTTTGTGATGCCTTAGAGATAGCGAAAGAAGCAATCAAGGCCAATATAAAAAATATGCGTTCTTTGTTTACAACTTATCTTGCAATCAACAATAAAAGATGGGAAAGGTAACGTTGCTCTCTGTTGTTAGCTGTTGGAGAGTTTTTGAACCTTAGTGTCTATTTTAGATTAAAATTTACAATGAATGTTGAAGTTAATAGGAGAATCTATTAGCTATCACAACAATTGTTATTCATAAGATGATGCAAGATCATTTTAGCCCATAAATAAAGGTATACAAGGATGCATGTAGTGATTTAGGATGTCTATTGCATTTCATCAAAGAGACAAACTTAAGCTAGGTATATATTTTTCTTTACTTTTATTACTTGTTTGAAATTAATCATACTTTATTTTGTTTATAAGGTTACTTTTGTTATCTTACACTTGCTTGATGAGATTAATTTAAAAGTGATCTTCCTAAATTGTAAAAGTTTTTAATTTAAATTATGAGTAAACATATGAGTGCAATTAAGTGTGAAAGGAATTAAAGAACATTTGAATTCATCCATTCCAAGAAAAGAAATAGATTAGAACGTAAAAAATTAAATGAATTGATCTTTTTCTTTTACAACTTAACGCTTCGAGAAAATTTTGTTATTATCATTATTAAATTGAATATAATTTCTTGTAACTTCTTAATAATTTTATTTTATTTTTAATAGGAATCTTACTAGAACAATTAGTTCTATAGATATAATTTTCTCTGACCATATAGATCTTTTAGCAAATTGAGATTTTAAGGAACCAAATTTCATATAGGAGAGTGACTTGAAAGATAATCTTGGATGAAAAAAATATTTATATGTCATTTGGTATAATGAATTTGAATAATGGTGATGATAAGACTCCTTTTAATGATGAGGATTTTGTTTCAAATGAAACTAGGTTCAATATGATTTCAGTAGATGTTCCATTAAATGAAGTTCCATGTTTTTAATCTTCTCTTTTCTCTTAATTTCACTTGCATTTTATATGTATATTAAATTCTATATATGCAATATAAAGATAAAATTTTTGACTAAATTGTTTTTGTCTCAAGTTCATTTCTACTTGCTTGTGTTCGTCAGCACGAGCTCTTGTTATAATTCTTATATAGTCATAGATCTATATTATTCTTACTGATTGATTTTTTGATGTAATTATTCTTTATTTTTTATAAAATGATAATGAATTAAGCCATTAAAGGCAATCAAGAGTTAACAAAGAGTTATACATAAGTATGCTAAATAATGTAACAACTATAAGGGAATTCTAGGTTCAACTTTCTTAGACATTGGGATGACTAAAATCCAAACATTCCACATTCTAAAATTTAGACATGCATAAGCTAAAGTAGCTTCTAATATATAGAATGAATCTGTTGTTGAATTGTTCCTTGGTTGGACTTCTATTTTGAAATATGCAAACATTCCTCTCATTCCAAATGACTTTAGCAAGAAAGGAGAAAGCTAGGCAGAAGCACCATTTAATTGTTGTATTAGAATACTTAACTTCGCCACCCCACTCCTTAATATACTTCCAATCTTCTGGAGCATTCTAGACGTAACATTTGTGTAATATTGATCTCTAGCTAGTAGTCACAAATTCACATGGAAAAAATAGATGATCATTGCTTTCCTCAGCACTCTAATAGAGAATGCACCAATTAGGAATGTTAAGGAAGTTCTTCAGCTTACCAAAAATTGGAAATTTATCCTTCATAGCTAAATATAATGTAAAAGATGCTCTAAGATGTAGATGCTTGAACCATACCACCTTAGTCCAAGGTATTATGCTATAACAATTCTGAAAGACCTTTCTACATGATTGATTGGTAAATTTTCCATTTTTGGTGTGTTTCCTAATGATACTATCTTCCCCTCCAAGTAGACTAGTTTGAGAAATCTCTTCACAAAGAGATCTAGAAATTACATTCTATATAAAAATCCTTGTATCAACTAATGCTTCTGTAACTATCACCCTTAGACCAATAAATGGTTTAAAGATTTTTACTTTTTACAAGTTGAATAAAGGGCTACAAGATAGCTAATTATCAAACCAAAAGTTTGTTTGTCTTCTATCTCTAATAAGCGTAACAAAATCATTCTTCAATAAATCCCTAGTTCTTAAAATAACTTTCAAGTTTGAGGTTGAGGATGATATAATTGTTAGCCTTCATATGCTTCTGCACTTTATGTAAATGTGATGAATCCAGTTACACAAAAGGGATTGCTTGTCTATCATTAATCTTCAAAGTGTTTTAGACAACATAATAGTATTCATCAACTTAAGAGAGATTATCCCAAGCCCTCCTTTGTCTTTTGGCAAACAAACCTCTTTCTATTGCATTTTAGCTCTTTTGAAAGTTTCCTTATTCCCACTCTATAGAAATCCATTGCATAACAACACTATGGACTTAATAATTTTCATGGGGATAGTTAAATGTGCATCCTAAAAAAATTAATTGAATTTGGTACAAATGAAACAAATTGAGCTCTCCTAATAGTGGAGAGAGCTTTAAAAATCCATAAGGAGATTTTGCTATTAATTCTATCAATTAGAATGTTGAAATCTCTGGAAGAAAGATTAAAGTTTGAAATAGGAATGCGTAGATAAAGTATTGGAAATAGATGCATTCTGAAACCAGTAACATAATTGATAATAGATTCTTTGCCTAAAGTAGATTTGGAAAGATAGAAAACACTTTGAAGAAATGATTTCCAAACCAGAAAGTTTGCTAAAGATTCTCAAAGCTTTCATAAGAGCAGTAATAGAAGTTTGATCAGCCTTGGAGAGAAGTATAAGATCTTCTGTGAAATAAAGATTGGTGATCTGTTGATTTTTACACTTAGAGTGAAATTTTGAAAGCCTTTTTCTCTCTATAACTCTCTTATAAGTTACATCTAAAGCATCTTATGCTTAGTTCATCATTCCTAGCTTAATTCCTCATCATTTACTCTTCATTCTCACTCCATTTCAACTTAATGTCATTTATAAACAAATCATAATCTATGGTTGATCATAAACACAAAAGTAGAACATCAATGTATACATACATTCATCAAATTTTTGCACACATTCAACTCCATTATAAAGATCATTCTATCTAAAAATATCTCTACAACAACTTATGAATTATTACTCATCATATACACAAAAACAAGACATCAATATTCTCATTTCTTCATTCACATTTCAGCATGTATATATAACTCTATTAACTCATAAATATATCTCTTACTATTGTCAAAACATATCTATTTAAGCAATCCATAAAGAACCATAATATACTTACTTGTTTAACTCCAAGGTCTTCAAAAAAAACACTTAACCTTAGTCTCCAAGCTTTACACGATCATCAATCTTTCAAGGAGGATAAGTTGGGTTTTTTATTAATAAAATGAAGAAGACAAGGAAAAATGGAAGTAGCATTCAACGTTGAGAGGGTGAGAAGAGAGTGTCGTGAATGGAGAAAGAAAATGAAGAAGAAGCGAAAGCATGAAACGAAAATGACGGTGAACGACCATGAGATGGCCTTTCAATTAGGTGAACATCGAGAGTGAGGTGTGTGGTAAGTGGCTTGACACTTGTCAGTTGCCATATGTCACCTCCTTGTGGTCTCCATTAGGCTCTTTTAACTAGTAGTCCATTTGTATCCTAATTTCTAATCCAATTATCACATAATTTTCAATGTCAATTCTCAATAAATTCTAATACCATTTGCCAATTATTTCTACTGCCATTTGACACTTATTTCTACTACCATTTATTAATTGTCATGCCACTCGGCATTTTTCCTAATCCAAAAATACCCAAATTTTCACAAATTTCCACCAAAAACTCTAAATCAATAATTATACTCACCAAATTAATTTTCAAGACAAAATATTCATTTTTCACATCATAATCATTTAAAAATTATTTTCCCCCTTAAGAAATTTTATCCTCGAAATTCTTACCTGATTGTCCGAATAGATGGGGATATTGTTCCATATGTGCATTTCCCATGTAGCTTCTTCATTCAAGTGATTCTTCCATAGGACTTTCACCAATGGAATTACTTAGTTCCTTAACTGTTTATTCTGATATTCCACTATCTTTACTGATTCCTCAATATAACTCAATTTACTCATAACTTCAACCTCATATGTCAATAGCACATGCGTCGGATCTAACCGATATCTTCTAAGCATACTTACATGTATCACATTGTGTATTTGAGACATCTCAATCGATAAAGCTAATTTGTATGCCAATGGTCCAATTCTCTCAATGATCTCTTAAGGACCAATATATCTAGGGCTGAGCTTACCCTTTTTATCGAACCTCAGCACTCCTCGTCAAGGTGATACTCTCAGAAATACTCTATCTCCTACTTGATATTCCATATCCCTTTGGTATTGATCCATATAACTCTTTTGTCTATCTTGAGCTGCTTTAATTCGACTACGGATCAGTTTCACTTTATCCATAGTATCTTGGATTAGTTTTGGGCCTTCTACCATCATAAGATCCTCTTCATCTCAATGCAGAGGTGAACGACACTTTCTGTCATATAACACCTCATGCGAAGCCATAGTAATAATACAGTGATAATGGTTATTATATGCAAACTCAATCAGAACTATATACTGATCCCATGCTCCTTGAAACTCTAATACACATGCTTTGAGCATATCCTCAACATTCTTAATTGTCCTCTCACTCTGTCCGTCTATTTCAGGATGAAATGCAGTACTGAAGTTTAACTTCGTACCCATAGTTGTCTGTAAGCTTTTCTATAAGCTCGAAGTAAATCTAGGATCCCTATTCGATACAATGGACATGGAAACCCTATGTAGTCTAATTACCTCATTCACATATCTTTGAGCCAACTAATCTAGCAAGATACTCTCTCTTACTAGTAAGAAATGGGCCGACTTTGTAAATCGGTCCACCACAACCTGTATAGCATTATGTTGCCTTGGAGTCTTTGGAATTCCCATAATAAAATTCATCATAATTCGTTCCTATTTCCACTCTAATATTGGTAGTGACTGAAACTTACCAACTGAAGCCTGATGCTCAGCTCTAATCTGTCGGTAAGTTAAACACTTAGCCATATAGTCAACCACTTGCTTCTTCATCCCTAACCATCAGAAATGGTGCTTCAACGTGTTATACATCTTGGTAGTACTAGGATGCATAACATAAGCGGCTATATGTGATTCCTCCATAATCTCTTTCCTCGAATCATTAATATCGGGTACATATAGTTTCTTCTTCAACCACAATATCCCATCTCTCAATTCAAACTTAGAATTCAGGTTCACCTTCAACTTCTCATTAAGCTTCACCATTTCAGGATCTTTACTCTGAACTTTTCTAATTCTTTCATGCAATATTGGTCTCAGCTTCGATGTAGCTATCAATACCTTGTTTTGCTCTAAACTCAATTCAACATTTAATGCTCTCAATTGAACTAAGCTTGGTAACCTCGATATCTATATTTGAGCTACACTACTATCTGATTTTCTACTTAAAGCATCAGCTACTACATTTGCTTTTCCTGGATGATAATCAATTGTGTAGTCATAATATTTTAGCAATTCTATCCCTCTCCTTTGTCTCATATTCAACTCTTTTTGACTCGATAGATACTTTAAACTTTTATGATCAGTATATATTTGGAATGTCTCTCCAATCAGATAGTGTCTCCATATCTTTAAAGCAAAAACCACTGCAACAAGCACTAAATCATGTACTGGATAATTATTCTCATAAGACCTTAATTTTCTTGATGCTATCACTTTGCCATACTGCATCACTACACATCCTAATCTTTGATGCAAAGCATCACTATACACCATATAACCTCCAAATCTAGATTGAATAGTCAATATTAGTGCTATAGTTAACCGATGCTTTAGTTCCTCAAAACTTTTAAGATATTCATCATTCCATCTAAAAGGCACATTCTTTCTCAGAAGTTTTCTCAAAGGGGCTGAGATTAGTGCAAACCCCTCGACAAACTTCCAGTAATACTCGGCTAATCCAAGGAAACTCCAAATCTCTGACACATTCCTCGGAGCTTCCCAATTCATCACTACCTCTATCTTCTTTGGGTTTACCTAAATGCCTTGTCTAGACACTATGTGACCTAAAAATACTACTTGATCGAGCCAAAATTCACATTTACTGAAATTGGCATACAACCATTTTTTCCTCATAATCTATAAGATCAGCCTCAAATGCTCAACATGCTCTTCTCTACTTTTCGGATACACCAAAATGTCATCTATGAACATAATTACAAAATGATCTAAGTAGGATTGAAATACCTTATTCATCAAAGCCATAAAAGCAATTGGGGCATTAGTTAACCCAATCGGCATTACTAAAAATTCAAAGTGCCCATATCTGCTCCTAAATGCAAATTTCGGTACATCAGCCTCTTCTATCTTCAACTAATAGTACCCAGATCTCAAGTCTAACTTAATGAACACCTTAGCTCCCTATAATTGAACAAGTAAGTCATCAATTCTAGGCAACGGGTGCTTATCCTTCACCGTTACCTAATTCAATTGCCTATACTTGATACACAGTATCAGAGTCCCATCTTTCTTCTTCACAAACAAAATTGGAGCTCCCCATGGTGATACACTAGGTCTGATGAAACCCTTTTCCAACACCTCTTATAACTAAGCCTTGAGTTCCTTAAGTTTCACAGGTATCTTCCTATATGGAGGAATAGATATAGGAGTAGCACCTAGAGTTAAGTAATTCGTAAACTCCATTTTCCTATCTAGGGGTAACCTAGATAACTCGGCGGGAAAAATATCTAGGAATTCTTTAACAACAGGAATATCTTGCATGGCCTGCTCAGTTCGAGTATCCACTACATAGGTCAGATAAGTCTCACATCCACCTCTGATCAATCTCAGTGCACTCATGAATGAAATTCATCTGGCTGGCACTACTAGACTAACACCTCAAAATACTGCTCTCGACTAATTAGGAGATTCTAGTATTACCTCCTTAGTATAGCAGTTCATGACAGCCCTATGAGTAGTGAGCCAATCCATGCCTAGAATAATAGCCCTATGAGCAGTGAGCCAATCCATGCCTAGAATAATATCTTTCTCCCTTAACTGCAATACAATCAAATCTACTTCTAACTCTACTTAATCAATTCGAATCCAATACCTTTTACAGACTTCACCAATTACTGTAGTACTACCTATCAGTGTACTCACCTCTAAACTACAGTTCAACAATTCTCTATCACAATGCAATCTAGATGCTAGATGTGGTGTGATAAAAGAATGTGTAGATCTCAGATCTAGCAATACAAAAGCTTCAAAAGTAAAGATACACAACACACCTGCAACGACATCTGGGGAGTTATAGCCTGAAACTGCGGTTGGTTGCACTGCACCTCAATCCTAACAGTAGGGCTCTCTAAACTCACTCTGCCTCTATTATGGCCTCTCTATCCAGATCCACTAGCTCGGCTCTGTTAGATAATTGTCTCAGTCAATGTTCCTCCTCTCGCTCCTAATTGTACCCCGTAAACTACAGGTTAGTCTCTGATATGATATTCATAAGAGCCACATTGAAGACAAGCTCCTGTTAACTTCCCAACACTCTCCACTATGCTTCTTCCTACAATGTTCACAATTAGGTAGCTGTCCCGATACTATACCTCTTCCACTACCAGATTGCACGAAACTATGCCTCTATCTGAATTTGACTGTCTTGATTTAGCTGATGGTCAAAAAGATCTGGTGCTTGTTAAACCTTCTGCCAAAACCAACCTAAAATTCACTAGGTCTCTTCATACTGGGCTCTTGTTTATATTCCACTTGACCATCTCTCAATAGTTGTTCTATTCAGATCGAGGCTATTCTTAACTCAGAAAACTGCTAAGATTTGTAACTGCCAACCTCGTCTTAATCTCTATATTCAATCCTTCTTCAAATCTCTTATACTTGTCTTCCCCAATAGGAATCAAGGCAGTGGCATACCCCATCAGTTTATTAAACTTTATCTCATATTCAACTACTATAAATCTCCCGTGCTTCATATCTAAAATCTCTTTCATCTTCCTATCCAGATAGATCTTCGGCATGTAATTCTCCTTGAAGACTTTCAGAAAGTCCTCCCACTTTAAACCAGAAGGTCTGGTGGTACTACCTGGAACAGTCTTCTACCATTGGTATGTTGGACCTTGTAGTAATGAGACTGCATATTCGAACTTCTCATCAGACTCGCAGTCTATCTGATCAAAGACTCTCTGTTTTCTGTAGCCATCCTTCAACCTCTACAGGGTCTGTACTTCCGTAGAAGTCCACAGCCCTTGTTTTCACAGGTTATCATACCTCCTTTCCTTTCTATCAGGATTTCTCATAGGCATTCACTTAGGTCGAGGTACAAAAGACTCCCTATTGGCCCCTACAAATTCTAAGTCAGCTGATTGTCCAACTGGAGCACCTATGGCGAATGACCTATAATAGACAATAATAGCAATTACTATCCAAGTTTTTCACTATATATCATGTCTATATGCCTATATCTGTCCCTATGGATGCTAAACCATGCTCTGATACCAAAACCTGTAGCACCTACTCCCATCTAACATATAACCGTACGACCATCAGATGTTCGAGCACATGCCCGGTGGAAGCAATGTTCTAAAGCATTCGTATTCACTTATATCATGGCATCATAATTTAAAATGCAAATAACACGATATCTAAAATTCAATTCCTCATTTCATTTCATAAAACATAATATACATTGTAGTATTGCACTACACAATCTATATATATATATATATATATAACATCAAAACTATAAGAGTCTACTGCTCTTTTACACATTTTACTTGAAAGAGGAATTTTTACGAAAACTCTATCTAACTCTTCAATCTCAACTGACCGAACTTTGAATCATTTCTCAATTCCAAAAGCAGTACTCTACTTCTTCTAACTAGTCTTAGAAGTTACGTCTCCTCTCTCGTACCTGAAAAGTCACGTTGTAATTTTGATGACTTTTAAGAACTCAATGAGCAAGCCATCATCGATGAGATCACTCACATCACATAACATAACCAGTTCACAAACAATTCACATCATCACATAAGGCACATTACTTCACTAATCATCATATTGCATCAAAAACCATTTTGTTCACTTAATTCATATTTCTCATTCAGAACAATTCAAACAATTTCTTTTCAATCATTTAAAACATACGTATTAAATATATATGCAATGAACATGTGATTATATTCAATTATTACTTTGTTGTGACCGGCTGTCTTTTTAACTATCCCGTATCTGTTCTAGATATCGGGCTCCTTAATAATTGTCCCGTATCCATTGGAGATATCGGGCTTATTGTAAATAGTGAGCCTGAGGCTCTTACCATATTGTGACCTTTAAGCTCTTTTTTATTAGCAACTTCGGTCACAATTACCTTTACCTGATTATGCATATCATATATGAAGTGCATCAAATCTCATATATGCAATCAGTCACTTTTATTCATTTACACATTCACTTTCACATTTTGTTGAGTACACATTCACTTTCAAGAATTATATTGAGTACACTTATTTTTGTCAGATTCACATACAATCAGCACTTCTAGTGTGATTCTCACGCATCAAACTCCTCAGACTATCAATTTCTAGAATTAATACATTCACATCAATAATAATTCAATAATTAACATTTAAGCAAAGATAGACAAATCTTAGTGAGAACATCTAGGTTACTCATAGTATGCTCTAGATAGCTATTGCCTTAAGGTTTCGATAATGTCTGGATGTGGTTGACCTATTTGCACTGCTATATCTTGTATCACATACACATTTACTCATTACGAATTTGCACAATCACATTAATACTCGATCATACACATATGTATATGTGTTATGTATAATGCATGCTCAATTTGACTATTCCAGGTATATTTCCTTAATTTACTTCTCATGATCATTCATACTTTAAAATTCATATATGTCTAATTTGTACTTAGGTTTACGCCTCAGTTATACAAGATTATTCTAAGTTCATCACTCAGTCATTCACTAAGGTTATCCTAGCATTATAAGATCACATAATATCCAATTTCTCATTTATCTTTACTTAATACACATCATTCATCTCCTTTAAATCTCATTAGCATTCATAAGATCACTTTCATTCCTATAATGACTCTAAATTTCCAGATTTCATATTCATTGATATCAACAATCCATTTTTAATTTATAACTTCAATTATCACCCTAAACATATCACTCATTTAATCACTTAATCCATCATCAATTTAAGTTCATTTCAAGCTTAATACAAGCCTAAATGCATTATAGGAAAGTAACTAACCATTTGTTGTTTCAATCATCACCTAAAAGACAAGAATTCATGTAAATGGCTCTTCCCATGATCGTGGATGACTTCCCACGATCTTGGGTTATGTTAACAAAACATTTCCAATACTTTCTTGCATTCCCATAATCATGGATGCATTCCCACGATCCTGGGCTATGCAAATCTGAAAATCCCAGCCATTCTCTTCCAATTTTTCATATTGTTAACTCCTATAACTTACATCCAAAATATCTTATGCTTAGTTCATCATTCCTAACTTAATTCCTCGTCATTTACTCTTCATTCTCACTCCATTTTAACTCAATATCCTTCATAAACAAATCATAATCTATGGTTGATCATAAACACGAAAACAGAACATCAATGTATACATACATTCATCAAATTTTTGCACACATTCAACTCCATTATAAAGATCATTTTATCTCAAAAACATCTCTACAACAACTTATGAATTATTACTCATCATATACACAAAAACAAGACATCAATATTCTCATTTCTTCATTCACATTTCAGCTTGTATATACAACTTTATTAACTCATAAACTATCTCTTAATATCATCAAAAACATTTCTATTTAAGCAATCTATAAAGAACCATAATATACTTACTTGTTTAACTCCAAGCTCTTAAAAAAAACACTTAACCATAGTTTCCAAGCTTAAAAAAAACGATCATCAATCTTTCAAGGAGGATAAGTTTAGTTTTTTATCAATAAAATGAAGAAGACAACGAAAAATGGAATTAGCAAGTAAAAGATGAGAGCAAGGTTCAATGTTGAGAGGGTGAGAAGAGACAGTCGTGAATGGAGAAAGAAAATAAAGAAGAAGAGAAAGCATGGAACAAAAATGATGGTGAAAGGTCTTTTAATTAGGTGAACATCGAGAGTGAGGTGTGTGGCAAGTGGCTTGAAACTTGTCACTTGCCATATGTCACCTCTTTATGGTCTCCACTAGGCTCTTTTAACTACTAGTCCATTTGTCTCCCTATTTCTAATCCAATTGTCACCCAATTTTCAATGTCAATTCTCACTAAATTTTAATACCATTTTCCAATTATTTCTACTGCCATTTGACACTTACTTCTACCACTATTTATTAATTTTTCATGCCACTCGGCATTTTTCCTAGTCTAAAAATACCTAAAATTTTCCAAATTTTCCAAAATTTCACCAAAAATTTAAAATCGATAAGTGTACTCACCAAATCAATTTTCAAGAAAAAATATTCACTATTTAGATTGTAATCGTTTAAAAATTATTTATATCTCAGAATATGTCAAATGAGTATATGAACAGTCATTGCAATGTGTACAGGAAATCAACTTTCACATATGTGTATGCTAACATTATGCATAAGCAGGAAATGCATTTCCTAATTTCTCAATAATATCTCTCATGTACAGTATTCTAGGGTTCTAACCTTAGTATGGGGAAAATGGGATACTACTTGTTCTCTAAAAAGCACCCACATGTTCATTTAAGTATCTCCATACTTTAGTTTATAAGATCCACTACTTTCTTCATAAGGAAAAATATAACGTGTGCTAGTCTTTTTACATTCTATTAATGTCTAATTTTAATAGAATAATGATTAGGAACAATTTAGGGATAATAAATAAATGCAAAATGAATCTCATAATTATAATCTTATCATAATTTTATTTTCAATGTATAATTATCCCATAGATTTTATCATATACACATAAATATCTATAAGATAAAGAATGCCTTTAAAATATTTTATCACTAAACTACAACCAACTGATTAGTTATAGGGCATAAACTAACAATCTCCTACTTGTACTAAGCTAATCGTTTAAATATCTTATGCCATATCACTATAATGATCATGCTAATATTGGGATAGTGGCTTAATGAGAGAATTTTACAAGATTCTCTATAGTAAGCAAGTGCTTAAATCTTACAACTTTCATTTTAATTATCAATATAATTAAAATTTTGCTTAAATACATCCTTGGATCTTTGATGAGACCTTATCTTCTTTTACATGTCTAATAACTCTAATGTTTCACAGTACGTTACTATTTTGAACAATGCAAGGAACTATAAAAAGTTCATTAAAGAATTTATTAATTTAATTAATCATTTCCACTAAATTAAAAATGTATTATGACTTGATTAGTAACCATTGCTACATCGGAACATTTCTAATCTTAAAATGATATTGTTCTAAGTAAAATAGAACTTAAAAATGATTTATTTATAAAGTTAATATCCATATAACTTTAAGCTCAAATATCAACGCATACATACAATAATGGATATATTTAATACTTCATAACTATCAGATATCTCAAAAACTAAACACCTTTAGTACATTATCTTGGAATTTGGAATTATAATAGGCAAACAAATTTCAATCTAACTCTATAGATCTAATTTTCAAAATTAAATTGTTACCTTTTCATATCCAATAAGAGTTGTTCTCGGACAAGTATATTTTAAACAATTGAAAATATGAATTATTATTCTCTATGAGCAATATGTCTCTATATACTCCCCATCAACCTTCTTGTAGACATGATAAATTGTCAATCATTTCCAAAACAAACTATTTAAGTTTATCATAAAAGTGAATTTTTCAATGTTTCGTATCATTTTAACTTTAGGTGAAATGTATCAACAAAGACACTAGTTCCAATTAGATGTACTGTCGTGATATTTGAACTTTTCAAATTTTATCTTACTTCCACTACTTATTTTGAGAAACATTCTCCTATATATATACATTGAAATAAATATTTTATTTAATAGATCTGTAAGATTATATCCAACCTTTTGGATATTTCATAACCTTTTTATTATCAAATTTAGTTCTAAACGAAATGGATAATGTATGCGTTAATCAAGCATCAAATCTTTAAATCATTAAATTTAACTCTTTCAAAGACTTAGCATTTCATATCTAATATTAAATCTTGATAAATGATTTAATTGGAACTACTGAAGGTAAGTCATTGTATTAGGCATAACTATAGAAGAAATAATATTGCATCATACAATATCTTATATTGTATTTTTCTCCTTACATAAATCCATACTCTTATGAAATTTTATTGTGAAGGTATTTACCATATAATCTCATTCCCTATAGATAACTGAAAATTTAAAACTCACCACAACAATCTTCTCTAACTGCTTCAACATTCTCAATGTTTAATTTCTACTTAGATTTAAACAATTTGAACCATTCAAAATTTTAAAACATTATTTCATTTAATACATATGACTATATCACATAAACTTAGTAGTAATTTATTAAAATAGTAATTTATTAAAATATAGGTATCATCCTTTTATGAATTGTTATTCCATCCAATACATCACATTTTAAATTTAACAATTCAATATCATCATCATCCATTCACTTACGGTTGACTTGGTTTTTCTTCAACTTAATATGTTTCACAAGTTTCATACGATTCATAATCAAAAGGATACATACATCCCAGTATGAAATTTTATGATTCTTATGATATTGATTTAACCAACATGACATAAAAGGATAGTCTTAGTTATCTAATTTTGTATTCTTGCCACTTCTATTAATCATAAGTCTCATTTCTTCTAAAACATACGAATTATTTGTATAAATATGGATCAAATACTTTCATTTAACAATCTATTTCTTATCATGCTTAGAACATCATAGTAATGTTAAATATGTATTCGGTATCAAATATTCATAAGTATGAACTAGAAATTTATATGATCTTTATCATATTATGTATAGGAAAGAAAAATCATGTAATCATTTTCTTCTTATGAAAAATATTATCATACTATAGTAAAGTTATTAGTTGATGTCTATGTTTAAGCTTTTAGTAGAGTAAATTGAATGAAACAATTTCGTTAAGATACTATACCTTTCAGCTATACTCTATGCAACCTCTTGCATCTTACTATCATGGTGTTAACATAAATTTTATATGTTGTCATCAAAGTTTATAAGACATTAGTTAACTCAAGATGTCAATACATTTTGTTATCCATATGATTTTAACTTATCTCTAAAACTTTGTTACCAAATCCTTAACAGGGATTATAGCAAATTTTCATAATAAACATATAACTTTTCTATCTAACTTTCAGAACCCTTCTCAAACATAACCTATGTTTGAGAAATTTGGTTGACTAACTTAGTATCAACTATACTAAATAAGGTAAATCCCACTTATAACAAAATAAAAATGTAAGAAAAGCAAGTGATTAATTATATGCCATGGCTACCAAATAAAATTAGTACTTTAATAATGTATTTAGTTACTCCCACTATTTTATTAGAAATAATAACCTTCACTACTGTTCCCAAAAATTACTCTAATATATCTAATGGATTAGGATCCCCTTCAAATTTAGTTGATCTTGAGTTTACTCAACAAATCAACTAAACTTAAATTAGATAGGTATAACTTTATCAATCACATCTCATGTTACTACTAGATTCGTTAGGTGATAACTCTTACCAAAACATATCTTATATGTTATTCCCAACCTTACCTTTACATTAATGAGATTATGAGTTTGCTCAACCCAATCATATAAATTTAGTCAAGTAGGACCCATTGTCATAAGACTAAATATATTTAGGTTAAATTGGCCTTGAGTTTGCTCAACAAACCTAACAATAAACAAAACTCTGTTTAATCTTATAACAATGCAAGGCAACAATTATGTTCAAAACATATACTTAACATTTTTTAACTAAGGATTTAATTTTGTTCGTCTAATCAAACAGAAAATTGCATGTAAAATATCATAAATATAAAACATAGAATTCAACATGCACAATATATCAAACATGCAACTTATACACTTATAATCAAATTATATGCATAAAACATCAAGTTTCGTTTGATTCTATTTATTGGTCTTTATACTCTAAAGTAATATTTCCAACTCTTTGGAAATATTAAATTAGATTAAACTAATTTATTCGTAAATAAACTAAATTCCTATTCCAAATAGAAATTTAATTTTATTTGAAAACAATTTTCAAATCTAATTGAAAACTATTTCCAATTATCTTGACTCCTTTAATAAAATTTAATTGAAAA
>JAOQML010000007.1:15291104-15304120 GCA_027568935.1 Erythroxylum urbanii | reverse complement strand
GTAGTCATAGAGCCAGGTCAAATCCCTAGAGAACTGAACACTAGTTTCTTAATTTCAAGAGATAAAATTAAATGGGGGGAGGGGGTTGATGAAATGACTGATTGACTAAAATTAAGGTGAAAGCAAATTAAATCAATTGAATTTAAAATTAAGAAAGTCAAAATTACCAAACTCTGATAAAGGGAAATATCTCATCTAATTGTAACATTGATCATTGGTCTAAAAAGAATATTTTCATTATTCAAGCAGTTAGTCTGAAACATATTAGGATAGTTGTAATAAGTTTTAAATTTTCCTCAATTATTTAGTTCAATCCTAGCATCCAAACTAAAACTTATCATCTATTGTCTAGGTGAGCTAGCATTCTATATCATATAAATGATAGCAATAAACTCCATGAAAAATACTAAACCCTAAATTAAATAATTAAAATAGCTGTAACTATTCAATTTAGTTTTCTTGTTTATCATCAGTTAAATATGGAAATTCATAAATAACCTATTTTTTACTTCTACCAATCCTTCATGACAATTATGGAACACTAAATTCCTAGATAGCTATAGAATAATCAATATTAAATTAAATTGTCAGATTAATCGAATATTAATCATTCGTGAAATATGAGAACTCAAAACAAGAAATACTTGAATTAAAACGTAAATAAAAGCTGAGAACACAAAACCTCACAAGGTTAAAATTAGAGAATTGAAACCCCTTTAATCAGAACGATGAGTTTAGCCATATATGGCTTTTGCTCCAATAATAAAAATAAAAGAAAGACTAAGAATTGTGAAAAATGTAAAAAGAGAGAACCTTTTTCTGTTATGAGAAACATCCCTTTTATAAGGTTTTCTAATCTAATCCTGATCTAACTCTAACTTATAAAGATGTCTATCTAAAACGAATTCAAAATCAAACTCCTACATGATAAGGATAAGGCAAAGTCTTCCAGTCGAATTCTAACTCTTCAAGTTATCAACCTTATCCACTGCATCAATCTCTTCACTTTATCCAAAATTTTTCATTATCATCAATAGAATCCCAATTCAATGCAATCTCCACTTTTTATCTCCTAAAAAAGACAAACATTAATTTCCATATCTAAACACCAAAATAAATCTAAAACAAAGATAAGATCTTACCAATTTCCTCCGCCCGGGACTCATGCTTGTCTTTAAGCATACATTAATTCAATACATTAATCATCTTCCCAATAACCTCTCATCTGGTTTCATGTCATGCAAAAATATCTAAAAGTTAATTCACATTTAACGGTTAAGATAAAATAACAATCGAGAGAATAAGCACTTATAGGACACATTGTTAAAACATATGATCTCATCAATTCCATCAAAATCAAATAAACAAGACTTGACACCCTCATAAGGATTTCACTTTATACGCTCAAAGTGTTTAGGGTTCATGAAGCTTCAAATCAAAACAAGCAAGTTATTTCCACAAGCTTGCTTAAGAATCATATCTCCACCACTAAACATAATGAACTTAATGTATACATCAAAGGGACTTAATAAGGGTTGTATCGTGGCTTAGGTAAGGTATGAAAAAAAGGAACTTTTTGGCTAAAGAAATTGAAGGGAATCATACAATCTTATCCACACAAGTTTCAACTTAAATTAAAACTCACTTGATTCAAATAACAACTCTTTCAATCACTTTTTCTTTTCTTTTTTCCTTTTTCTCTTTTTTTAAACAAAAATATCAAAGAGGAGATTATGTTTTTGTTTTTCACTTCTCCTTCATTCTATAAAAAATGAAAACAATATAACTTGAATCATCTAATTAACTTTTGATGGAAATAATTAAAATCCTACGCAAATAAGCTTAATACAATTCCTTCAATTTAAAGGTTCAAAATTATTAAGGATATCAACCACAAAAGGGTAAATTCGGCTTGTAATAAGGTTATTATGCAAGAAAGAAAGGTTAAGGTTCAAATTGTTTTTCTAGGGATAAAAATTAAGGTAGGCTTGTTTAGGTCAATAATGGTTATCCTAAAAGCCCTCATCATCTTTATACACAAATTCATCAAAAATGTGGTCTCAGCACGTATTCAAAAGCAAGTTCTAGCATAAACAAGCTATGTTTGATAACACACAACAAAAGATATATATGAGCATATGTGTGATGAATTCTCTTATGCTCAAAGCTCACATAGGTGTCAAAAATTACATCAAGCTTACACACTTTCATTCAACAAAATCAATGAGCTATTTAAAAATTTTAATGAAAGTGCTAATCATTTGTCTCTCTCATGTATTAGATCTTAAACTAAAAATGTATCCTAATTTAAGAATTATTCATAAACAACAATCAGAACATTATAAAGCTATCATGAGGAATAATTAATATATGAGTTAACATATCATGAGTCCAAACAATATCACAAAGTTCATCATAATACAAACATTTGCTTCCCCACACCTAAATAATACATTGTCCCTAATGTATGCGTAAGATACTCACAGCTCAATAAAGATAATCAAAGAAAAAAAAAGAATAGAGAATTCCCTTTAGATGTGAGCATTGGAAAGGGTATGTACTATGGTGTCAGAACGCATGGAGGTACAACCCCCATGAATTGAAGTAGAGCATCCAAATTTTTCTCCATTTTGGAAAATTTACGTTCCAATCTATCCAGTTGAGAATGATAATCCTGTCAGATATGTGGAGTCAAAAGATATAAAGTTGGGTGAATGGTAATATGCTCTTGTTGTCTTAACAATGAACCTCTCTCTATGCGTTCTCGAAATGTTCTCCGTTGTTTTTTTAATAACACCCATTTTGCTTAAACAAATTCTATCCAGATGTTCCATCTCACAGGATATATGCATTTCAGTGTCAATCAAATCAAACAAATTCAAATTAATATCCAAATGAGTGATAAGAGAACCGAGACATAAATGTTTGTTTGAAGATAAAACAGTGTTAAATTGCATCACCAACCAAACACCTAAATTGACATGCACTTTATTCACCATACACTAAAGAAAGAATAATTCAGCCTTAGAACATGTTCATGCAGTAGCCTTTCGGCTGGAATAACTAAAGGCTAAGAAACGTTGCATATAAATCCATTTCATTTTATTGAGATCACTACCCTTGGATTGACTAGGATTATAAGGAAAAAGATCAGAAGACATTGATTTCCATGCTTAGAAAGAGTTAAACTTACTATAGTCCTCAAAAGATTCTTTTTAAAGAGTTGAATTAGCATAATCTTCATCTATTAACCCTAAGACTAAATTAAACTCAGTGACACTATGTTTGGATTCGACTCCTATTAATCTGTATTGAATCACATTAGGACTACTTAAAGTAAAATTTTCCAGTTTGTCAAATTTGAAAGTAGTGTAGAACTCCCTAGTTAAATTAATAAAAACAGGATAACTAATTAATGCAAAGTACTTCCAACTCATATCAATAAGAAGATCGTTAAAATTTTCCTTAATATGAAATTCTTCTAGTGAAAGGTTATGTACATACTTACCCACAACAATATGTTGAGTTTTAACAACAACGTATACCATTGTTGTCGCTCTTTGGTGTTGAAAGTGAGACATCCACGTAAATTTGACTCAGTAGGTGGTAAAATAGAAGTATTTTTTGTAATTCGTGCACGTTTTCATTTGTAGGGTAAGGTAAGTTCACAATTAAATCCACTTTAGCTTTATCAACTTCTATGCCTTGGATGAAATCACATGCCCTAAAACAATGCCTTGATCTACCATAAAGTGACATTTTTCATAATTTAAGACCACATTTGTCTCAATGCATCGTTTAAGAACCTTAGATAAATGATTTCAATAATCATTAAATGAATCTCCATAAACGGTGAAATCATCCATGAATACTTTAATGCAATTCTCAATATAGTCAGAAAATATACTCACCATGCATCTTTGAAATGTAATTGGAGCATTACAGAGACCGAATGGCATTTGTCTAAAAGCATATATTCCAAAGAGACACGTGAATGTAGTCTTTTCTTAATCCTCTTGAGCAATTGCTATTTGATAGTAACCTGAAAAACCATCCAAAAAGCAGAAACATGATTTACCAGCAAGTCTTCTAACATTTGATCTACAAAAGGTAACAAAAAATGGTCCTTTCTAGTAGCTAAATTAAGCTTTCTAACTTTTATGCACATTCTCCATCCATTATATACCCTCATTGGTACTAATTCATCATTCTAGTTTCTATCACTGTCATACCAATTTTCTTGGGCACAATATGCACTGGACTTACCCATTCGCTATCTAAGATTGGATAAATTATACCTGCACCTAAAAGTTTTAAAATTTCTTTCATTACCACATCCTTTGTTGCTGGATTGAGTCTTCTTTGGGGTTCCCAATTTGGTTTAGCATTCTCATCTAAAATAATCCTGTGCATGCAAATCGTCGAGTTGATTCTTTTTATGTCCTCTAAAGTCCAACCAATTGTCATTTTGTATTCTTTAAGTAGTGCCACCAATTTTTCCTCTTGCCCTTTAGTTAACCTTTTTGAAATGATTGCTGGTAATGACTCTCCATTACCCAAATAGACATATTTGAGGTGATCAGGTAGGGCCTTCAATTCGATATTCGGAGTCTGCAAAATAGAAGGTAGCATTTTCTTATGATTTATAGTAAGTTTAGCATTTAAAGTTTTTAAATCTATTTTAATTGTTGATAACGATTATGCAATTTTACAACTTTTCAATTTGCTCGTTCACTTCTAATTTGGCCTTAGACTCTATATCATCTTTAATATTTTATTCATTAAACGTATCCTGCACAAGTGAATCCACAATATCCATATGATAGACAGATTGAATATCATTAGGGTATTTTATTTCTTCGAAAATGTTGAACTTTACAATCTCTCCATCAAACTCTACAGAAAGAGTACCCTCATGCACATCAATTTTTTGTCTTGGCCATCTTCATAAATGGCCTACCCAATATAATCTAAGTCGAATGTTCCACACTATCCCTATCCATTTTCAAGATGTAAAAATCCACTGGAAATACCAAACCATTGACTTGGACTAAAACATCCTTAATAACTCTAATAGGATGCACATACAAATGATCAGCTAGTTGGATTATCACATTAGTTTCTTCGAAATAATTTAGATTTAAAGCTCAATAAATTGAGTACGATATGAAATTAATAGATGCACCTAAGTCTAGCATGGCACACTCAATTTTTCTATAACCAATAACATATGGAAGTGTAAACATACTTGGATCTTTGCATTTTTCCAGTAATTTCCTATTTATCACAGCCAATACATTCTTACCCAAAATTATTCTCTCTTTGTCCTTCAGCTTCCTTTTATTTGTGAACAACTCCTTTAAGAATTTTGCATATTTTGGAACTTTGTTGATGGCTTCCAGAAGTGGTATATTGATTTCCACCTTTTTGAAGGTTTCTAAGGTCTTTCTTTCATATTCATCATCTTTTGGTTTAGCTAACCTATTAGGAAAAGGAAGTAAACATGCATTAATTGATATTGATGAAAATGAATCATTTTTTACCTTTGTTGATTCTTAGGTTGGAGGTTCTTCCTTTTTTTCTCCAACATTATGCTTTTCTTCCTCCACTGGTAAAGAAGTTCCAAATTGAATTTCCCTACCACTTCTTAAAGTCATTACACTCACATTCTCCTTAAGATTTACCACCATTTGGGAAGGTAATTTCCCTGATACTTGCACTTCCAATTTAATTACCAAGGTGGCTAATTGAGTGCTCTGATTTCCTAAGTTTTGAAGGCTTGCCCTTGTTTCCTGTTGAAATTGTTGAGTATTATTAGCAAACGCCTTAACAATTTCATCTAAAGACATACCTGAATTGGAAGATTGAGGTTGAGCATATGTAGGGGCTTGAGGATGTTTATTAAAATTTTGAGATTGATATCGTTGTTGGCCTCTTTGATTTCCATATCTCAAGTTTGGATGATCCCTCTATCCTAGATTGTAGTAATTGGAATAAGAGTCATACTTTCGTAGAGGTTGACCAGGAAAGCCACCTATTGCGTTTGTTTCTTGAAGAGAGTCTTATTACAATGTAGGGCACATATTCATAGGATGTCTAGAGAATGAGCATATTCTGCACATTCTTGCTGATTGCAATTGACCTACAGCCATTTGACGTACTAGAGCAGTTAAATAAGAAATTTATCCTCAAGGTGTGTGTTACATACCTCATTCACAAGCTTAATAGCCACATCCATCCTTGTCCCAAATTGTTGAGAATTTTAAAGCATAACTAATATCAACTGTCTTGCTGCCTTAGGTGTTTTGTTTACCAGAGCTCCCCTACTAGCTACACCGACATACTTCGATCCATTGGCAATAGTCCTTCATAAAAGTATTGAATCAGAAGTTGATCGGGAATTTGATGAAGTGGATAGCTAGCACATAGCTCCTTAAACCTTTCCCAATATTCATATAATGTTTCTCCTATAATTTGTCTTATCCCATATATCTCCTTCCTAATATTCGTTGCTCTTGATGCAGGAAAGAACTTCTCTAGAAAAATTCTTTTCATCTCATTCCACGTTGTCACTGAGCTAGGAGGAATATAGTATAACCAATCTCTTGCCTTATCTTTCAATGAGAACAGAAAGGCCTTGAGATTAATTTGTTCTTCTATCATCCCTTGTGGTTTCATTCTAGAGCAAACAACATGAAATAGGCAGTAAGTGAATCAAACCAAATTTCAATTCAAAATCTACCTCAACATCTAGAAATTGAATGCATAAAGGTTGTTGATTCAAATTCGATGGCGCTAACTCCCTCAACATTCTCGCGTTGAGATTTGCCAGCTTTTTGTCTGCCTCTTGAAAATTAGAGTCTTCACCAATTGTTAGATCTACTTCAACTTTCACGTCTGAGGTGAATAACGGCTTCCTTGCTTAGTCTCTTTTCTTAAACGACGCACCATCTTCTTAATTTCTAGATTATATTGTAATTTACCAATATGAGAAGCATTAGTCATACAAGATAAGAGGTTAGTAGTAACTGTAAAAATAAAAATGCAAAGAAATTAAGAAACTTAAAATAGTTCCCTAACAATGGTGACAAATTTTGGTCGGGTTGTGGAAGCCCCCAAAATAATTCTGATTATCCAAACTTTTGTAGTAGTTATGAAACCAGTTCGAATCCCTAGAGAAGTGAACACTAGTTTCTTAATTTGAAGTGATAAAATTAAATGGGGGGGGGGGGTTTGATGAAATAACTGATTGACTAAAATTAAGTTAAAAACAAATTAAATCAACTGAATTTAAAATTGAGAAAGTCAAGATTACCAAACTCCGACTCAAGGGAAAGATCTCATCTAATACGATTCAAGCAATTAGTCCAAAACATTTTAGGATAGCCGTAATAAGTCTCAAATTTTCCTAAGTTAATTGGTTAAAACCTAGCATCTAAACCAAAAATTATCATCAATTGACTAGGTGTGATAACATTCCATATCATATAAATGATAGCAATAAGCTTCGTGAAAAAGACTAAACCCTAAATTAAAAAATTGAGATAGCTGCAACTATTCAAATTAGTTTTCTTGTTTATCATAAGTTAAATATGGAAATTCATAAATATCCTATTTGCTACTTGTACCAATCCTTCATGACAATTACGGATCACTGAATTCCTAGATAGCGATAGAATAATCAATATTAAATTAAATTGTTAACTTAATTGAATATTAATCATTCATGAAATATGAGGACTCAAAATAAGAAATACTTGAATTAAAACATGAATAAAAGCTGAGAACACAAAACCTCACAAGGTTACAATTAGAGTGTTGAATCCCTTTGAATCAAAATGATGTGTTTAGCCACACATGAATTTTGCTCCAAAAATAGAAGAAAGACTAAGAATTGCAAAAAACATAAAAGAGGGAACCTTTTTCTATTGTAAGAAATGTCCCTTTTATAAAATTTTCTAATATAATCGTAATATAACTCTAACTTGTAAAGATGTTTATCTAAAACAAATTCAAAATCAAACTCCTATATGATAAGGATAAGGCGAAGTCTTCCAGTCAAATTCTAACTCTTCAAATGATCAGCCTTATCCACTACATCAATCTCTTCAATTTATCCAAAATTTGTCATTATCATCAATAGAATCCCAATTCATTACAATCTCCACTTTTCATCTCCTAAAATAAAACAAAAGTTAATTTCCATATTTAATCACCAAAATAAATCTAAAAAAAGGAGATAATATCAAATAATATGTCAAGATAAGATCTCATCAAAGTTCCATTCTAAATGCAGAAGAGTTTCTCTTACCAATCTCTGCTTTGCAGATGTCTAGTTCTCTTCTTTAAAGGTCATCCTGAATCTATTAAGCTATTGATTGATACTCTCAATAGGTTTTCTAAGATATCAAGTCTTAATGTGAATCTTAATAAAAGTCATTTTGTCTCCTGGACAATTGAGAAGTCTATACGGGACATTATTTTCTCCCTAAGAAGAAAGAAAAGGACATTCCAGCCTTTGCAATATCTGAGTCTAACAATAACTACTAAAAGACTACCCTTCAATAAATGCCTACCACTCATTGAAAGAATTCAAAGGAGAATCAACAAATGGACAATTAAATATCTTTCTTTTGGAGGTAGAGTTCAGTTAATTAAATTTATCTTATGCTCCCTTAACTTATATCAGAGCACCCACTTTCATCTTTCTGAGAACTTAGTGAAATATGTTGAAAAAATGATGAGGGATTTCCTATAGGGTAAAGCAAATGGAAATTCAGGTCTTCTTAAAGTTAAATAGGCAAATTTGTGTAAACCTAAGGAAAAAAGAGGGTTGGGTATCATCTCTATAAGGGTAGCAAATACTATCTTTTTGATTAAAAAATTTTGGAGAGTGATTTTAGACAAACATTCTCTTTAGATGAGATGGCTTCATAGCTATTGTTTGAAAGGGAACAAACTATGTTATCTTTCCCGTAAATCATCCTCCTCTTAGTTTCTTAGTCAACTTTTGAAGACAAAGGATGAGGTAGCAAATGAAGTTTGCTGCAAAATAGGGAATGGGAAATCTACTTTCTTATCGCATGATAATTAGAATAGTTTTGGTCCCCTATCCTAAAATCCTAATGTTGTCTTAGTTTGTTTAGGGTTGGATTGTAAGGCAAAGGTTGCTATACTTGTCAACTATAATGGATGGTTGCATTTTCTTGAAGCAATTCATCAACTAAAGCCTTCTTACTCTCCTGAACCTAATTCTTAAGACAATTATCTTTGGCTTAGATTACCTATTGAGAGATTTTCTAGCAAAGCCTATAGGAAATGGGTATATAGTTTAGATCAGGATGTGCTCTGGTTTAGAGTAATCTGAAATAACTTCCTAAGACTAGGTACATCTTTCCTTTTATGGTTAGTGGTTAAGAACATAATTGCTACTATGTATAGACTTCATTGTGTGATAAATCTGGATGGGATTTGATGTTTATGTAAAGAAGAATTAGAAACAATGGACCATCTATTCTTTCTCTAACTTAATATGGAATTTGAACACATAATTTTTCTGTTGGTCGAGGCTATCAAATTCCCTAATGGAGATGGTTACTATCCTAATTGAAGCACATGTTGCCACTTCACTCTGGAAGCAGAAGGTGTTGAGTCTTGCTATAACCTCCCAAATGTTGTGGAAAGAGAGGAATTGGTGGAAGTTTGAGTATAAAGAACGTTATAAAGATGTAATGATGCAAATAATCATAATGAGTGTAAAGGGACATTTAATAAGTTGGAAAATTGATCATGCCTAACTGAGGAAAAGATTTGACTATAACTCTTACCGAGATTGAGCTTGAATCTTCATACAATGCTCTTGCGAATTCTCCAAGATGAATTCTAGGCCTAGCAAGACTGGAAAAATGGTTAAAAGAATTAAGATGAAGTAGACACATGCATTCAGAACACAAATTCTTACCTTTGGTTGCTGAAAACACGTACACTACAATGGATAAGCTTATGGGTGACAAAACCAAACGTCGCTAAAGATTAAAACATCATCGCAAATATTAATTTGCGATGAAAAATAATCGTCATCTTAATGTTCGCTGAATCCTCTTAGCAAAACAATATCCACGACATTTTCTTGAAATCGTTGCAAAAAGGTTTTGGATACATAATAATTTCATCGGTAAAACATATAACCAACGAAAACGAGGAACATCGTACATAAGATTTTGTGACGTATATGTTTCGTAGATAAAAGTTTTCACCTACTAAACCATAATCATAGGTAATTATTTTAATTTGTTTTTGTAGTAGAATAGTTTTACCTACTAATTGTTTGTTGTAGGTAAATATTTTTAGTGACGTTCTTATAAACGTAAGTAACAATATTTTGTGAAGATTTTTTTGGTAGCTAATACTTTTTAGTGACAATTCTGTTTTTATAGCAGAATAGTTTTAGCTACTAATTTTTGTTGTAGGTAAAAGTTTTTAGAGACGTTCTTGTAAACGTAGGTAATGACTTTTGGTGACGATTTTGTTTTGGTAGTTAATATTTTTATTGACAAAAATTTTATTTTAAATTTAAATTTTATTATAATTGTTCAAAACAAATTTATTTTAATTTATTACAATTTTTTAGATAGTTTGAAATATAAAATAGTTACATTTTATAATTAATGTTGATGAAATATTTTTTAAATTATAATAAATTGAAATAAAATAAACATTCATAATGGATGCATTTTATGTAAAAAAATATTTACAGGTCATATACAAACTAAGAGTCCTTATCGTTGTCACTACCACTGATATAGTTTGAGCCTAGTAATTGTTTAACTATCTTTTTAAGCATGTTGACTTCTTTTACATTACAATTTGACTTATCTTCCGTACATTGTAACTTAGTCTTCAGTGTTTGGTTCTCCTCTTGAAGCGTTGTGACATATGTTAGTCGTGACGAAGATGCACCAACAGGTTTAGGACCATACCTAAGACCTTTGATATAGCCCGATCTTGTACTAAGGATATTGTTGCAAATGTCGTCAACATTAGGCTGATTATCCTCAGACAATGATGTCTACAACAACTCCTGTATCTTGTCCTACAATTTAAAGTACAAAATCGAGTTAACTAAGAAATTATTACTTAGTATTACATAGAAAAATAAATTGTAATATTAATTTGTTTGTAGTTACATAATTACTTTGTGCCTCTTCAGACATCTAGCCTTTGACCTTCCTTGTAGTGTGTTAGCTTGTAGAGTGTGATACCATCAAACTCTTGTCTTTGGAGTTGTATTTGACTTTATTATATGAATTTAAGAAATTAGAAGATAATAGAATTTATTGTATTAAGAAATAGAATAATAAGTTGAAAACCTTACACTTACGAATTCTTGTCGAATGACAACAAATGATTTAGAGTTGGTGTTATGAGGAGTCTTCATTTGTGCTCTGTTCACCTTGGCTTTCTCACACTTTTCCTAAATTAAGAGTAGTCATGAAATGTATAAACAAAATTAATGGAAGGAAATATGAAGAGAAAAAAACCTGAACCTTCTTTGAGGCCCAATAATCACACATTTCACTCCAGTTTTCTTGAGTAACCTAGTCCAGAACAGGTCTCCTTGCCTCTTCATCGGAAGGGAAAGATTGGTAATATTTATGGAGTCTATATCGATAATCTTTCACCCTTTGTTTCAACAGTGAACTAATATAGCTTGAAACCTCAAGCGTGTCGATATCAACAATATTGAGCTTCATTTGTAAAGAAAATGCATAAGTTAAGTTACTATTTTTGTTAAGTAAAATCACAATACATATAATCAAATGAATTAAAACATTACTGAAACTTTGTCCAAAGCATTTTTGAGCTAGTTGTCTTCCTTCAACTACTTAACATGCTAAAGGCAAGACAATTCATTCCTCACAACGACGCCCAACTCACTAGCAATTTTGCAGATTAGATATTATCCAGACGTCGATGTTGCGTGAGGTCAATGGTCACATTCAATTCAACTCCTTTTCTCTTACCTCTACCTCAACTTCTAATGCCAGTATTGGAACCTAAAAACAAAAAAGAAATCATAATAAGAAAAACACACTAAACATATAATAAGTAATTTCAGCATTAATGTAAATATGTTTGGTTAACAATAACAGACTTGAAGATCCCTCATGACTAACAGACGATGTTGGTAAAGGTTGTTATTGATTGTCTTCATTTGAGGATGCAATTGTTGGTTGTTGAGTGGGAGGAACTTCTTCGGTCGTTACCACCCTCTTTCCCTTGTTTCTACCAGGTGCCATTATATTGAACCCATGTAAAATGAAATATGAACATAATGTATAATCTTATCTCAAACATCAAATTTTCATATGAATATAAGGAGATCAGCAGTCAAATATTAAACATTCAGCATAACATTTTTGCAAAAACATAAGTAAAACATTAAAAATATGCATCTAGTCATCGTAAATTAATATAAGTAAAACATCAACAACATAAGGCAATTATGAACATAACATTTCAAACGATACAAACAATTTATTTACATTCAATCATCATAATCAAGATTTTGAAATTATCGTCATTACGTACATTATCGTTGGATTTTTCATCACTAATATATTCGAGAAAAGTATCGCCATTGTTATTTAAGTCATCCTGAGTATAGTCTTCTTCTGTTTGTAAGATAAGATAGGCTTGGACTTCATCTTGTTAAACTATATTGGTCTTGACATCTCTCTTATGGAATGATGATATATATGTATCTTCTACTGGAATGCCTTCGTTATTGAACTTCAATCCAATATCCTGATAGACTTCATCTGCATCCTCATCCAATTGACCAATATCCCTTTAACAAAAATCAAAGGCACTCCTTTGTTGAAACTTGTGAACAACCTTCTAATTGCTAGCTAATACAGTATCATTGACGTAGAAAATTTGTTTGACTTAACTTGCAAGGATAAAAGGATTATTATCATACCATGTCTTACTAACATTTATGCTAGTAATATGCC
>JAOQML010000007.1:15275937-15286288 GCA_027568935.1 Erythroxylum urbanii | reverse complement strand
CTTAAATTATTAATTAAAATCTAATGTAATTAATTTTAAGAATTAAGTTGAATTATCATATTAGTATCACTTAGTTATATGAGATTAAAATTTAATTTTTTTTTAAAAATTCTTAGATAATAGAAGCAATTGTTATATTTTATTTTCTAGGTGGCCTAGTCTAAAAACTTTTTGGTGGAAAGATATTTTGGCTTAAAAATATCCGCTTCTTCTTGCGCTTTTTGTCGTCGTGGCAAAATCATTGCGCTTTTACCTCATTGAAGCATCTCAACGCAAAGATATTTGTCTATTCTTTCCTAATATTTATTTCCACTCTCCTCTTAACATAGCGTCGAACCTCTCTCTCGATATATAAATATGATGGATTTGGAGGAAAATTGATGCGATCGGTATATATGACCACGCTGGTATTCGTTCTCAGCCGCCGGATCAAGCATGGAAGACACCTCCAACAGGAAGCGCCGTTACAAACGCCCCAACCACGAGGGAGATGGAGAGGCTTGGGCCACTTTCAACAACAGCTTTGATGAGGTGCAATCGGTCTTGGACAGGAACAGAGCATTGATTCAACAAGTGAACGAGAATCACGAGTCTAAGGTTCCAGAGAACATGGTGAAAAACGTTTCCTTGATTCAAGAAATCAATGGCAACATCAACAAAGTCGTCTCCCTTTACTCCGACTTGTCCTCCAATTTCGTCTCCGCGTGTCACCAACAACGTAACAAGAAGTAACGGTAACGTAACTCCAAGGCTTGATTAAATGTTTGCTCTGTTTCTATATGGTTCTCTTCTCGACTCCAATAAAGTTTCTGGGGAAGTTTAGAATATAATGAACAAGCTTTGTTATTGTGTTGGTAAAGTTAGTTTGCTAATGCTAGGTTGTGAATATTTTATCTACTCTTTTTACCCTTTCGGCTCAGTGTTATTACTTGAACCAAATCAGATGATCTTTTTAAGGCATGAATGTGTTTTAGTTAAACGATATAATGAATAGTAACCGTGGAGAGAATGAGATAGAATCACAAAGGGCATCTCGTCAAGCAATTACTTTAATTTGACTTTCTTTCGGCTTGGATGTTGTGGACAACTTCCATGACACAGAGCACAACAACAAACCGTGCCCAACCAATTTCAACCTTCCATAAACAAGCAAATTCTTCCTTTTATGCCTTCAAAGACCCAATTTACAAAGCATAGTCAATACCGATCTCTCCATATTAACATGGGGTGGAAATTCTCTTGAAATTGTTTTACCAGCTAGTCTTAACGGTTGTACTTTGTATAAGCAAAGGTCAGCACATCATTCTTCCATTACAGAGGGGAACCAGTAGAATGTTTTGAGATAATGTTCCAAAATGAAGACACAGACGTGTAATCCATGTCACTAGTCTCGCTTGCAAAGATTGCCCGTCGGTACACAGAGATAAGCATTGCCAAGGAAAAGCTTTACTAAATTGGTCCCCAGTAATACGATTCTTGACCTAATTGTGTTGTTGAAGGTTGATTTCCAGTGAAAGTCAGCTGTCGATTTTAAGTAAACAAGAACTTCTGTTCAAATGATGGGTATCAACTAGTTTTAATCCATATATATGAAGAGGTAACTGTGTAGGATTTTAATTCCTTAAAAAACACAGTATCCGTTTATACCAAATCATCAAGAATTAAATAAAAACGGAAGCATACCTGAATTCATTGTGTGAAATCTGCACTGGAGTATTGCGATTTGTCTTCCACATTAGAACTTAGCCTTTTCTCTAGAGTTTCCCCTTGATCTCTCTGTTTTCTCTCTGATGATGAGATATCAGAAAAGAAGAATAATTTGGGGACCATAACCACTTTTATTAGGGTAAAATCCTAATCTAATTTTTAGTTTGGCACATCATAAAACTAAAAATTATAGCCCGGTTTCTACACATATGAAGCTCACACTTAAAATAGAAACATAAAGCCCAAATTACAATAATCATATTAGACCACTTTAATTAATTGAGCTCAACTTTATATGGTAGCCTTTATACACAATTATACACATATAAGCCCACATGTTTGATTAAAAATCCTTACAATCTCCCACTTGGGCTATATGTGTTACCTTAAAATTGTGTATCAACCTTATGAGCTATCATTACTGTATGCATCCCCAGACAATCCGGTCCATCAATTATACCAATATAAGATCAAAGCGTCTTTCGTTACAATTAACGTAACTAGAACCATCAATGGTCACATATGCTGATATAATCAAATGACGTAGATCAAGCATGGATGTGTAGCATGGAAATTATAAGCAGCATGATCTTCGCATGCTTATTTCCATCTGGTCCAACCTTATGCTTTAGTTAGATCAATTTCAAATAAGTTCAGAGATAAAATAAACCAAATATCTTGAAGCTGAAAATAATCTCGAACAAATTAACCAAAACTGTATCCAAAATGACAGTGAAAAAATGTCTAATCTAAAAAACATCTACAATACAAACTCCCACTGAAACTATATGTACTGAAAAGATGCAACACCGATATGAGCAATGTGCTCATGAAAGACCTTAGCTGGCACTCCTTTAGTAAGCGGATCCGCAATCATAGAGTTTGATCATGCTGTATAGACAACTATCCACTCTAAACTCTTTCTTTAACAATTAGGAACTTGATGTCGATGTGCTTCAACTTTGTCGAGCTCTTATTGTTATTGGAATATAGCACTGCCGAGTTATTGTCACAAATTAACTTAAATGGTCTTTCAATAGAGTCCACAATGCGCAGCCCCGTAATGAAGTTTCATAACCATATCCTGTAGCTAGATGCCTCATAACACGCTATAAACTCCGCTGCCATGGTGGAAGAAGCTATAAGTGTCTGCTTAGCACTCTTCTAGGAAATAGCTCCTGAAGCTATAAGTGTCTGCTTAGCACTCTTCCAGGAAATAGCTCCTCCAACAAGCAGGTATAGATAGCCCGAAGTGGATCTCCTACTATCTTGGCATTCAACAAAATCAGAATTAGAATAACCAATGATCTCCATCTTATCCGATTTTCTGTATGTGAGCATATAATCTTTTGTACTCTGCAAGTACCGCATGACCTGTTTGGCTGCATTCCAATGATCCAATCCCGAGTTACTTACATATCTCCCTAGCATTCCAACAATGTACGCAATATCCGGACGCGTACTAACCTGAGCATACATTAGACTTCCTACAGCCGAAGCATAAGGAATCTTCTATATTTCCTTAGCTTCAAAGTAAGTAATTTTTGGGGCATTGACTTAAACTGAACTTATCTCCCTTAGACACAGGGGTATCACCTGGTTTACAATCCTGCATGCTAAACCTTTTAAGTACCTTCTCGATATAGCTTTTTTGTGACAATCCAAGAATACATCGAGAGCGTTCCCGATGTATCTGAATCCCTAAAACAAAAGAGGCTCCACCAAGATCTTTCATTTCAAATTTCTTTGACAGAAATCTCTTGGTTTCATGCAATAAGCCTATATCATTAGTGGCAAGCAATATGTCATCGACATATAAAACCAGAAAAATGTACTTACTCCCACTGAACTTATGGTATAAGCAATCATCAGCCAAGTTCATATCAAAACTGAATGAGATGACAACGTGGTGAAATTTGTAATACCATTGACGAGATGCTTGCTTGAGTCTATAGATGGATTTCTTTAGTTTGCAAACCATTTGCTTTGCATCTCCTGACACAAAGTTTTCTGGTTGCATCATATAAATCGTCTCATCAATGTCACCATTGAGAAACGCTATTTTAACATCCATCTGATGTAACTCAAGATCAAAATGTGTCACTAATGCCATTATTATCCTGAAAGAGTCTTTCGAAGAAACCGGAGAGAAAGTCTCTTTCTAATCAATGCCTTCTTTTTGTGTAAAGCCCTTCGCAACAAGATGAGCCTTGTACCTTTTTACATTGCCTTTTGAATCCTTCCTAGTCTTAAATATCCATTTGCAACCAATATGTTTCACACCTTTAAGCAAAGGTACAAGGTCCCAAACATCATTGTCCTTCATGGAATTTATCTCTTCATTCATGGCATCAATCCACTTTTGAGAGTTAGAACTTTCCATGGCTTGACGGAAGTTGATTGGATCATCTTCCACCATACCAATGTCAACTTCATGTTCTTGAAGAAATACAACATAATCATCTGGAATTGCATTTCTCCTCTCTCTAGTGGATCTCCTTAATGGCATAGGTTCTTGAAGTTGTAAAGTTTGTTCTTCTAGAACAAGTTGTTGAACCTGGGGAGGTGTTTCCATGACATTATCTTGATCCAGAATTGCTCCTTGAACATTGTCAGGAATGGAAACCTGACCCTGATCATTGTCAATAGCAATTAGAGGAATTTCAACACGTTCCTCTTCAAGAACAAAGTCCTTAATCGTTTCTCCCCCCGCAAACTCAACATCCTCAAAATATCGGGCATTTCCTGTCTCAAAAAATTTCCTTAGTAGTGGGATCATAAAACTTGTAACCCCTGGATCTTTTAGAATATCCAATAAAGTAACAACTAATAGTCCTTGAGTCCAATTTCTTTTCATTTAGCCTATAAGGCCTTGCCTCAACTAGACATCCCCAAATGTGTAAGTGCTTTAAACTAGGCTTCTTGCCGTCCAAAGTTCATAAGGGGTCTTATCAGTTGCTTTAGTTGGAACTCTATTGAGTATAAATGCTGCAGTCTTTAGTACTTCTCCCCAGAGTGATTCTGGTAAGGTAGAATGACTAATCAGACTCCTCATAATATCCTTGAACGTTCTGTTTCATCTTTCAGCAACACTATTCATGCTAGGTGAACCTGGCATAGTGTATTATGGGACGATATCGCATTCCTCTAAGAATTTAGTAAATGGTCCTAGACGTTGTTCACCTGATCCATCATATCTACCGTAGTACTCACCACCACGGTCAGATCTGACACTTTTAATCCTTTTGTTGAGTTGGTTCTTAACTTCAGCCTTAAAGTTTTTGAACATGTCCAAAGACTGTGATTTGTTATGGATGAGATAAAGGTAGCCATATCGCGAAAAGTCATCTATAAACGTTATAAAATATGGTTGACCATTCCAAGATGCCATAAGGAATGGCCCATAAATATCCGTATGGATAAGTTCTAAGACATCTGAAGCCCTATTGGCACCCAATCTCCTGACATTTTTTTGTTTCCCCTTAATGCAATTAACGTAAGTAGCAAAATCTAAAAAATCAAGAAGATCGAGAATTCTGTTTGACATAAGTCTCTCAATTCTCCTTTTAGAGATGTGACCTAATCTCTTGTGCCACAACGAGGCAGAATTCTCTCCAGTTAATTTGCGCTTTAAACTTCATGTACCCACATACAGAACTTCATTAAATGAAGCATTAGTGTCAAGCATATATAGATTATTGTAACCTGATAAAGAACCGGTACCAACCAAATTTGAATTTAGAAAGAGACTAAATACTCCATTTCCAAATGAACAACAATAAATAGATTTGTCCAAAGCAGAAATAGAAATCAAATTCCATCTAAAAGACAGTATAACGAAAGTCTCAACTAAATCCAAATAAAATCCAGTTCTTAACAATAATCTAAAAGTCCCTATTGCTTTGACTTTTACCGACTTGCCGTCACCTACATAGATGTATCTTTCACCATCACTTGGTTTTCGGCAACTCAAGCAACCCTGCATAGACACACTGATGTGAGTTGTTGCACTAGAATCCAACCACCATGTGTGTCTAGGTACCGAAGTTAAATTAACCTCAAAACAAACCAAAATAAGAAGCATGCCTTTCTTTGCACGCCATGCGTGATAGTTGGTGCTTCTTTACATGACCTTCAGCGTCACAAAAGAAACAGCCTTTTGGATTTCCATCCTTTTGCTGTTTCTTTTGTGTTGTCAGAACCGCAACTTCCTTAGTTTTCTTTCTTTTGTTCCTTTTGTCCTTAGATGTTGTGGCTAAGTGAGCACTTTCTGCCTTATCATGCTTCAACTTTTCCTCTTCTTGGACACAATGTGAGATAAGCTTATTAAGAGACCATGTCTCCTTTTGACAGTTATAGCTCACCTTGAATTGACTGTATTGTGCCGGAAGAGATATCAAAACTAGATGCACTAATATGTCTTTGGATAATTCCAACTTAAGTGCTTTCAATTTTGAAGTAATGTGAGACATTTCCATAATGTACTCTCTTATGTTTCTTTTTTCTACATACCTCATTAAGATAAGCTTTGCCAAAAGTGTACTTGTTTCAACCTTTTCATTTTTGGCAAATCTTTTCTCAAGATCCTCAAGGAAACCCTTAGCCGTAGTAATCTGATTGGACATAGTGGCCCAAAAAGCTTTTGGAATGGCACTTTTCATGATCATCAAGCTCATAAGATTCGACTTTTCCCATGTTTCCATCTCCCTCTTTTGATCAGAGGTACTCTCACCAATAAGTGGATCAGGATGATCGACTCGTAAAGCAAGATCCAAGTCCATGACTCCGAGAATAATCGAAATGTTCTCCTTCTATGACTTAAAATTGGTGCCATTAAGCATAAGAATTGAATTAACACTAGCAGAGATATTTGCAGCAAAACCAGGAACTGAACAGAGAACAAAACAAACAAAATCTAATTACTCACATACAACACTATAATATGCCAAAATAATTATATACAGATAATGGTAGGGCCCCATCATAAGATACCTTGCACAACATTAATATTTAGTCTTTAGACAAAAATACTAACTTGTAAGTGGTACCTTGATGTAGTGATCAAATACTGACAATAAGGCATGTCAAATAATAAACCTTTCTTTGGATCGATTTAATGTTCACATATTATACCGAGTAATTGCCACGCATTTACCACCACAAGTGTATATGCAATTCGGGCCAAATATAAACTTTCCCTTGGGCCAATCCATATTCGCATGAATAACATACACACAAACTTTTTAACATTCTAGGTTAAATTAATTTTCACAAGAGAGGTTGCTTTGGCAACATGTTGCTTCAATTAATTTAATTTCAAATGTTATATATTTCTTTAAATTACCAAAATCTGAAATCAAAATACCCAAATTTGGCATAAGCTGTATGAAAGCATCATAGCTCCAATTTCTTGATACTATAACACTGACAATCCTGTCAGCTTAAATCGAGAATTGGGTCAAAATTTTACAAATCAAACCAAAAATTGTAAATTTTGAACCCAAAACTCATCCCTTATAACATTAATCCATAACATACATAAAGCCTTTAAAAGGTTTTTGTTTTAACGTAGGTCAAACAACAACACCAAATAAAAGTCATTCTTGTCTTTATACAATGGTTAATATCTAATGTTTATGTTCTCGAAAGCCTAACCAAACTTTATGTATTAAAAGACAAAAGAAATTCTTAAAAGCCATAGAACGTTCTTGAAAGTCTTAAAAGGTGATTCTTCTCTTTATTTAAAAAAAACAAATCATGGCTTTTATATTCTTGGATAAACATTAAAAGCTTTTCATGAAAGTTGAAAGTAAATCAACATTCTTGAAACAAACAAGACGACGACTCGTTCCTTTTTTAAAAAAACTCAGAGAGTTAAAGCTGTATATATTTATGAAAAATCATATCTGAAACCTATATACATGTACAGAAAAAAATCAAATCTAAATCCATAAAACCATAAATCATAAAAAACATAATTGTATACCCAATATCCAGATCCAAAGAGAAGAAACGAAAGATACTCTAATCACACAGAAGACATAACCAAATCATTCTTGATGACCTAATCATGAGCAAAGCTCTGATACCACTTGTAGGGTTTTAATTCCTTGAAAAATACATGATCTGTTCATATCAAATCATCAAGAATTAAATAAAAGCAGAAGCATTCCTGAATCCATTCTGTGAAATCTGCACTGGAGTATTGCGGTTTGTCTTCTAAATTAGAACGTAGCCCTTTCTCAAGAGTTTTCCTTGATCTCTCTGTTTTCTCTCTGATGATGGGATATCAGAAAAGAAGAATGCGTACGTTTAATTTGGGGACCATAACCACTTTTATTAGGGTAAAATCTTAATCTAATTTCTAGTTTGACCCATCATAAAACTAGAAATCATAGCCCGGTCTCTACATATATGAAGCCTACACTTAAAATACATACATAAAGCCCAAACAACAATAATCATATTAGACCACTTTAATTAATGGGGCTCAACTTTATATGATAGCCTTTATACACAATTATACACATATAAGCCCAAATGTTTGATTAAAAATCCTTACAAACTGTAGTTAGACGTGCAGAGAAATTAAAGGGGCGTACTCGTGCAAAGCGCTCTAAAGCTTTCTTCCTTCCCACAAAAGTATATATTTTGATAAGTAAATAGGTCTCCACAAACAATAAATCTCAGAGAACACAAGGTATAAATCTTGATAAGTAAACAGTTATCCACAAACGGTAAATCTTAGAAAACACACGCAATTATAGGATCATTAAAATATATGAGAACAAACAATTGCAGAATTATTTTTTCTTCACATATTAAGGGATGATTACAAAATACTACTCTTCATAATAATCCTTCGTTTGATGATTTTCTATCCTGTTTCAATTTTCAAAAATAAATATTTTATATTTAAAAGTTATTAAAACTACTACAACTCCTTTTCCAGTTGAAACATAATTAGATGTGATAGATATCTATCAGAAGTGTTTTTATTAAGGATCTGGATCTGGGCTGGGCCTGCTCTAGCCCACCCTGTTCGAAGTCAACAGACCAAGTCCAAGTTGATTGTGTCTTGGATCAGGCCTCGCAGAGTAGTCAAAAAGGATATTTCAATAGTAGGTCCAAAATGCTATATGAACTCAATTCATTATTTCATAATAGGTATATAGAATCAAAGAAAAAAGCCTTGGGATTAAAAAATAACAAATCAAAAAAATGATATGATCCAAATGATGTAGTTTTGCATTTTTAATTTAAAAAAATTCTATCCAGATCATTTTCTTCCCTATGTTTATTCACTATCTCTTAACTAATGAATGGATATTTGAGTAGATTTAGCATGATACATTTTAGGTCATCTATGACATTTTTATTCTTATTTGATTTTATTTATTTTATCATATTGTAATTGTATTTAATTCTTTTACACATAAAAGGAAATCACCTTTAAATACATTTTTATGTGAATCACAAATCAAAATGATCTTCTTTTATTCTAAATTCTCTTAAATTATATTTAACTTACTTTCCTAAAATTGTCCTGCCATATCACATTATACATGATACTTTGGTAACTATATAGAGTAGTAAGTTTTAAATTTAATTCTTAAGGCTATATTCCTCGTTACATGATATTTTCCTAGAATTGTCCCATGAGATCATATCTACACGTTATATGGCTATATTCTAAAGCTCATTTAAATTTTAAGATCTCACATAATATAATTTGAAATCGTACACTGTATGAAAACTATACATTAGCAACGGAAAATTACCGACGGACCAACAACCATAGCTAGTTATCGACGGAAAATAAAAATCCGTCAGTAAAATTGTCGCATAAATTTTATTTTGCGACGAACAAAATTGTCATCGGTAACGTAAATTTCTGAAGGATTTTAGCGACGAAAATACCATGCCTCTCGATAAATTAGGCGAGAATACTTCCCGTAATTAGATAGCATCAAAATTTTACCAACGATAATGTATTTCATTGGTAACTTCAGATCAGTTAACCGTTTAACCGATGGTATTTTATTCCGTCGGTAAATTCAAATCAGTCTTTTTAAAAATAAAAAACGATGTCATTTGGTTAAATACCAAACGATGTCATTTCAGCTCGGGGTACAATGCACCCCGAACCTTCTCCATGGTTTTCTCGTCTTTTTCTTCTTTATTTTCTCCTCCTTCCTCGCGTCGCTATCTGTGCTGAGACCATCGCCCGTCAGTTGTCACAAGTTCTTCTTCTCCTTTTCCTACCACCTTCTAAGTCCAACCCTCTATTAGGAATGCCTTTTACCTTTGTTAAGTTTCCAGTTTCTTGTTCTCTTGCCCTACTTTTGCTCTTTTTATTTTTGTTTTTCCCTTTTCATCTGACTTTAGTCCTAATTGTTGTTGATTATGTTTGTTTCGTAATTTCCATGTTCTCGATAAATCCATGTTAAGATCTTCTCTAAAATAGCCTTATATATGTGGGTTTCTTGTAAGTTGATGAACCGAGTTTGAATTGCTCCATTAGGGTTTAGATTTTGAAAATAGAAATTTCAAAAATACCAACCCGACCTCGTATAACTTTGAGCTTATGATTGAGGAAAGTGTATTTGAATGGATTGAAATTGTTTTATGAAGATGTGATTCA
>JAOQML010000007.1:15242981-15267345 GCA_027568935.1 Erythroxylum urbanii | reverse complement strand
AGTCGTGGACTCACCCTTGACCAAAGAGGACAATACTGAGTAAGGTTGGATGCCGCGGTATGTCCCGCAAACACACGGCGTCGACCTAAGGGCGGGGTATGGGGTCCAACATTTGTTGTATATTTGGTACTTAATTCTCTCCAAGTGCATTTATAAGTAATAATATGATGGACCAAAAGGAGAAGAATTTGGATTAAATTATGACATAAAACAAAGATTTGAAGCAACTAAGGACCTACACCCCTACATGATTGTGTAAAGTGACTATGTAAGTCTTTATAAACGTGTGAAGATTAAAGAATTTTAGTTCTAATCGTGTGGAGTTACACACCAGTTTATATTATTATACAGGGCCATGTATGTGTGCTCATGTAAGTCTCTGTTTTCATGTGAAATCACAAATTCATATATTTTTTAATATACGTGGTCTCCTATATACTCGTATATAAGTGATCGTGTATATCCTAGAAATCTTAATTTTACTATAAAAGGACCTAACAGAGGCAAATAAAAGAGAGTTAAGTTTTGAAGAGATTTTAAGTCATAAGACAAATTCAGAGGCGATAGTTTTGATCAAGGGACGAGAAAAACACGAAGAACACGTCAAGAGATTTATTAGATAACAACATCAAATCCAAACTTGCAAGAAGATCCAATAAAAAAAATGGGGATTTAGAATTATGATTTCTTTTTTTTATTAGTTTTTCTGCATTTTTGTTATTGATTTTGTTTTCTACGAGTAACTAAGCATGCTTATTGTATGGGTGTGGTGAATTCTAATTTGGGAACAATATGTTTTGATCTTTTATTTAATGCAATTATATTGATTGATTTATTGTAATTCAATTATACGTTTTATTTTTGTTCTAATATATCCAAAATATTAATGCATGATTTGATTTTATATGAATGAGATTTGAAAATCCTCTTGTATGAATAGATTTACCATACTTGAAAAGAGTTGCATACAAATCTAAAATTTCTTTGAATTAGGGTCAAACTTAATAACAGAATTCATAAATTGATAATGCAATATTATCGATTTTAACTAGAAAGAATTATGTTAATCAACTAATAAACTAGTTATTAATAGTCTTGAAAAAGATATTAACATAAGATATGAATTTTTACGGTGCAATAATCAATAATATAATTGCATGATAAATAGTTAATATTTAATGATTCTTAGGGGGATTCATTACATATACACTATTATTTGATATTAAAATTTCTAAGTACTTTTCTTTGTCTTGCTTTTAGAATTGTTTTAATTTTTATTTTGTTTATTTAGTTTAATTTTTAATTAAACCAAAAATTTGATTCATAGGTTAGATGATAGAAAAGGGGTAATTACTAGTGCATACTATCTTCGTAGAATCAACCCATACTTGCTTGTATTAGTTACAGCTATGTTGTACACTTGCAGTAAATTTATATATTTTCATTTTTCGAGCCAATCAGTGATAATGATATGTTAATAGAAGTTAATTTTTATCTATAATTATAATTTATTTAATTAAAAATTAAAGATAAATTATTAATTTAATTTATCTTATTTTAATTATAATGATACCTTTTTATGAATGTAACTAAGTATTGTAAGCAAATTGCTCCGAATTCTTCAATTGACTAATAAGCAAAGACATTATTTGGTAAATGATTATAATAATTGTTAACTTATTTGAAGGTAACATATAAAGAGTAATTAAAAACAAAAAAAATCTAAAAGTAAGTTAAACTTAATTTGAAATTTTTTAAAAAATATATATTAAATATGAGTTATTTTTAAAAAATTATTTACAGAAAATTTTCAAAAAATCGTAATTTCTTTTTATGGTTTGACTATTCTTATTTTGTTAAATTTGAAAAAAATTGTTATTTTGTTACGCACGTCAGAGACAGAGAGCGTGTGTCGTACTTCCTATATGTGATGATAAATTCATCAATGGATGAGATTAATTTAATAAAAATTAAAATAATAACAAGCGTTGAGAATTATGTAATGTTGGAAAACGGGAGTGAGTAATAAAATGTGGGGCCCGTCACGAAGCACAACCGTGAGTTGGCCACGTGAGGAAAGGCATGCGATGTTTTAATCACGCGATGTGCCCCGGGTATCGCGGTTTGACTGACACCTGTCTTAATCAAACTCCTAGAAAACCAAAAGAGAGGGCAAGGGTTTTTGTTAGGATTAAGAAGTGCAAAAGAGAAAGAGGAGTGCGGAATGGGATCGACTTTTCTTTAATCACTAGCCTATATTAATTTTATTTCACACAATTTTATAATTAGTATAAATTAGTGAATACAAAGAATCTCGTTCCGTGCCGAATGCCTCATTGGTTGATTGTTTATATCATCACCAAATATACCCGTACTTAACTGATCCCTAAAAACATTTATGACATTACTGTAACCAGATCTTCTCGAACCATTTTTATATATTTTAAATTTTCTTATATCTCCTTTCCTTTTTCAATTGGGTTATAAAAAGTAAAATCGTACTAGATTTTAAATTCATTGTTATAATATCTAATAAAATATAATTTCTAAGGAGATTATTAAATTTAAGAATTATTAAAATTTTTGTATATTCAAAGCAAAGCATTGGGATTACAGTGAATCCTATTACACTCATAATATATAATAATAAACGAGTTGTACATTATATAAAAATTAAATATGAATTTTGAGAATTTTAATTATTTCACTTTTAATTGAAAATTAACATTAACAAATTAAAATGAACTGAATTTATGGAAGTATCTCCCAATCAAAAGAAAAACAAAAAAATAAAAATTAAAGAACAAAGGCAGAACAAGGTACCAGTTAAATCATTGGTGTAAATGTGTAATGGAATGGCCGAATGTCCCATCCCTTATTCGCTTAAATTAAGTCAATCAAACTTCATATACAGCAACATACGACTTTATGTTTTTTTCATTAAATAACTAAAAAAGTAGATTCGTTGATGAGATGATACATGTCTTTAATGTATTATTCATAGAGGATTTTACTTTGCACTAAATACTAATTAAACTCCGTGTCCCAATGAAAGATCACAAGCCAAGTTGATTGCGTATTTTGTACTTTTATATTGCAACCTTTTTAGAGGATGGCTTAATTGTTTTGTGGTTTTTTTTTCTAACTCTACAATATTATAGGCCTTGGTCATTTAAAAAATTTTTAAATGATAAATTACATTGTCCAAAATTTTTTTTTTGAAAATTATAAAAACTTTTATTTAGTTTACGTCAATATATTATATTTAAAATTTTATCCCATACATTTTAAAAATATTAGTTATAGATTTTTTAATTAAAATTTAAAAATTTTTCCGTTATTTCAAAGTCTTTGAATAATTGATTACGAATTTTTTCAATATAGTGTGGGGATGTCAAAATAATTATAATATTTTTTTATAACAACGATATTTTAGAAGAAGTCCAAAGTTTGGAGAAGGTCTAAAAATATGTAATATAACTTTTAACTAATAGGGAACTATTTTTAATACATCCATGAGAAGAAGTGCTTAGTTAGTTAGTATAAAAAGAAAGGAGTAAGTAATAAATAAAAAAAGATGGTTTGTGATATATTATAATTGAATAATAGTATTTTAATATTCTTTTTATAGCAATACTGCATATACCTAATATAGGAAAAAATAAAAACATATCTATTTTCATTTTTTCTTGTAATTTTTATTTTTATTTTTACCGTAAAAAATGAGCACACCCAAATATTTATTTTTGCAGTGGCTATTAAATTTAAAGCGAGTTTTCAATTTTCATTCGTATAATTGGGACCCAGTTGCTTGGTGTGGTTGGTTGGGTGATTACAAGTAGTGATGTTCGTACATTATCATATTACGTAGATTTTGCACGTGAGTTGAGGGGTCAACTCACGCGGCCCACCATACGCATCTGTGACGACAAAGCATGAAAATGACTACACATCACTTTTTCGTGTTATTGCATCACCCACCCTACCTACTGTGATCGGGCCTTTGCTAATTTGATGTTCAGCCCCTCTCTCTCTCTCTCGTGGAGGCAGCATTTCCACTCACTCGTCACGTGCTTTTCAGTAGTTCAATGCTTTTTTTACTACTATACTTTGACACTGTTATTAAGCTTTTTTCTTTAAAAAAATAATTTTAAAAACAAATGTTAATTAAGTAATTTTAGAAGCAACTGACATTCTGTTAAGAAAAAAAGTAAATTACTTTTTTTCTTAAAAAAAGTAATTTTAGAAGCAACTGACATTTAAGTTTCTTAAGTCAACTCTTGTTGTATATTATGCATATGTGGAAAACGTATAACGACAAGACGCAATGCAAGACCATAAAAATTATGATCAAACTGATGAATTGACGATTAACATAAACACTATAACTGACTAGTGATAAGAAGGTGATCTATTCTTAGGATGAGACAACATCGAGACGTTCTAAGAACTCGTGATTGCATTACAAGTGGGACGCAAATAAATGTCTATCTATACCCAACACTTAACGTGTGTCGGAAGGTTCAGTTTTCATAAGAAAAAATTTGCCACTTTCCTTTTTCCTCTGTAAACCAAACGTAGATATATGGTTAAAGATGAAGCCTATGTCGCGCGCTTGATTCCCACTGAGTATAAGACGGAGACAGATTACTATAGTACCTAAATGTTATTATAATATAAAGCCATGAAAATATGGACATAATATAGATCTAGTCGACTACCTAGACAGCATATCTGCATAGGGATCACCAAAAGCAGGAATCTTATTTCTTTAATATGTTCCATTACGACAAAAGGGTACTTAATCATAGCACTAAGAAGAGTTTAAAAGTACAATATTCCGAGTTGGAGAGCCATGTTCTTGCTATCTTTAATTTTATTGTTGTTACATAAAAATGTGGAAAGGAGCATATTATCTTGCCGGTTAGTTAGCTGTTGCAACGCACCAAAGTGCCAATGTGAATGGTTGCCATGATTGTTGAGCTTATGGATTAATTATAATAATGGAGAAAGATGTAAATTAAGAACGCAATGTATAGATTCACTATAAAACAGGGAAGGTTATACAAAAGAACGGGAAAGCAAAACCAGTGGTTAGGGGGGAAAAAAAGAAAGTTCGCAAGTAAGACATTGATGCAAGTCTGAAAATGGGTTGGCTCTAACGTTTGGCATGTGGGTTTAATATTTTCTTACATTTCAAAAGCCAAAGTTGCTTTAATTTATTGGCTTAATTAGGCAATTAGCAACGCTCTCTACCCATGCCAATGCTAAAGCTTCATAATGCATCTGATTTGTTGATTTAACCTCTTTCATTTATAACTATGACTAAAACACAGCATTTTTTAAATAAATATTGTTTAATAAGGAAAGAGAAAATAAAAATAAATATTTTAAAAGCCCAATAAACACTCTATTTTCTATAATTTATTAAAAAGTTTGCAACGAATTACGCTATTTAAGGAAAACTCTCGAATGCGGCGTGAAGATTATAAACTTTTGTGAAAGAACTTCGTATTACATATGTTGGTCTTCTGCGGTAGGCAGTAGAGAGAGTGCGAGGAAAGGCTGAATAGAGAGGCACATGGGGGCCATAAGCACAGCAAAACGACAGTGAGGGCACCACACTTCGCGGCACTTAAAGGGAGAGGTGCAGGGCACGTGATATTTCCCTTCTCTTCTTTACTCTTTACCACAAACATCCTCCTAATTTTAACTAATCGATAATTGGGATCTGTGCACTAATCATGAGTTGTAAATTATCTCCCCCACTTTGTTAATCCCGGGAGTCAACGCTCTCTTGTGATGTGTTTTAAGTTTAACCTCTCATCACGTGAGCCGTGCAAGCAAGGGGATAAAAGAGAATTGGCCCAATGAGACCAAAGGTGGGGACAAATGCACGTCCTCGGTGCACATGCTGGGCACCAGATCTTACATGACCTCTCAAAGCCTGTGTCTGACTCTGCGTATGCTTCCAGTACCTTTCTTCCATCTATTGTTTCATTTTTAACAGTACAATCTGTCAGCTCCCTCTCTTTCTATTCCCAACTCCAGTCCAACAGTGCTCCTGGTTTTTTTTCACCTTTTTATGATGTTAAGTACTATGCATCTTATTTATGTATTGTTTCGTCTTTTCTTTTTTTTTTTGCACTTCTAAACTTGGAAGACTTTCTTCTTCTTATTTCTCAACACCTTTTATGGTTAGACTTGATAATATTGCCACGTAAGTTGAAAATAATATTACATGTCAAGTATTCAACAAATTACACGCCTATAAATTCACGTGTGCTAAGACAATCAAAGTTAGTGTAAGTTTCAAACTGAATCTCCTTTTCCATTTAATCACAATTATATATGATGAAGTTAGACACTCCGGTCCAATCAAGGCCTGCCTTGGGTAAAGATACGGTGGGCATTCGTTCGAGAATAATAAAATAAGATTTATTTTTATTTTTATAAAAATAAAATAAATTAAAATAAGATTTACTCTTAACCTCTTAAAGAAAAATAAAAGAATTCATATTTTATTTATTTTTATTTTTTAAAAAAACCTAAAAATAAGTAAAAATAGTTTTTTAAAACTTTATTTAAGGCCTATAAATTTTTTTATTAAGAAAGATAGACCACTCCAATAAAATTGTGTTTCATTATTTTATATTTTAAAAAATGTAATTATTGGGATTGTCGAGACATGAAATATTAAAAAGTGAAAAATTCTTGTGATCCGTGAACCACAATGAGAACGTCACACCCAGCTAGATTAAACGGATGTATTACAATATTTAAAATGTTTTTTTGTAGTGACTAACTGAAACCAACCCACCCAAGAATCCGTGACACTAACGCCGTTGGCCCCGCCGCAACGACGTTAAGGAAACACCGTTTCGACTTAACGGAAAACGATGAACCAAGCAAATGGTTAACTGTATAAAAAGACCTTAAAGCAAAAGCGCACACTGAGAGAGAGAGAGAGAGTTTATTTCGCAGCGCTGTTTGGTGGGAAGGAAAATTCTGTGAAGAGTAAAAGAGAGAAAAGAAAGAGACGTTTTTGGTCCCAATACAAGGAGATCCTTTCTGCATTTTTCATTGTCAGTTATTTTAAATTGTAGGGTTCGATTATTTTCTTCTCTCTACATTTCGGTGTTTCAAGTTTTGCCAGTTGAATTTCTTGGAAAATTCCCAAGCTGCTCGAACCGCGTTTGATTTCTATAATTCAGATCAAAGGTAAGCAGCAGTTTTTAGTTAACCTATTGCTCGTTTCTATCCTTTTTTGCGGGTGCTGTTTAGAAGCTTAGAATTGGACGTAATTTTGATTAGAGCAGCCTTTGGTACGTCCAATTCTGATGGATTTTGGTTTCAGGTTCGTCGAAACCAGTCATTTGAAATTCTAGTTGGTAGCTTATCCGGTGTTAAAGTTTATAATTATCTTCTGAGAGAAGATTTTCTCAGAGAGCATTCAAGACCGCGGCTACGATACATCAAACTCCAGACTCGGAATTAACTATCAATTTCGCCGAGGCGAGGTGAATGCGCCGCCGATCTCCGGCGGAGCCGTGATAACTCTCACCAAACTCGATTTTTCTATCCGAAACGGATCTGAGCAGACTCAATTGCGAGAAAAGAATTTTAACTTCTCTGCTCCAAATCTCACCAACCCAAAATTCAGTGAAGCCTATAAATTCTGTGGATGATGGAGCCTCCTCAACAACGTTCTTTTGGAACAGAAGGTATCAGAAAGTTTATGTTTTCGTCTTAATTTTTTGTGATACGAAAAGCATGCAAATGGAAAATGCTGTTGTTTTACAGGAGAAAGGAAACCAACGCATGACTTTCTTTCCCTGTACACTCATTCAACTGTCCAACATGATCCAAAACCGGCTTCCCAATCCCAAGGTATGCTCTCTCTCTTTTTCTGTTTAAAATTGATTTATAAGAAAAAATGGTATTAGTATTTTTATTTTAATTCCCCGATAAAAATTCTGGACGTGCACGTGATAGCAATTGAATCATGGAATTACTGGGTGGGCCCTGCAAACAGGGCTGAAAAGAGTGACTTAGACACAGAAATGAGCACCATCAGATTTTGAGAGTATCATATCGTGGTTATGTGTGGGAATGGGTCCCACTGAGGGAATTGGACATGACATGGTATTTAGACCTGGCTCAAGAAAATTCAAAAAAAAAAGCTTATTATATACGGATTAACATAAACAAAACCTAGGCAATTAATTAGTAATTTGGGTATGTAGGCTTTCTAATAATTTGAATCTTTAAAAGACTAGTTCAATTGAGTCTATCGTTTGATTTTGATTTATCGATTAATTAACTTATTTGGAATTATATGTAATGAAAAAAAAGGGTTACTCAATATAAACTGGACGTGGGTTAATGTAGGAATGGGACTCTGGTTATTGGTTATTGTCAAATGGGCGGTACTTTGTTTTCAATATATTAGAAATAAAGGAAAACAAAAGTGACAAAACAATTTTCTATGATCAACCGCTGGTGCTTGTATTCCAGTTAGACATTACGTGCTACTTGCTTTTGGTAATAATTTTGGTTTCGTTAGTAATACCATATCGGCCAGTTCCTTATGATTAACGATTCTTTTAGTAGAAAAATTAATTGGCCCTGGACGGCACACCCATTTCATCCTAGTACCACATTCTTCTCTTCTTGGAAAAGAATGTCCACCTGACACAATGAATTCATTCAAAGTACATCATATTCATACACTTCAAATACTACTTACAAATATATCTTGTTTGATACAGGTGGGTACCTCAAAACTCACGATTTTCTTCGACCGTTGGAACGGTTGGGGAAGGCATCTGCAGCCAAAGAGGACTCCAACCAGATTCCAACCCTGGAAAAGCCTCTGCCGCCAACCTCGACGGAGCATATCCTGCCGGGAGGCATTGGAACTTACAGTATCAGTCACATCTCCTATTTTAATCCAAGACCTCCAAAGCCGGACTGCATGGTGTTCACGGTAGCAGAAGCAAGTAGCACAGAAAGAAACGGCGAGAATTCCAACTGCAGTTCTTACACTGGAAGTGGGTTTACACTATGGGAAGAATCTGCATCAAAGAAGGGAAAGACAGGGAAGGAGAATGTTGGGGAGAAGTCCAACTCCAGTACTATAAGAGGTATGCTTCTTGAATTGCTCCTTATTCTTAAAAGTGTTATCTTCGCTTCATTATTTGCATGGGAATGTAGAATCCATTAACTGCTAATATTTAGGATACTGTAGATTCACGGAGTCAATGGTTTGCCGTTTGCCTACTTTTTTTTTTTTTTAATATATAGAATTTTTAGGATACTATAGACAACAAAAGGGCAACGGGCATGCGCAAACAACTAAGTAATAAAAGAAGGTAACAATATGTGATCTGAAAGAGTAAAACCTGAAAAAGAAAAAGAAACTGGGAGATCATTTTATTATTTTGATAAGATTCATTTGATGTATAGTCCATGTTTTCAGTATACAACTATATAATGAATTGTTTTTGCGTGTAACAGAAACGGCGTCCAAGGCTCCTAGGCCGTCACAGTCGTCGTCCGACAACCATCGCAACAGTTTTAGCTCCCTATCTTCTTCTCAGTCTGTTCCTTTCTCTCCTCTTCCTATTTTAACTTTCTTTACTTTTTCTCTCTCTCTCTCTCTCATTGCATAACTAAGTATCCAATCTTTTAAACAGGCCATCGGGACAGAAGAACCAGAGCTTTATTGAAATGATAAAATCAAGCACGCAGGATGACGATCTAAACGACGACGAAGAGATCGTCCTCAAGAAAGAAAGCCCTTCCCCTGTGCGTAAAGGTACTTTACTCTACTCTGCTCCTATACTACACTATAGCCTCTTTCTTTATTTTTTCTGTAAAAGATTTTTTCTTGAAAAGAATTTCAACTTGGGGTTTGTATTATATTTCTTTTCCATTTATATCTTGGAGATTGCAGGAAAACTGAGACTAAAAGTGGAGGGGAAGAGCAGTGATGAGAAAGCTAACACGCCACGCTCTAAACATTCGGCCACCGAACAACGTAGAAGAAGCAAAATCAACGACAGGCATGCTTTTGCCCCCACCTTTTCTTGATTTCTTCTCAATAATACTCCTTTTCTGTCAAGAACGCAATGTTTTCTTTGTTACTAATGCGTAAACCATCTAACGGGATACCCTTTTTGAATTGCATAAAAGTTATCGGCAGGTTTACATTCGTTGGTCAAATTTTCGTTGCCCATCCTTTTGCTCAATGTAAACTATTTGATTAATATGTACAAATTCATTGCCAACTTCAAGGTTTACTAGAACTTGAAACCTATTTTGCAGGTTTCAGATGTTGAGAGAACTTATTCCTCGCAGTGATCAGAAGAGAGATAAGGCGTCTTTCCTATTGGAGGTACATAAAATTTTTGATTTCGTGTTCTTTACCTTATTATATGGTGTTATTATTGTTGGATGATAGAATGTTTGAATCTTTCTGCAGGTTATTGAGTACGTCCAGTTTTTACAGGAGAAAGTGCAAAAATATGAAGGGTCATATGCGTTATGGAACCATGAACAAGCAAAGTTGGTGCCTTGGGTAATCCCTCGACTTGTATTTATATAGTTTTTGTGGTATGGGAAAAAATGTAATTGAATCTCTTGTAATACTTGTTGATGTTTCTACCAAGCATCTGATCTGTCTTTCGTTTGAAACAGGAAAACAATAATAGGCATGCAGAGAGTTACGTTGATCAATCTCAACGAATAGTTAGTGGATCTGGTACTGGATCAGTGGTTGCTACAAAATTGAATGAGAAAAGCATGGCTGTGTCTGCTTGTATTCCTGGAGATGTAAGCAATCAGGCAGAAGCTGACGTGAACTTTAACCCACTAGATCATCATCCAGGAGTAACAAACAGAGCAGTGCCTTTTCCAGTGTCACTTCCTCAAAACTTCTTCTGCCCTACAAGAAGTTCTATTACACAATTTCCACCTAGGCTGGGATCTGAGTTTGAGATCTTGGAAAATCAGCATCAAACTCAATTGTGTCATACAAGAACAATTGTGGCTGATAAGCTGAAACAAGAGGATCTAACCATCGAGGGTGGTACTATTAGTGTATCAAGTGTTTACTCCAGAGGGTGAGTTGTACATTTTACTATTATGAACCCTTCCAAAAGCCAGCAACTTTATTTCTTTTTGTTCATTTTGATTTCTTTTCTTTCCATTCCCTTTTTTATTAGTGAATTGATTCTTTATTTTTATTTTTAGAAAACACAGATTACTCTGATTTCTATATAACTTGTATATAATCCCTATTATCCTCATATTTCCTAAGACGGAAGACGCTGTATTCTTCCTTCAACTGGCTTATTATTCATTTGTTTTAGGCTACTATACTCTGTCTCTATGGTATCCTATACTAACTTGCCATGAGATGTAAGTATCAGGAATTATATCTGGACTAGGTTCCTTCTTGGAGTTTTCTTCTGCAAATTTTATAGACTTGTAACCATGTCTGTGAAGAACGAACTTTAAACTCTTTGTTGTCATTTTAAGGAGCTTCTGTTTTGCACTGCTAACATCTTGTGCTTTGATGATCTGACTGGATAACTTTGGTTGCCGAAAAAGAAACTGAATTTGGCTTGTTTCATATTGCACATTATAATGAATAAAAAACATAGCTAATGATGTTTTGGAACAGGTTGCTAAATACTCTGACACAAGCACTACAGGGTTCTGGAGTAGATTTGTCACAAGCTAGCATCTCAGTGCAAATTGAGCTTGGGAAGCAAGCGGGTGACCGACCAATTGCGACAACTCCCGCTTCTAAGGTTTATCTGATATTCCACAATAGTTTATCACAGTAGTTTATCCATTTCATTGAACCATTGTATTGACTCATTGTCTTTGTCTGATTTTGGATTAGGAAAACAACGTTCCCTCTGCTAATCAAGGGACAAAACGTTCAAGGATTTCAACTTTCGAGGAAGCTCAACAAGTCTTAAAGAAGATGAAGACAACTAAAGGCTAGTATAGCGGCATCATAATATTCCTTTTTATTTCTTATTTCGATTTTTTAATTTTTTGGGAAACCCTTTGTCTCATGTTTGGGGTCTTTTTATTCATGTCATCTCCTGGTTTATACCCACTCGAGAGCAGCATGATTGTACATGTAGTAACTTTGAGTTTGTCAGGATGCACAGAGATTATGACAAACGAAAATGTATTATTACTAACTTTTGTGTATTATCATAGAGGCTCTCTTACTTTGCAGTCGTCCGTCCTTGTTTCCTTAGTTCTTTTCGTTCTAATTGTATGCACCAATGTACATCACATTTTACTAAAGATGACACATAGCGACAGCGAAGACGTCAACTGATGATTGGTTTGTTTTTCAACGATGTACTGAGTACCAGTGGTTTTGTTGGGTCCTTCGTAATTGTTTGGATAAAATATAGTAAGTACCACATTTTTTAAATTTTAGAGAGAGACAGGGTACCATCTTAAAATAAAAGGAGCTTGAGATAATTCTCAATTTCTCAAACTAGAGCGATCCACCAAAAATTGGTGACAAAGTTTTGACTATTATAATATATCTAATAGGCTGAGAAGTTTATGTTATCCTCTAACGTAACTAGAAAGACTTTGTTGTAATCCTACTATATTGTAGTAGAAACATTTATAAGACCTATGTTCTTGTATTTTGTTCTTTGTATTGGAGAGTTTTTCACCTAAGAATTTAGGTATTCTTTATACCTATTTTTCACATTTTATTTTGCCCATTTTAAAACACATAAAGAAGGAGAAGAGCTTTCGCATTATCAACTCATCTTTTCCCAACAATGAAATTAGAGCCAAGTTTTTTAGGCCATCATCTTTCTTATGTGATTTAAGATGAAGGTTACTATCAAACGTTAATGTAGAGAATTATTTTTATTGGAAGCTGATGATAAATGATCACTTGTATTGCTAAGAGTTGCACGAGCTAATCATGTATGGTCAAAAGCGAGAGTAAAAAATGGACAAAGAAAGTGAGCTCTCAAATAGAAAGGTGGTGGTTAAGATTTGAAAGTTCATCGATTGCAGCTTGTTTGAACATGTGTAAATATACATCAATGCATATTAATTATGGACAAAACTAGACTCTATAATTCAAAAGAAGACACCTCATACAAAGGCACACTTAATAAGACAATTGGTCAAGTTGGAGTATAAGGATAACCAGAGTATGATTCAACATCTAAATATCTTCAAATTAGCATATGAAGATTGACATAAAGACTGCTGACAAATTGCAAGCCTTATTACTTCTTAGCTCCTTACCTAAGAGTTTTATACTCTTGCTGTCATACTTAGCAACTCAACCTTAGAAGGAAAGCTCACCATGGATACCATGGCCAACAACCTGTTGAACAAAGAAACTAGGAGAAATGAATGCGGTATATCCATGCAATCTAAGGCTAATGTTGTTTAGAATAGAGGAGGAAGTGAGACCCATAGAAGAAGGAAACGTAAAGATCGAGACAAATCTACAAAGTAGTCTAAATCATGCTTAAAAGTCATTTGCTACTAATGTGGCAAGTAGGTCATAAGAAATTTTAATTTGAAATCTCAAAAGAGACCATAAGAATAGGATCGTCAAGCAAAACAGATCGAACGAAGAAAAAAGAAGAGAAGAGCATGACTGCTATTGCTGAAAATGATCACGATGATATCTTCTTTGTTGAAGAAAATAATTATCTTAATATCGCATATGATGATTGTTCATGGATCATTGATTCAGGAGCCTCCTTCCATATCTCCCACATCAAAACTTCTTCTTCACATACCAGGATGGTGGCTTTGGTACTGTCAAAATGGGAAATCAAATGACTGTAAGATCACTGAGTTAAGCAACGTTACTTTGATGAATAATAAAGGATATGAGCTCGTGTTGAAAGATTAGACGTGTCCTAGATATGCGCCTCAATCATATGCTAGTTGGGACACTCAATGGTGGAAACTCTTAGGAAATAACATAATCCTTGCTACAACAAGAAAAGAGGGATCATTGTATTAAACATAAGCTAAGTTATTCAAAGAAGAAGCTAATATTCCTATAATAACTTATGCTTGAAACTGTGGCACAAAAGATTAGGGCACATTAATGAGAAAGGATTACAAATTCTTGTCGTAAAGAACTTCTTTATGAGGTGAAAGATAAAACATTTGAGCCCTACACTTATTTTTTGGGTGACAAATAATATAGAGTTTCATTTTGTAGAACTAGTTATCCACCAGGACTAAACATTTTCTTAATTTGGTGTATACTGATGTCTACTATATGACTGAAAAATCCATAAAAATGTATTATATTTTGTTACTTTCATCGATGACTACTCGAGAAAGGTTTAAGTGTCTTTGATAAAAAATAAAGACCAGGTATTTGAGGCTTTTAAGGAGTTCAATATCAAGGTGGAATGAGAGATTGACAGAAGGCTAAAGTGTGTCCGAGCTAATAAAGGTGGAGAGTACTGTTTCCCTTTTGAAGTATATTGTAAGACATATGATATCAAACTCAAGAAGACACAACAATTGAACAGTATAGCTTGAAGAATGAATCGTACCATCAAAGAAATAATCTTATGCATACTCTCTTATGCCAAACTCCTTGAGTCATATTAAGGGAAGGTAGTGAAGACAATTGTCAACATCAGCAATCATGCTTATCTAGTCCTTTAGATAGAGATATTCTATGAGAAATATAGATAGCAAAGAATGTTTTATATGGCCATTTCAAAGTGTTTAGTTGTCGAGCAAGTTTTCACGTTTCAAAGGATGAATTATCTAAACTCAACTCCAAAATAAAGTAGTGTATCTACCTTGGCTCACTATGAGATGAAAATTGGTATCGATTGTGGGATCCAATAAACAAGATTGTTAGAAGGAAAGATGTTATGTTCTTCAAGGATTAGAAAACTGAAGATTTTGAGCAGCTACAGAAACCTAAGCCCAATGCCAACAACAATGATTCATCTCTTATAATACATGATGACCTTGAAAGACAAATTGGGGAGACAAATAGTAATGCAATGATTTGTCTGATTACAGTGGGTCTTCAATTAAGGAGTCATAAATGGAGGACTCAATAAGACAAAATAATAAAGAGCCTATTGAATTGTTGAGCCAAAACTTGTGGAACAACTTCATCTGTGGAGATCAACTCAAGATAAATGACTTTTTACTAGATATCTTTCAAATGAGTATGCACTCAACATTGGGGGGTGCCCTTAAAGTTACAAAGAGGCAATTTCTGATGTTAACAAAGATGAATGGTTGAAACCCATGTAAGAAGACATATAATCTTTGTATGAGAACCATACTTACGATTTAGTGGAGTTAGGCAAATGGAAACAACCTTTGCCAAATAAATAGGTCTACAAGCTGAAAATTAATGAGAACAACCCGCAGTTGAGGTACAAGGCCAGGATCATTTTGAAAGAGTGTAACCAGAAAAAGAATGTTGATTTTGAAAAAATCTTCTCTCTCGTGGTCAATATGTCATCTATCTGAGTAGTTCTAGGTTTACCCATTAGCCTAGTTTTAGAGATTGAACAGTTCAATGTAAAGATAATATTCCTACTTGAATACCTAGAAGAAGATATAAGTGTTCTTTACCTAAAATTGTAAAAATCTCGAATTGTACAATTTTAGGTAAATAACACTTAATATGTCTACTCAAAAGAGCCTTTATGGACTATAAAAAGTACCAAGTCAATGATACAAAAAGTTTGACTCTTTTATAGCTCAACACCACTTTAAAAAGGCTCACACTGACCATTTTGTCTTTATAAAGAGGTACGTTAGTGGTGATTTTATAATACTTCTACTTTATGTTGATGATATGCTAATTATTGGACATGATAAGAAGAAAATTGTTACCCTTAAGAAGTCATTGAATAAATCCTTCTTCATAAAGGACTTAGGACTAATGAAGCATATCCTTAGAATGCAGATCACTAGAGATTGCTCTAAAAAGTTATTGTGGCTATCTTATGAGTGATACATTAGGAAAGTACTTAAGAAATTCAACATCGACAAAGCCAAACCAGTTAGTGTTCCAATTGATAGACATTTTAAAATGAGTAAGAACAAAATCCAACAAATGATAAAGAAAAAGAAGATATGAAAAAAAGTATCATATTCATTTGTTGTTGACAGTCTCATATATGTTATGTTATGGCCTTAGGCCCGATCTTGCTCATGTAGTCAACATTGTGAGTTGATTTTTGTCCAACCGCTATGAAAGAACATTAGGCGACTATAAAATGGATACTTCGATACGTTCCGGGACCATCTAAGAGGTGCTTATACTTTAGCATGGAAAGCTTATATTAGAAGGGTATATAGACATTTGTATAGTCGTGGATATTAATTTGAAAAAGTCAACTTCATGATATTTGACCACCTTTATAAAGGGAATTATGTCTTTGCAATCAAAGCTTCGAACAAGTGTGACACTTTCTACCACAAATATTGAATACATTGTAGTTACGAAAGCCTGTAAAGAGATATTATGGATGAAAAATTTTCTCTGTGAATTGGACCATGAACAAAAGAAATATGTAGTATAATATAGCAATTAAAATGCGATACACTTAGCCAAGAATTTAACTTTTCATTTTTGTTCGAAGCATATTAATGTATGTTATCATTAAATACAACATATAATAGAAGAGAAGCTTCTACAACTCGAAAAAGTTCATATTAATGATAATTATTCAAATATAATGATAAAGATGATACTGATTAATAAATTTGATGATTATTTTCAAAGAGTTAGTGTGGTGGTGCCCCTAATTATGTTAAAAAAGGAGAGATTTATTAGGGTCTCTTTATAATTAGTGGGACACTACAAATTTTAGTCAGCAATATCTCTCACTAATTTCAAAATTTTCTGTACTTAATTATAGTAGTTGAGAGATGAATTTGGACAATTATACCGCCTAGTATTTTCATTTAACCTTCTATACATAGTGGACCTCAATGAGGGATTTAGCATCCACAACACAATCAAGATATCCTTTTTAAGAGAGAGCGAGAGAGCCATTTTAGAGGTAAGGAACTTGGGGTAATTCCTAATTTTTTGAGTTAGAGTGATCCACCACAAATGCATGAAGAAATTTTGAGTATTAAAATCCATCTAATTGTTGAGATACCAGGATTAAAACCCACTATTTATCGAGTTATAGACTTGGCAAATAATAACACAAATATAATCTGAAAATATAAATGAGATGGAAATATAAATGAAGGATATAAAAACACCTAAATTTTACGTGAAAAACCATTAGAGTGCAAAGGGTAAAAAACCACGGGGGCCAATCGACAAGAAATCCACAATGTAATCAACCTATTGCATAGACACCGACAGTAACTGGACACGAACTTATTATCAAGGACTACCACTCTCTACCTGGAGACCCGGTATATTAATTCTCTGTGATTAATATACCTCACACCCAGAAACACTCTTCCCAATTACAATATATACTTGCCCCTTAGTCTCTCTATGGAGAACACTTTCACTCCGATTTTCCTTAATCTCTCACGCATTCTCTTGCTCACTCTCACTCCCCATGTTGCTTCTCTTCCTCTCTATTTTTCATTTGCCAAATGGGGAAAGGGCTTTATTTATAGAACTCAAGCGCTCACTCTTTGCCAAATATCCATGTGGTGCATTAAATGAGGAGAAGAATTTTGCTCCTTGCCATATCCAAATCTTCCATGAGTTGTTAAGAGAAAGTCTTGCTTATCAGCAAGATTTGAGGGAAATGTGCTTGACAATTTTCCTTTGTCGAGCTAGAGCATTAAATACTCTTGGCCACTAACAAATCTCCCTTCTCTGGCCCCACGAGGAGGAGATTCTTCGCTTGACTCCTTACTTGGAGTCCATCCCTGCCTGCTTCACGTAGAGCTCCAGCTTCTTTTTGGAAATGACCTTCGTAAGCATATCTTCAGTGTTCTTGTTTGTATGAATCTTTCTCAGCTGCATCTGTTGATCCTCTATCACCGATCTCAACCAGTGATATCTCACATCAATATGTTTCATCTTTGCATGGTATATGGAGTTCTTACTCAAGTCTATTGCACACTGACTGTCGCAATATACCATGTACTTGTCCTGCTTCAAGCACAACTCTCGAAGAAATCTTTTCATCCACAACATTTCCTTTTCTGCTTCATTTATTGCGATGTACTTTGGTTCAGTGGTGGATCTGCCACGAGACAGGTCCCCCTGCAAAAGTGAATAAATACCCCAAAAATAGATTTCCTACTATCAAGGTCTCCTGCCATATCTGCATCAGCAAGTCCTTCAAAAACTGGCTTTGCATTGCCGAAACATAGGCACAACTTTGAAGTGCCTCTCAAGTATTTGAAGATCCACTTCACCGCTTCCCAATGAATCTTGCCGGGATTCGAAATATACCTGTTCACAATACCAATTGCATGACTAATATCCGGTCGAGTACATACCATGACATACATAAGTGAATCGACTGTAGAGGAATAAGGGATATTTGCCATGGCCTCCTTTTCTTCTTCTATGGTTGGACAAGATTGTCTGCTCAGCTTGAAGTGGTTAGTAAGAGGAATTCCACCGATTTCGCGTGATTTATGTTGAACCTCTCAAGTATCCGTTCAATATACTTCTCTTGCGACAACCACAACTTTCCTGCTTCCTTGTCACGGAAAATCTCCATGCCTAGAAATTGCTTCGTAGGACCCATGTCCTTCATATCAAAAGAGTTTGACAGCTCCTCTTTTAGCATGCGAATCATTAGCTTATCTTGTCCAACAATTAACATATCATCTACATACAGTAGTAGGATAATGAAGTTACCATCAGAGAATTGCTTGAAATATGCACATGGGTTTGTCTCTATTCGTTTATAACTCTGCATGTCCATAAACGAATCAAACTTCTTATACCACTTCCTCAGTGCTTGTTTTAGACCATACAGGCTCTTCTTTAACCTGCAAACCATGCGTTCTTTTCTTTCACTTCAAATCCTTCTGGCTACTTCATATGAATCTCCTCCTGTAAATCACCATGCAAGAATATAGTCTTCACGTCTAGTCGTTTAAGCTCCAAGTTCAAGCTAGTCGCCAAACCAAGTATAACTCTGATTGAGCTCATCTTCATGACCAGAGAGAAAATCTCGTCAAAGTCAATGCCTTGTCTTTATGCAAAGCCTTTGACCACCAATTGAGCCTTGTACTTCACTAGCTTATCACTATCTTTCTTTAACTTGAACACCCACTTGTTCTGCAGGGCCTTCCTACCTTTTGGTAGCTCCACTAATTCATAAGTGTTGTTCTTTTGCAAGGAACTCATCTCCTCTTGCATAACCCGAATCCAACCCTCCTTGTCTTGATGCTCCTGCATATCATGAAAATCTTCATGCTTCCCCTCATCACTAATTAAAATAAACTCAGAACTAGGACACCTTGTGGATGGTCGACGCTCCCTCTAAGATCTCCTTGTCTTAGGTACCAGAGGAGTTAGCTCCCCCTGCTTAGTGCCCCATTGGTCTGGCTCAACTGCACCATCCACGTCTGTAGCTGACTCCTCATCATCCCATAGTTCTGCTTCATGAGGGTCTACTCTTGTGGCATCTTCTTCTGGAGTAGGAATCAGTGTCACATCAGGAACATTATCCGGAGCTTGTGTCTGCTTTTCTTCTTTCATGGACTCTTGCTCGTGAAAAACCACATCTCTACTTCTGACGACCTTCTTCTTCTCAAGATCCCATAATCTGTACCCATACTCCTCATCTTCATACCCAACAAAAATGCACACTTTGGCTTTGTGGTCCAGCTTTGATCTCTATTCCTTTGGTACATGCATAAAAGCTTTGTAAACAAATATTTTTAAATGAGAGTAAGACACTTTCTTACCTGTCCACACCCTCTTTGGGATGTCGTACTACAAAGGAATAGATGGAGATCAATTTATCAGGTAGTAGGCTCTGTTGACCGCCTCACCCCACCCCAAAAAGGCTTAGGCAGCCTTGTTATTCTAAGCATACACCTGACTTTCTCTAGGATGGTCCAGTTTATCCTCTCAGCTAGACCATTATGTTGTGGAGTACCTAGCTCGGTCCTTTCGTGCCGAATCCCTTGCTGTGCGCAGTATTCCTTGAATTCTCTTGAGGTGTATTCCCTGCCATTGTCAGTTCGCATACACTTCAGACGTCGCCCCGTCTGTGTTTCCACCATGGCATGAAAATTTTGAAAATATTGAAACACCTTATCCTTGGACCGCAACAAATAACCCAGGTTTTCCTTATTGCATCATCAATAAATGTGACAAGATATTTATTGCCACCTAAAGACTCCACCTCCATGGGACCACAAACATCAAAATGAATTAAATCTAATTTATTTTCTTTCCGTTTAGGCTGTGTACAAAAAGAAACTCTATGTTGCTTCCCCAATAAACAATTATCATAAGAGTTGAGTGACGAACCTTTGGCTAAGGGAACGAGGGACTTCCTTGCCAAAATCTGCAACCCTTTCTCACTCATATGAGCCAGCCTTTTATGCCACAAGTTTGGGGATGCACCATCTTCAACTACATTCACCTCGGACTTGCACACCTTCACGATTGTCTCGTACAGTGTGCAACACAAGTTGGCTCTCGCGACCAGCAATGATCCTCTAGTTAGCTTTCACGTTTTCCTGCTGAGTTGTTGACTATACCCTTCTCTGTCGAGTACCATCGAAGACAACAAGTTGAGTCGTAACTCCAATATGTGGCGCACATCCTTCAAAGTCACCGTACACCCTGCATTGGTCTGTACGATGATATCTCTAATTCTCACAATCTTTACAGTTCTTTCATTGCCCATCTTCACAATGCCAAGGTCTCCAGCCTTATACATTGTGAAGAGCTCACGTCTGGGAGTGCAATGATATGATGTAGCTGAGTCAACTCTGCACTCGACGATTCGATCTCTGATATGATCACAATCTCCACTTGCACAGAGTAACGTTTCACCATTTGCATTAGATATTGATGCAGTGGATGCGGTATTCCGGCCATTCGCCTTCTTATCATTACTCTGTTCTTGTTTAAGCAACCTACAATTTCGTTTCATGTGACCAAGCATACCACAATGGTAACATTTTACCCTACTCTGAGACTTGTATCTCCCCTTTGATTTGTCTCGTCCCTTCCATCCTCTGTTATGACTTCTGCCGCTGTTCTCCATGACGAGGGCACTCTCTGAGTTCTCCAAAGAAGCTTTTCTTCGCAGTTCTTCCAAGAACAATGCATTTGCAACTTCATCAACTTGAAGTCTCTCGACTTTGCTACAACTCAAAGTTGTTACCAAATTATCATAACTATCAGGTAAGGTACATAACAATGTACCGCTTTGTCTTTGTCCCCTATCTTCTCACCAACACTTTTGAGTTAACTTACGTTGCTGTTGAATACATTGAGGTGCTCTGACATTGTTAGATTCCTATATTGATTGGAGAGGGAAAAGTAGGCCTTATAAGGCTATGGATACCTCTCCCTCATAAGATGCGTTTTTCTGAGCGAGTGTGCTAGAAGAGCAAAACTGTAAGGGCTTGGCTGGGCCAAGGTCCAAAGCGGAGAATATCTGTGGGCGGGTGGTCTAGGACTGTTACAAAAGGCATTAGAGCCAGTACCTGGATCGGTATGTCAGCAAGGACATTGGGCCTCCAAGGGGGTGGATCTAGGCCTGCGTGCTAATACGGACGCTGGGCCTCCAAGGGGGGTGGATCCAGGTCTGTGGGCCAGCGAGAACGTTGGGCCTCTAAGGGGGGTAGAATGTTAGATTCCCATATTGATTGGTGAGAGAAAAGTAGGCCTTATAAGGCTATGGATACCTCTCTCTCATAAGACGCGTTTTCCCGATCGAGTGTGTCGGAAGAGCAAAACCGTGAAGGCTTGGCTGCGCCAAGGCCCAAAGTGGACAATATCTGTGAGCGGAGTGATCTGGGCTGTTACAGACACCTTAATGCCTTCCTTCATCTTTAAAGAGTATAATCACCACTTCAATAAGATCCAGTTTAGGAGTGACTTTGTCTGGTACAAGCTTTCCAGCTTCTTCCATAAACCGGCAGCGGTATTTTCTTCCTTCACGTTGAAGATAACTTCATTTGCTAGGCACAAGCGGATCGTCGACACCGCTTTCTCATCTAACTCGCCCCATTCCTCATCTGCCATGGTCAACGACTTCTTTTCCTTGCCAAGTAATGTTTTATGTTGTCCTCGCTGAATAAGGAAATCACGAATCCTGATCTTCTATAACTTGAAATCCTTCGTGCTATCAAACTTTTCCATCTCCAAGTGAGATTTATCCATAATAGCAACAAAAAAAAAACTTGGGCTCTGATACTAATTGTTGGGGCCCCGAGATTAAAACCCACTAATTATCGAGTTATGGACTTGGAAAATAATAATGTTAAAATAATTCGAAAATATAAATGAGACAGGCATAAAAATAAAGGATAGAAGAACACCCATATTTTACGTGAAAAACCCTCAGAGTACAGAGGGTAAAAAACCACCAGGGCCGACTGGCAAAAAATCCACTATGTAATCAACTTGTTGCATAGACATCGACAGTAATTGGATACGAACTTATTTTCAGGGACTACCACTCTATACTTGGAGACTCGATATATTAATTCTCTATGATTAATACCTCACACCCTGAAACACTCTTCTCAATTACAATATATACTTGCTCCATAGTCTCTTTGTAGAGTACAATATCATTCTGATTTTTCTTCGCTCTCTCACACACTCTCCTGCTCACTTTCACTCCCCCCATTGCTTCTCTTCCTCTCTGTTTTTCAATTGCCGAATGGAGAAAGGGCTCTATTTATAGAGCTCAACCTCTCACTCTATGCCAAATGTCCATGCGGTGCATTAAATGAGGAGAAGAATTTTGCTCCTTGCTATCTCCAAATCTTCAACGGGTTGTCAAGAGAAAGCTTTACTTATCAACAAGATTTGAAGGAAATGTGTGTGACAATTTTTCCTTATAGGGTCAGAGTATTAAATGCTCTTGGCCACCAACACTAATAAGGTGAAAATTTGTGTTTTATCTTCTAATCTAACTACAAGAGATGTTGCTGTAATCTTAGTATATTATCCTGGAAGTATTTTTTAAATCTACGGTATTATAGTTTTTTCCTTTGTATTGAAAAGTTGTTTACGTAAAAATTTGAATATAGATTCTACTTATTTTTGTATATTATTATTCATTTTAAAACATACAAAAATAAAAAAATGATTTTATGCATTATCAACCCATCTTTTTCCAATAATTTTTATCAGAAGATGATGTATATAGTAGCAAAAACTCACTAGCTTTCTGCGTACGTATGCTTAGGATGAGGTGATAAGCGGAGGGCCAATCACCGATCTCGGATCATATTAATACTGTCCTATAATGCTTTGAGTTTCAGCATGTCTGGTGATCATTCTTTTCACGTTAGCCGGTACCAAACCTACCTGTTGGTGACAACTCACCTCTTAACTTATGTTTCCTAACTCATAAGCATCAACAATTAATTCAACGACTTCTCTTGTGCTATTTTAGTGTTCAATTTTATACTTAATCATATTTAAAAATATAAGTTGGTCTTAGTTTATTGTTTTGATCCCTAATCCGATGTTTCAAGGATAAATCACAAATTCAGAGATGATGTAATTATAAATTATTACAATAAAGACGATAATGGAATTTAATCGCAATGTCATAATAGCTGTACTCGAATCTCTTAATGAATCTGAAAGGATCAATCTAAAATTGGCCTACATTATGTGGATGGTTTTTCAGACTATATGATATACATAGTTAAAAGATTGGAGAGCCAAAGTTGAAACTATATCCCACCTACACTTGCGCAAATTTGTACCTAAACTACTCCTACTCAGTGTGAAAGGTTAAAAAAATGTCAACTTGGCTTATCCGGTGTTTCAACTCAACTATTAACTCTAACCGATACACGGATGGAGCAGGCATGGGTTTTAACGTGTCAGTAAAAGACAAAGCTGAGTCTTAAAGGAAGAGAACATCCGCATTAATGTTTTTATAATGGTGGTCAATCATTCCCTACTATTATATAATTTGTGTTTGGATTCCATTTCCACCAACATCACCAACAGCTCAGCAGTCAGCAGCCATTGGAGGAGGCCTTTAGAAAATAAAGAACCATCTTCATCTTCAGAATTGTAAATTCAGAGGTCAAAAGGCCAACAACCCATGGCCTTTCTGTGTTGGATGACCTCAACTTCTCCAACCATTTTCTTCCATTTAAAAACATTCTCATACGTGAGACTTACAAG
>JAOQML010000007.1:15209806-15227147 GCA_027568935.1 Erythroxylum urbanii | reverse complement strand
TGTTGAATATTCTTATAGGAATTTAGATTTTTGATATTTAATTCTACAAAAGTTAAGTTTATAACTCTAATAAAAAACATAGAAAATATAATAATAATAATAATAATAATAATAATAATAATAATAATAATAATAATCATAATCATAATCATAATCATAAGAACAAGATCAAGAACAAGAGTAAGAACAACAACAACAACTTGTGTGGAGCCATAAAAATTATATATTTTAATTACAAAGATAAATATGGTATTTATAAATGTTAAAAAAATAAAAATCACTAAAATGTCACATGTATAAATAATAATTAAATGTTTAATTTCAATACGAATGTACATATGCGAAGTTTAAAAGTTTTGTATTGTAAAGTTAAAATAATTACTTAAAAATGAAGTACACTCCTTGTAATAGAGAACTACACTTTTTAGAAAGCCGTTATAAATTTATTTTATTTGCAAGTCCCACATTGCAATTTCGTTATAAAGTTATTATAACATGCAAATAAAATAAAATAAAATATTAAAAAAGTCAGGTCAGTGACGTCATCAAGTCGTTAGTAATTCCATTATAATGGGGTCAAATTTTAACATTTGCTAAAAGTTAGGATCTTAAGTGTCCCTCTAAAATTTTATGATTAAATTTGTCGAATGATGTAAACTTAGAGTCAAAGTCGACCCTTTTGTCAATTTTTTAAAAACATGGGTCCCACCTTGTCACGTCAGCAATGACGTCGTACTTGGGGCCTACAAAGATAAAATATTAAAAAAATACAGGTCAGTACTGATATGGCACTTAATAGACGGGGTTAAATTTTTTGTTATGGTGGGATTTAATTTTAACGTTTTCTAAATGTTAATGTCAAATTTGTCGGTTGGAGAAAAACTTATGGTCAAAAGTGATCATTTTGCCAATACAGAATTATCTAAAGTCTAATTATTAGGTACGAAGAAAACATAAGTCCATTTATACAAATGTTTCATAAAATATTATGAATTTTAATTGTAGATTTATGTGTTTGAAATTTTAACAAGTTATGCGATTGATTTCTAAAATTTCAATTTCATGGAGTTATGTAAATTATGTTGATAAGTCGGTGCAGGATCCGATCCCATGTACAACAGAATAAAAATTAAACTTTTTTGTATGATTTTCTAAAAGCCAAGTTCACTAAAATTCTATAAAATGATTAATACGTAAATCATAATAAAGCATGAATCTTATTTCATACCTTATTATTATGAAGTTTGGTCATTTTCTTGTTTTTTTATGAACCGCTTATTAAATCAACTTATTTTAACTACCGTAGATATATAAGTATCTGACCTCTAATAGTATCTGCAAAACATGTTGAAAGAATTCTACAAATGTTGTGAAGAGGGTTAGGTAAGGAGTACTAGCTCCCTTAAAGCATAAGTTTATTTATGATAAGTTTTGGACATTATAGTAATTTAATTGAATTTAATTTCAATTAAACTTTAATTCTAATTAAATACTAATTACGCTCAAATAAGATTCAATATTTTATTTTAATTTTTATTTATTAAATATTTCATATTTAATCATAAAATTTCTCAAACTTTTTACTTAAGTCCAACTTGATTAAAATATTTTTTCTCTCTTCAATCCGTTCTTTTTATACGACCTATTAGGTTCTCAAGTATGTTAACAATGAATATGAATTATGCTAACAATGGATATGAATTATAACTCTAAATCATATTTAGAATTGGATAAATTAAACTCTTTTAATTTATCTTTAGTTCTCTAATTAAACAGTTTATGTCTATATATCAAGATTGACATTTAGTAATATATCACGACCACCCAAGTATTTAGGAATATGAAAATAGTTTTGACTAATCCTTGTGCAAATTTTTTTTGTATAATTCAATCATTTTATTATAAATATTTCAATGAATCATAGAGCATGAAATTAATGTCTACTCTATTTGAATCCATTTATTTTAGTTCTCCACCATTAGCAATTGATTTAATTAATGTCATTTTTAATCTATTTTACAAATTATCATTTCACCTTAGTCAATGATTTTTCGAATCAATACTAATTGAGAACAATTGAACGTTTTTCCTAATCACTTTGGGATGATGAATCCTATATTAATTACTTAACTATTTTTATATAGTTCATGCTATATCCAATGACTATCGAATGAGTTACCCTTCATTATAATAGGTCATAAGTTGTAGCAAAGCATAGAAATTCCTATATGAGATAATTTTGGAGATCTCAAGTTAAATGATCACTTATATAATCATCACAATGAAAATATCTATGACATACACATAATGTTTTAAATGGATTTTCAATATAGTTCATGTCAGTGAACTTCTTTAAGAAGCACCCACACATTTGTTTCAGTATTTTCATATTTAATTTATGAAATCAACCACTTCTTTAATAAAGAAAAACATAATGTGTACTAATCTTTTTAAGTTCTATTAATGTTTAGTTTCAATATAATAATAACTACGAATAATTGAAGAATAATACATAAATGTAATACGAATATCATAATTATAATTTAATTATAATGCCATTTGTAATGTATATTTATCTCATAGACTTCATCATATAAATATAATATGTATAAGATAAATAATACATTTCAATAATTATGTCACTAAACTACAACCAACTAATTGACTATATAGCATAAACCAACAAATTATTGCAATTCATTCCGAATTATACTATTTGTAGTTGATATTACATTAGTTGTTATATGTTCTTGACCAAACTAGTCTAAATAAAGTATAAAACAATATTTATTTTACAAGAAGAAGTTAATTAAAAATATTAATTTACTATTCTATACAAAAGGCATATAAGATCAAATTCAAGTTTTATAATAAATTATTCCAAGAACTAATTTATATATTAAAAAATTATAGTAGAATTCATTTGACATGTAAACATATTTTAAAACATTACATAAATTTATTGAACAATATTTTCTTAGCCTTTGAATCACGTGAAGTAAAGTAATTAGTAAAAATAATGTGAAGATATGCCACTGATCTATTTTTATATGAAATAATTCCTATGAAAACATGATAATATCTTTTTTCTTCTCAAAAATTAATACGACTTGCTTTGGATCTTATATCGTGTAAATGATTGCGTGGAGAAACTTTTTTCATCATCTGATAATCCCATCATTGGCATTTATGGGGATTATTACTATAAACTTGCATGAAAGCGTCACTTGAAACAATTTTTGGTCAGTTTAAAAAACTGCATGACGTAGTGTTGTGTTCTAAATGAAATAATGAGGGGTTAGTTATCATTTCCAATTAAAGCCACAGTAATATCACAGATTAGGAAATTGCATTTCCAAAATAAATAAAATTAAATTCTTGTTGGACATTAAGTAATAATAGAGTATGAAACGTCACAACAGTCCCTTCTTCACTCTTCTTTCCGGAAAAGGATACATGCTACCGTAACAGATGCCCTCCAAATTTTACTCACTAAATTCCAATTCACTGTACCTTTTTCAAGGATTTTTGATATAACATTCCAAAGTTTCCTTTTCAAAAATGGGATGGCAGTTGCATCTTGCGTTCTATGCTATCCTATGGCGCAAGTGCTTTTGTCAGGTCTTGTACTTGCTGCGTTAGTCTGTCGGTAGCTCCGTCAGGACGGAGTTAACTTAACGGTCGACTAATACGAAGCGTGCGATCTCAACTGGTGGCCAGGTGTCATAACTTCGATGCTTTCAAACAGGTGCGTCCCACCTTTTAACTTTGATTGAGACTAGAATCGCTCACTTGAATGTCAAAGTTTCCACTCGCCATTCCCACGCTCACTTGTGGAAACACGGAGCTGTGGAGGTGAGATCCAACGGGTGCGAAACCATACCCAGCCGGATGTAATATCTCTACAAGGAGACAGATGTACCCTAACACTATCATCGTTAGCCTGGCCTTTATTGAATACTTGACATCTTCGCTTTGTATTGTTAAGTATTTAATGCCACCAATGGTAGATTTGTTCTTAGATACATGAGTAGACATATTATTATACTAAGAACAGGGCAAAGTTTTAAAACACTTGTAGTCCTCGCAATGAATAGCGGGCTGATCGCATTTACATTCTATGCTTTCTTATGTACTCAGAAAATGCATTAACTTTCCAATATAGGAGACGGCAAGTAATTATTTCATAGGAAGCCATACATCGACTGCTAACCAACCTGTCTTCCCTTAAACAACCAAAGCTTTTCTTCTTCTTTTCTCCACCTACACATCATAAGAGACAAGTGGTGCAAATCAGTGAAGTAGTCTGAGTTGTTGGAACGTTATAATATTCATATGACTGAGAGAAGTTATCACCCACTAGGAATGATAACAGCGATCACCAGAAAATTCATTTATTATTTTGAATTCTATGTTGGTATTTGGCCAGTCGATCCCTTTAGAATCCTTATCCTGTTCTAGAAATGGATAATCTTTTTCCCTTAGTGGAACCAACGTACTCTGTCTTCGTTTGTGATGTACATGAACAAGTTTTGGCTGTTTATTGGCGGTTAACTGATAACATATTAACATAATTAATTTGACGAGCTGTTTATTTAAAGATGTTTAGTAAAATTAAATATTTAGTGTTAACTATTTATGTATAACATAACTTACGAAGACGTGAATTAAAAAAAGTATTTATTTTGTTAAGTTTGTATAATTCTAGTTTGTCAATTGTTTACTTTCTAGATATATAGAAACTGGATAAAGTATTTATTGCTTTAAGAGAGAGACAGCATTATTTATTGCTAATTCTTATGAGAGAGACATGGCTAAAACAATATTAGTATTTAGTAATTAGTATTATTCAATCTTATGGCTGGCTAATTTAATATAAAAAGTATTTAGTTGAGATTTTTGTATCCAAGCCATTCTATATTTAATTGAAATTCTTCTATCCAAAGGAAAAACAGTGAATTTCAATTCATCTATAAAATCATGATATAAACGCAGCATTATTACATGTTTATGCTTCAAACAAAATAAATGCTTGTTTTAGTAGTTACATTATTTTTTATATCGTACAATAAGTTCTAAATCTTCTCCTTAGGTCCTAAAGCTTTAGAGAAAGAGGAAATATAAACCCTTTTCAGAATTTTAGAATAGGGGAGGATAAGATCTATAGCCGAGTTAATCCTAGCCATACATTAAAACTAATAAATTATATATCTGTGAATCTTCGGGGATGCTTACGTTGTTTAGTTTGTCTTGATTATATTTGCTGTATAATACCTTAGGGAAAAGATTAAAAATCGAACCCAATAATACTTACAAAATGGACGATAATTAATTAAAGAATGTTAAACTAATAAACAACAGTAATAGTTTATCCATCTCTATGCTGGATACGGTAAAGAATGAATGCACAGTACTACTCAACTAATCAAAGGATGCCAAAAAATCTGTAGGAAATCACATAGATTAAAGGATCAGATCACTAGATATGCATAATTATGAATAATATCACTTATTTGGATATTATATATAATTTGAATCACAGACTCTTTCCAATGCCAATATTTTTGAAAACAAAAAAGAGAAAATATCCATTCAAACTTTCAAAACTTATCGTTTACATTGGAATGAAAATATAACTTCTTTTTAAATAGTTATTTACATATAACATTAAACTCTTTCAAAGGTGTTTTAGTGACTATCATCTTCCACACACACATCAATGTGTTTTTGAGTAGATATTATATAATAAATCCTAAGTCATACCTCACATTAATTTCTTTTGATCTCATTTGTTTCATCACATTACAATTGTTTTCAATTACCCTATTAAAAAATGGAGGTCACCTTTGAATATGTTTTGTGTTGAGTCTTTAAATGTAATGACCTTCCTCTATTATGAATTTCTTCATATCAAATTTAATCTGCTTTCCTAGAATTGTTCTATAATCATATATGATCTGCTAGTAACATTTTAAAGTAGCGAACCTTAAATTTAATTCTCAAAAATTAAACAAGAGTAATCTCAAAGGTCTCACATAATGTAAGAAAAGACCTTATGCCTTATTATGCGAGTCTTTAAATGCAATGACCTTCCTCTATTATGAATTTCTTTAAATAAATTTTAATTTGTTTTCCTATAATCGTTTTATAAGATCACATCATATATGTTCTACTAGTAACATTCTAAAGTAGCAAACCTTAAATTTAATTCTCAAAAATTAAATAAGAGTAATCTCAAAGGTCTCACACAATGTAAGCAAAGATCCTATACCTTATATTAATCCATTCATGGTTGTAGTTTCACACATGGTACGAGTTATGTGTTATGGAATTGACTCATATTATCTTCATGTGAATGTCTTTCATTCACAAAATACTGTACAAATGTTAATTCAAATATACTGATTAGCTTGAGTTCATTTATTATCCAAAATAAAATGTTTCAAAACTCGCATATTACAAGTTATGACAGATAGTGTTAAATATTTGAATTACATAATGGACATATATTGTTTCATATTTGAATCACATAATGGGTTAGAAAAAGAAACTTCGGCTTTTTTCGAACCTACACGCTCTTTTATCCAAAACAACTTAAACCGACCATTAAACCGCCCCTCTTTTTTTTTGTTTGAGTAACCTGAACTAGCCAAACCTTCTCCTCCAAGGCATCATACCTGATAGTTTACTGTTAATGGAAAACTTTGGTTCTTTGCCTTAGCTTCCTTGATTCACTTCCACCTCTTCTCCGACCAAAATCAACCTTATAGATCGATCTCCCAAAGACTTAATCCCTAACTTTCCACCATAATCTGGCTCCAAGGATCCGTCTAGTACTAATATCACCTAAAACTCTATAGATCCACCTCCCAAAACTTTAAGCCCTAAATTTCCACCACTACTTGGCTCCAAAGATCACCTACTACTAACGTTACCTTGGAAAAAAAGGCAAGGAACAAAGTTATTGGAGATCCTAACTCCTTTCGCACTCTGCACTTCATTCCTCCATCTTCAAAAGATAACCTAATGGCTCCTCCAATTGAGATCTTAAACAAGGTGCGAAGAAATAGAGCATAATACTAGTTATAGATTTCCTTGATAGAAGACTAGCCTTCTTAGTGGTAAACCAGTAGGCAAACTCCAACTGAAGGAAGCTAGGTGTGGAAAACTATTTGATAACCAAAGATGACCTCTTTATCTTCATGTTTGCCACTAAAGAATAGGCAATGAAAATACTGAAGACAAGCCTTTGGTATATTCATGGTAAATCACTTATATTAAGAAAATGAAAGCTGGGGTTCACTCTAAATAGAATTGAGCCTCAGACCATTCTAATATAGGTAGACTTTCATCATGTTCCCCCTGAATACTAGTCCTTAGAAAGCACGAGTTACTTGGCTAATGAGCTAGGAAGACCTATCACCATTGATGATAATATAACTAACCTTCAGAGGATTGGCTTTGCAAGAATATGCATGGAGATAATGATAGAAAAAGAACTCCCGAATGTTATACAAATAATGAAACTAAATGATGCATATGAGCTGATAAAGTATTCAGTAAAGGTTACTTACTCATAGAGAACCTTAAAGAAAGGAATGACCAAAGTGTGGAAGCCTAAATTAACCATTGGAATAATTGGAACCAAAAAGCATGGTAAACAAGTTATGAGTGATCAATCCTTAATGAATGCCCCATTGTAAGTAGATGTAACAAAGGTTTAAGGAAATACTCGGAGCTAGGTGGAAGAGAATAGGTTGAATAATGAAATAGTCATCCCTAAAAGGCACTACTCCTCTTCAGAATCTAACATCCCTGATGATGGAGGATAGGAATTACCATATACTACTCCTTAGTTGCAACTTAGGAAAATCATGTACAACCTTTCTCTGAAATTAATCCTAAATCTAGATAGAAGGTAGCTATAACTATGGATCCTAGTACTAGTAATCCTAGAAATAGGAAGAAAAAATCCAAAACTAAGAGATGATTATGAATTTTCCAATATGGAATGTAAAAGGGATAAATTTCCCTAATAGATAGATGACTCTTAAGGATGTGCTAACCTTCAATAAGCAAATTTTTATTGGTCTCATTGAGACCAAAATAAAGGAGGACACATCCAGAAATGGTCTTTAGTTTTACAAAAAGATTGGACTATTTTAAGCAATCAATCCTCTCACCTAAATGAAAGAATGATTATAGCTTTTGATTTTGCACAATTAAAGCTTATTAATGTCAGTTATTCTGATCAATACATACATTGTTAGATGTTGATGACTTAAACAGGTAGGAGGCTAGCTATTACTATGGTATATGTAGTTAACTGGAAATACCAACATATTAAATTATGGAATGAGCTCTATAAACTGGCATTTAGCTCATAGATTCCATGGCTATTAATAGGAGACTACAACTATACAATGTATCATTTTGAAACAGAAAGTAACATACCTCTCTTCATGGATAGATACCATGAATTAGTTGTTCTAACTTCAAGGCTGGGACTAACTAATCTCAGGTTCATTGGGTCTCTCCTCACTTGATGTAACAAGAAACCTGGGGATACATTTATGAGAAGGAAACTAGATAGATGCCTTGATCTCTGGCTTAATGAATTCCAACATAGCTATGTTCATTTTGGTAACACATTGATATTATATCACTCTACAATTGAGGTAGGAATTGGTTATTTATCTCATAAGAGGAAAACTCCCTTTCGATTCTTTAACTCTTTTTAAAGTATCCTATGTTGAATCTAACCATATTAAACTCAATTAAAGGTGACATAAATGTTCAAAGTTTGGCAAAGTATTTAACTCTCTTTAAAGAGGAATGTAAGCTATTACTGAGGAACAATAAGGATCCTATACTAATAGATAAGAAGGAAACATTAATATCCCTCAACTTTATATAAAAAGCCTTTAGAGATCACCCAAATGACCCCATACTGAAATAGAAGGAGTCTGATGAATTGAAACAATATTGCAAATCCCTAGAAGCTTACTACTCTCAATTTAGGCAAAAGGTTAGAGTTATATGGCTAAGAGAAGGTGAAAGGAATTTAAATTTTTTTTATAAGGTTATTCAGGGAAAAAGGAATAAAGCCAAAATCCCCTCACTTATTGACTCTGATGGGATTGCCAACCAAAAGAAATTCAAAGAGATGGCAAGTAACTACTACTCTCAATTATTGGGAAGAAGCAATGCAATTAAGGAATTGCCTTCAGAGGTGTTCAATTCCTTAAAGGGATCCATTTTTGAACATGAAGTTGAAGCTCTTAATAAAATGGTCACACAGGAGGAAATTAAATCCACCTTTTTTTTATTAATCCTTATAAGGTACCTAGCCCAGATGGATTTAATCTTAGATTCTTTTAGGCTAATTAGGGTCTCACAGGTTATTTAATTGTGCATACTGTCCTTGACTTCTTTAAGGAAAGTTACATACTAATAATCTTAAATAAAACTTTTGTATTCTTGGTATCTAAGGTTCCTAATCTTGAGAATTTGAGAGATTACAAATCTATTTCATGTTGTGATATTATGTACAAGGTGATCTCCAAGATCCTAGCAAATAGATTAAACGAGACCCTTCTAAGCTTTTATTAATCCAAATCAGGGAGTTTGTGTTAAAGAAAGGAACAATGGAGACAATATTTGCTTGGCTCAGGAACTTCTCAGGGGTTATACCTCAAATAAAGCCATTAGAAGATGTGTCTTTAAAATTAACTTCACAAAAGCTTTTGATTCTTTTAGCTAGCAATTTATTCTTAACTTTTTTAACATATCCTAGTTTTCCTACAAGATTTGTGCTTTAGGTTAGAGCTTATATCTCAACTGTCTTTTATACAGTCTTAATCAATGGTGAACCCTCTAAAACTTTCAGAATTACTAGTGGATTAAGAAAAAGAGACCTATTTCTCCCTTTCCTCTTTATAATTTCAGTAGAGATGCTTAGTAAAATTACAGAGATATACCATGACAACTTCCTAAGCTTTAGTTTACATTATAAATTCAAGAAATTAAAGATATCAAAATTAGCCTTTGCTAATGACCTTCTGATGCTATATTGAGCTGATAAGGAGTTAATAAGCTTATTACGAAAATAATTGAATCCTTTAAAGATATCTCTGGTCTCAACTTTAATCCTAACAAAAGTTCCGTATTCCTATCTAGCTCTACATATTCACTGGAATGCATTATTCCTGTCTCACTTAGTATTAAGGTGAAAGCTTTACCATTTAAATATCTAAGAGTCCTTATCTTTATTGGAAGATTAGTTGCAGGAGATTGTAACCCCTTGATCAATAATATAGGGATGAGGATAAATTCCTATTGTAACAGTTGCTTGTCCTATAAAGGGAGGATCTAGTTAGCAGTGAGTTTACTTAAGAACCTTACTGGCTATCCCACTCAGCCATCCCTAAATAAGTTTTCAAGAGGATTGAAAAGCTAATAAAAAACTTCATTTAAAGGGAATCTAAAAATAACACTGAGGCCTCCAAAGTGAATTGGAACTCCCTTTGTTTGCAAGACCAGAAGGAGGAATATGGATGGATTCTACTATTACACCTAACACAACTTTACTTGCAAAAATGCAATGGATGATTTGCTCTGACGAAGAGAATCTTTGTGTCAAATGGATTCATATATATCATACTAAGGAGGGGGATTTATGGAACGTTGAAATCAAACCTACACAACCTTATATTAGCTACTAAGCCTTTGATGCAAAAGTTCATTATAAAGTTGGAAATGGTTGTAAGTTTGATTTGAAAACTGGTTATCTGTTGGTCCACTCTATAAATTCTCAAACCTTACCTCACTGAGAATAGCAATTCCTACTAGCACTAAAGTCTCAGACTTCATCAGGAGACAATGTACCCAGCCTTATCATAATGCTAGAGGGTTGCAAAATATCCTACAGTTAATCATAGAAAGCCTTCCAGAACTTGAAAACCTAATTTAATACTCTAGACAGAGGAAAAACATAAGACATTCTCTATCAAAACATATAAGAATCTTATAACTACACATGCCCCTAAAGTCAACTAGTTTAGGATGGTTTGGAGCTCAACAATCCATCTTCCTACTCCTTTGTTCTCAAGCTAGCCATTAAGAAAAAATTGACTACCAGAGATAGAATAAAGTTCTCAATTGACTCTAGATATTGTTTCCTTTGTGGAGTTGATCTGGAGAGCCACTTGCACTTGTTCTTTGATTTTCACTACTCTAACTATATGGGGAAGTAGGTGTATATGAACTATTTAACATTTAATGTAGCGTTTGAGAGTGATCAAACATTGCTGAATGGTCCAATGCAATCCTATTGAAACGGAAGGTTATGTTTAAGAACTCCAAAATTAATGAAGGAATAGTATGGTCTACATTTCTCCTAAAAATGAGGCTAGCTACATTAGCCACTGAATTGTTACACACGATCTCACCGTAGTTAAAACTCAAATTAGCATTATGATTTCATCGAGGTAAAAAGAACAAGTCAAGCTCATTGTAAAAAAAAAACTTCTAAAAAGGTCACAAAGATTTACAGTTCTTATATTTACAATATCAATATTATGGATGACTTGCAAAGTCGCATTCTAGATGCCTTCTGCTCTACTGAGACTAGATCTCCCCATCTTTAAAACATACAAATGATCTCAGATGCTTTGGGAGTGAGTGTATTGCTAGTGCATTAGATGATGCCACGTATATTAATTGCATATACTTTTCTATTGTCTATAAGTTAGTCGATGGCTTATTAAAGTTAAACATATGTGAAATTGTAAATTTTATTTATTAATGAATACTTGTCCTAACTTTCTAAAAAAAACTTTGTACCAACTTCTTTGAAATTTAGGGCAGCATTTATGGTTTAAGTTTTTTACTCTCAATTATCACCTAGATAATAAAATTTAAACATTCCTTATCTCTTGTGATCACAAATTACTTGAGGTGATTGCTTGTATTAGAAAGCTAATCTCTGATCTATCTTATGTGCTCTTGATTCATATCTCTATATATATTTACATAAAATAAATAAATATATTTATAAATAAAGTATTATATCATGTATAATCTCTATTAAACGTTCTCATTCAAATATGAAGTTACAATAAATGAACATACAAAGAGAAATGTTTCTTATTACATTTCAATATCTATGTAAACCTAGTGACTTCACATGCCTAATATACACATTTATGAAAATTGGCTTTGTGATTTAAGTCTGCCACCATATCTCGTGTCGATATATACTTCATGTTCACTTCTCCTCGTGTGACTATATCTTTCACATAATTATACTTGGTATCTATAAACTTGGTTTTAAAATGAAATTTGAGATGTTTTGTATAAGCCATTGCTGCTTGATTATCATAATTGATAATCACTAGTTCAATTTCACTTTTAGTGACTCCAGATGAACTAAGAATCATCAAAGTCATATAGCTTTTGGTATTACTGTTAAAAATTCTACAAATTCAACTTCCATTATAAACATTGCAATGCAAGATTATTTCTTACTTTTCCATAATAATGCTTTATTATTAAGTAAGAAAATAAATTTGGAGGTATATTTTCTTTTATCTAAATCTCCTCCACATTCTACATCTGTATATCTTTGTATATATATGTCAATACCTTGATAGGATAGTGCATAGTCCATTGTACCTTTTAGATACCTCAATTTTCTGTTTACTGCTTTCTAATATGGCTTATCTTGAATTTAACTAATATTTACTCACCATTCTAACAATATAACAAAAATATGGTCTTATACACATCGTTGCATACATGAGACTTCCAACTATACTAGAATATAGATTTTTCTTCATTTGCTCCCTTTCTTGTGGCATAGATGGGAAAAACTTCTTGCTGAGATCTTCACCTTTAGCAATAGAATTACCTATTTGTTTGCAATCTTACATAGATAATCATTTGAAATCTTTTGGATGTTTGCAACTTCACCCATAACTTTCATCTCAAATTCAGATGACAACTAATCGTTAATTTGCTTAACAAACTCATAGTTATTACAAGTAATTAACATGCCATCCATATATAAAGATAAAATTGTAAATTTATCTTGGGATCTCTGAATATATGTACAGTGGTTTTCATTAACCTATGAAAATCATATGAAAGGATTACATTATTAAAACATATATACCACTACTTTAAAGACTTGTTCAAACTATAAGTCAATTTTAATAATCGACACACTCTATGTTCTTAGTTTGTCTTTGTAAACCTATAGCTTGTTCTATATAGATTTCTTCATCTAATTCTCCATTTAGAAAAGTAGTCTTTACTTCCATTTGATGTAATTCAAGATCCAAACTAGTTACTATAGCCAAGATTAGATAAATTGAAGCAAACCTCACAATAGGAGAAAATGTTTTGTTATAATCAATTCCCTCTTGTTGTGTTTATCCTTTCATTACGAGGCATGCTTTGTATATTTTAATACTACCATCAACGTTTTGTTTTATTTTAAGAACCCATTTGTTCCTAATAGCTATACACCCAAAAGGGGATTAATCTAGTCCGATACTTGATTAATCTTAACGAAGTCATTTCTTCTTTCATTGCTATAATCTATTTTTCTTTATCAAGACCATTAAAAGCCTCATATACATTCCTTAGCTCATTATCGTTTTGTGGGATCATCATATGAATTTCCTTTTCTATGTCAAAACAATGTTAGGGAATAAATCCTCAATTACTTCATTATAAATGGGATTCATCAGTTATAGATTCATGAATTTTCTGATTAGTCAAACTTAAGTTAGATACCATGGGTAAACTTTTAGTAGGTTGTAATATAAATTAATTTTGAGTCAATTATTTCATATCCAAATTGCTCCTACTGGGTTAAAGTTTCCTATCTTGATTCCTTATATCATAATTATGCTACTCAAGAATCTCATATAAAAATACTTTTAATATTTCAACCTGCTTTAAAAAATCATTATTTAAGAATGTTGCATCTTATAATTCAAATTCAATTACAATTTTGCTACCTTGTTCTCTTATAAACACATACCCTTTTGAGTTTTCATAATATCTAATAAAGATACTTTTCTTCCCTATTAGGCCTAGTTTCCCACCTTTATGAGAGATATCATAAACATAGGTAGCATCCCTAGGGTCTAAGAGTTGTCATGTCAGGTTTTCTACCTATCTATAACTCATATAGAGTGCTTGGTGACTAATTTGATAAGCACTTGATTAAGTACATACGTGGCTATTAGCAAAGTATCACCACAATAGATGATTGATAAATTTGCCCTTTGTCATTATAGACCTAATCATTTATATTAACATTCTGTTACATCTTTTTGTTACACTATTTTTTCGTGGGTTTCTAGGAATAATCAACTATCTATCTATTCCTTTTTCATCATATAGCATTTTGAACTTACATGACAAGTACTCTAATCCTTAATCAGTTCAAAATGCTTTTATCTTCCTTTTTAATTAATTCTCTTCTAATTTCATATCCTTGATGAAATAAATTAATGCTTATAGTTTGAAAAATCAAGAAGACGTGAGCATACTGGGTATGGTCATCAATGAAAGTGATAAAATACACAGCCCTATGTCTTTTCCTTACATTCTTTTGATCACAAATATTAAAATGCACTAATTGCAATAGGGATGAAGCTTGCGTTCCCTTTCAAAAGGTTTTCTAACCATTTTACTAGCTAGCTAATATTCCCACATAGTTAGATCTATTTGACTTAGATTACCTAAAAGGCCCTCTTTAGCCAATTGACTTATACGATTTTGACTGTTATTACATAGTCTAGCATGTCAAAAGACTACATTATTATTAGAAATACTAGATGATGTCAATAATGATTAACTAATATTATTATTTTTAGCCACATCTAGTAAAATAAAATAATTAACCATAAAGCCATAAACATAATAAATATTTCCAAGGTACAAATCCATTCCATCATTATTCAAGTTTACATGAAAATGAAGTTTAACTAACATTAACACATAACAAAGATTCTGTCAGATTTATGGAGCATATAATATTTCATGTAAGATAAAGGTCGATCACCACACAAGACTAATTTGCATGTGCCAATCACTTGTATAACAACTTTGGAATTGTCAACTACATAAAGCCATTTTGTTCCATGTGAGATCTTTTGAAACTCTGTGAAGGCATCTCTATCCTTTGCTACATGGTTGGTTACTTGTGAGTTTGTAATCCATAAAGGATGTTATTCAATCAGAAAAATATAACAAGAAACATTCACTAAACAAATTTATATACTATAATGCTATTCCTTTTTAGGCTTGTTGTAATCATGAGTGAAGTGACCCTTATTACCACAATTATAACACTTGACATGTTTCATATTCCTTTTCTTAAAAGGACACTTGGCCTTTCCATTTTGATTCCATTTAGCCTTCATGGAGTTTTGAGTAGAGTAGTGGTGTCTTTTGTTCTTGTCCACTTATGCCTACTATGATGCTTGCATTTCTTGTTCATAACTCTATGTGAGCTAGAGCTAATTGCATATACCTCAAAAGACATCTTTGAGGCTTCTAAAAGCCTTCTTCCAATATAAGATGCCATGCAACTTCTTTCATGGTCTTAATTCTCTCATGATAAGTCAGATGTATCTTGATGTGCTCCCAACTATAAGGTAATGAGTAAATTACAACTTGCATTTGTTGCTTATTAGACAACTTGTGTCCATCATCCTTAAACTCACTTATCATATTTGACATTTGCCTTAATTTTTTTTCATTTTATGATATGGGGGATTTATATATATATCAAACTTGATAGTGAGTGACTGTATCTTAGTCACTAATGTACCCCTAAATTGTGCAGCTAATGCAAACCATATATACTTAGCAGTTTCATATTTTTTGAACTCAAACATGATGTCATTGTCTATACTGTTGAGTAACATAATGCTAGCCAATGAGTTATTCTTCTTCTATAGCTCATATGCATCACGACCCCTTTTATGTTGGGTTGTATTTCCCTCTTTAGGAACATCTATGGTTATGTTTAATGGCTTAAAAGCCTCTTACTCCGCCATCATATATTGGATTTTCATGCTTCATATTTCATAGTTGTTGCCTTTTAGTTTCTTACCCTTGTTGAGTTCAACGACAATGTTCTTTGAAGCAGTATCAATTGTTGAAATACTAAGTTTCTACAAATAAGAGAAAATTACATTACACACATCAATGTCATATAAATCGTGTAAAGAGTGACTAATTAAATTTCAAATGCTTATAAAAGTGAAAGATCACAAATGTGTTTAGTCATCATTCATACTACAATTGAGTACTAGTATCATAATCGATATGAATTCGTTACATATAGTACATATCAAATATGATGTAAGCATGTGTGTTCATAAATGAACAAACTATAAAATGGACAAACTACATGTAATTCATTACAACATATTTCATATAACATAAGTTGTTTGTTTAATATACAAATTGTCTATAAGTAATCAATATGAAATATTTCCAACTATTTTTATAGGGAACTTATGAGGTATAAAGTTCTAATTACTTCCCTTCTTCAAATTTCCTTCATAAATATTGTCATTAGCCAATCATATGTCTTCGTTTAAGGTGTTTCCAAATTCTAAAGCATTCTCAACAGTTCACCTTCAGGTTATGGTAGTTAAAAATAAAGTCGTATACCTTACTTCAACTTATGTGTAAGCCAAACAACCATTGAAATACAATTTTTATATCAAATTATTAACTGTTAATATGTGTTGTGTTAGGTATTCTCCATGTTCCATGCATATATTGAATAATCGCACTAATATGAGGATGACACATCTCATCAATGATGCAGTATGGAGAAGTCTGAGTTTCTTCTAAATAATTGACAGTCTCCTAAAAACAAAATTTTGGGCATCAGAGGCTTATATACAAATACCTATACATAAATGAATTATTTTACTAACACACTAGGAACCTTTACTATTATAATATAGCTTATAATTTTAATTGATTAAATTCATTTATTTAGAAACATTGAAACATATTTCTAACTTAATTTATCATCTAAAGAAATTTTAATTAAATTAGAAACTTGTTTGTAATGATATTGAATAATTTTTAATGTTAATTGGATTTGAAACTTATTTCTAATTCTTGTTATCCTTGAACTAATCAACTTATTCTTCTTCTTCTTCTTCTTCTAGTCGTCGTCGTCATCATGATGATGATGATGATGATGATGATGATGATGATGATTATAATAATAATAATAATAATAATAATAATAATAATAATAATAATAATAATAATAATAATAATAATAATAATAATA
>JAOQML010000007.1:15188118-15201128 GCA_027568935.1 Erythroxylum urbanii | reverse complement strand
AATATGAAATTTTATTTTTTTTATCAAAAAATCTTAACTACAAAGATATTTTATATTAATATGAGTGAAAGCACAAGCAAAGTACTAATTTCTTATTCTCTTTTTAGTATTCTTAAAAGAATTTAAATATAAATGTGATATTTGATGAGAAATTCATAAAAGTCATATTGTTCCAAGCACAAGCATAAGCAAACCAACAATATTTTTCTTTTCCTTTACTGCTATAAAATATTACAGTTTATTAAAATTTTTAAAGATAAATTGATATTAATAATTAAAAGAGTATAAAGGGTGTAAGAAACAAAAAGAAAAGAATAGTAAAGATGTGTGTTGATGGAGTGTCTTTTTCTTCAATTTATTTTAACTTTTTTAAATTACAATTTAATCCTTAAAAATTTTGATATTTCAAATACCGGCCAGTAATAACCGATACAAGACACATGTTTTGGGTACCGTTCCTTTGGCCAATACATTACATACTAGCTAGTACTAGCCGGTAAGGAACGATATCCATAAACATGCTCCAAATATGTAGAACCATTATGACACATGCAACACGCATGCCTTATACACAACAATACGCCCGTCATCTCATAGCAGGTATAGAACACGCTCTAAACATGCAGACGTCCCAATCGTTCCAATTGTCTCAAACACATGCCCCACAAATGCCAAAACTAGGTCCAATGCTTGGTCCCCACATGCACCAGTTGTCTGGCATGCATGTATCACACACCAAACACTACCGAAAGCCTAGGCTTCACCTAGATGCTTCTTTATGTTGCATCCCGATTATTAATTTTTTTAAAAAAAATAAAAACGACGTCGTTTTGAGAGAAGTGAGCGAGTCACGGATTGGGCCGGGTTAAAAAATTAGTTAAGTTAGATCGAGCTATAATTGTTATCCCTAAAAAAAGGCAATTTTGACAACTTTTCTAGTGATTTTTCTCCATATTTTGACAATTTTTGCTAAAAAAATCACTTAAAGTCTATTTTTTAGGTTGTTTTTTCAGGCAACGCTTGTTCAAAATCAATGCAAACAAAAAATATGCAGTTTATACAAGCAAAAACAGATTAATTTCTTCAATTTTCTTGTGGAGAAATTTGAAAATATCTGTTCAAATTCATATGACCATGAAACTACTATGATACCACATGTTAAACGTAATACGAATTTTAACTATAGGTTCATGATTAACCATGAGCTTGTATAAATGGAGAAAATGCGAAAATTTACATATTTTGTTATCCATTTCTTAATGAACAAGCTGCTCCATGTATGAACAAGTTGTTCAAACTTATATGAAAGTTAATAATTTTATGTTATTAACGTCATTTTATTTCTTTCTTAATGCGTGGGCTCTCAATGGGCCTGAGAAACCATACATCCACAAAATTACTTAAGCTGGTGGTAAGAAATCTTAGCAATTATCTATAGTAATGTTATCGGACTTTTCCATCACAGATCCAATAAATAACTAGTTCATATTGATTATGGATCATTTTGTTCACCGGACTTCGATCTATTTAACTATATTTTTTATTGGGTTTCTTTATTATCATTAATTTGGATCAAATTCTATTTTCTTAACCTTAATTTTATAAAACTTGTAATTAATAATTGTCTAAGATAAATTTTTAAAATTCAAACATCTTGAGGGGGTATAAACCTAAGTTTCTTAAAATTGGTGGTAACCTTGACACTTGACTCTAAATTTTTCTAATTATAGGAAGAGAAAAATAAGAATCAGAAAAAAAAAAAAAAGAAAACAGGTTCTAGAACTTGAGCAGACCTGAGTTATGTCAAGGTTGAAAGTAGAGGGGAGATAAGAGTTTTTAAGATAGGAGAGTTCAGATATTGTAGTTAAAGTAGAGACATCAAAAAAGAGAAGGAAGAAATGGAAATGAACTACTCCGAGATAATCAACAGAAGAGTACACAGGAGCAAGCATATAGCCTCCTTTCCCTGACGAAAAGTAGGAAGGCAGAAAATTACTGCACTCATACAATGGTCACTAAAAAGATGAGTTTTTTTTTTTTAAGGAATAAAAAACAGAAACTAGAAAAAAGCTTGGTTTAGAAAGAAGCATGAGATCAGCCGTAAGTTCTTAAACCTATACGCGCTCTCAAGTCTCAAACAACAGGTTAAAAGCAATGCATTAAGAATCTATGGTCACAATTCCTCGAATGTTGACAATCCGCCATTTCTTAAGAAGTGTCTTTTCTTATGTCCTTGTGCTAGTCCAATAAAGATTTCATAACCATCTTTTCTAATTTGTATGGAGCGATAAGTGACCTGGATGTGCCACCATCTGACAAACACCAAACAACCACAGCAAAGAAGACTCTGCTGACCGACAGTCATCTTAGAATGTGCCTTTCTCGGGTCTCAGCTACAACTGTGAATTTGACAAGGAAGCAGTCATTTTGCAACAACCTCTAGAAGTTTTTCTTTTAACTATTTTCAATTTTTATGTTGTTTAAACAAATAAAGTTTAGCATACAAATTGATGAAAGTTTAATGTCTGAAAACAAAGGTTTGTATCTTTATATTCGTATTTTGTAAACAGCGTTACGATCTAAGTATTAATTTCATTCAATAGAAAGATGACATATGGCTATCTTTTATGCAGGTAGAGCGACCCATCGATTTGTTGAAATGTAATTTCTATCTGTAGAGACTTCCTAGGAGACAGGTTCGGTTGGATTTTATGGAACTCATTAAAGTCTACAGTACCATCTCTTTCTCCGCGAGATTTGCATAAAGATGACGAGTCTGGAATACTTAATGCTTCCTGTTCAACTCGTACAGGAGTAAGAATATAGTAATATACCTTCTGTATACAAACATGACTAAGGCTCATTGAATGCAATCGAGATATGGAATGTTACTGAATAGCTAAGGTTACTTACGGTTAACTTACTAAAGTCAAGCTTCTAACAAACAAAATAGACGAAACTGTGTGGTGGTGATTGAATTGTCGGAGTAAATCAATCTAAAGATTAATAACTTCAACATGTAATAAAAAAATTGTAGTTTACATAAAATTTTAAAAAATATATAGATGATTGAAAATGTATATCAAATTTATTAATTAATTTTAAAAATAAAATCATATAATTCAAATATTGCAAGGGTAATAAAATTTTCCAATCTCACTAAATTTTTTTATTTAAAATTTCAAGCGTCCATCTTTTCAAAAATGGAAATAAATAAAATTTGATTAATTTATACACAAAAATTACGTTTTGCTTGTAATTTTTGAAAATCTAAATAAAAAAACCCATCCTATTAACTTTCTATTAGGGTTGGTAATAGTACGAGATCAATTCCAATTACATGCATGCTCTTTTATTTTATTTTGCAGAAAATGTTGATCAGAGGTGACACCTGCGTGGCACATCAATATCAATATATGTTAGGCACGATGGTGCTATTGGTGTGTCACCAGCATTGTTTTGACCACACAACATTAATTGGTGTTGATGATCATAATTCACGTCCTGACCACATCGATTTCTTCGATTTCATTTTCATATTAGAATATCAAAATGACAGCTATGGAGTATCACCGACGTCTCTCAATTCAACTCGTGATATTCTCCCACATCTTGGTTCAATTATTGGCTACAATTAATACAGATCATCAACATTGTGAACTTGGTATACTAACCAATATATCTACCAATCATTTTAATTACAACAGTAGTTTGCTCATTTTAATTACAATAGTAGTTTGCCAATGAATTATATGCTTACCATCATTTTATTAATAAGAAGAGTTCTAAGTGAACGATTCAAAAATTTTACAGAGTAAAATAATCAGTTTAACTTATTCATGACAATACATTGAAACTTTTTGCAGTTCACAAAAAGGAACATACCGATTTCCAAATAATTTAAGGCATGCATACCATTCTAATGGATGGATAATAAAAATCAGTATTTATCATTGCTCGTTATTGTATTACGTAGCCGTTTATCTTCATTGCTAATAGCGAACATCATCTATCACGTAACAAGTTCTTCATTTCCATTTCCATTTCCATTTCCATTTCCTCCGTCCCATTATTTGTTACAAATGAGACTTCCAAACATCTCAATTTAGGATTCTGTGACATTCTTTTGGCAATATAATAATAAATTAGGTCCTATAACAAACAAAATTTGACAGTACGGACCTCTAAAATTCAGTCATTATTCAACAATAAATTCATTTACTGGCTAATATTATATATTTTGTGTTGAAAATTTGTGTCCCACGCACAACAAAAAAAAGGAATTCATTGATTTCTTCAATGATAAAACCATTTTAATAAATAACTTAATTAATTCATAAACATAATAAAATATAAATATGAATTTGTATTTGTATTTTATTATGAAATTTTTTTTTTTTTTTACAATTCCTTTTGAATCTACAAATTTGTCTTATTCACTGTAATCTTTAATAGTATTCACGCCACTAGATTGACAAAACTCTATAAGTAGTGTGGAAAAAGGTAAGACAAAAGTGTTAGCTTTTGAAAAGCCTACATTTGAACCTAGACTTTTTAGTAATCTAATTAAAATTTAAAATATAGTTCTGATTTTAATTAAATTTTAAATAGAATTACAATTAAATTTTTATATAGAAAATAAGTCCAAAAAAAATCTGATATCTTATATTAGCTCTTATTTGTTAAATATCTCATATTTAACTTTTAAAGTTTCACAAACTTTACAACAAAATATTTAGCCTAAGTAGGGAAGTATTTAATAAATAAATATGTATAAATAAAAATATAAAAATAAGAAATAAAATAAATATTCAATAAATATATAACAAGGTAAAGAATCAAAATAAAAGATAAAAATAAGTAAATAAATACACAAACAGAAAAGAAGACAATTTAATAAATAAATCCAACAAGTCATTACAAGAAAATATACAGGCTAAGTAGGGAAGCATTTAGGCTAACTAACTTAGAAGAAAATACTACATATCAGAAATTGAAGCCAAATATAAGACATAAGACTCGATGAAAACTTTTTAAATGACTTATGAGAACGTGAAGGACTTCTCTACTCCAGAACATTATCTATATCCTACTACACCACAGTTTTTTATTAAGGGTCATAAGCCCTCATTAAGTTTTAGCAGAGCCATGTCATTCTTAATCACCTTTTCTTAGTTCTTCTTTGGTCTTCTTTTTTTTTTCCTCTTACAATCTCTAAGTTCAATCTTATCGCATCTTCTCACTGTAGTGTGAAGGTGTCTCTTTTTAATATATCTGAACTACCTAAGTCTTGTCTCTCTTAATTTACTATTAATATTAGTCACCTTTAATTTGTCTCTTACCATTACATTCCTAATCTTATTTTTCTAGTAAAGTTGTACATCCGATGGAGCATCCTTATATGACTATGCACCTAATTGATGGGCTAATATTCCACCCCATAGAGCATGGATGACCTAATCATTAAATGTTAGAATTTACCTTTAGGCTTGAGTGATATCTTCTTGTCATATAAAACTTTTGATGCACTTCTCCATTTAAGTCACCTTGATCTGATACGGTGAACTATATCTTTATCAATCTCTCTATTGCTTTGAAAGATAGTTATTAGATACGTCAAACACTCTTTTGTGGTATAACTTTTGAACCAATTAACTTCAGAACTAATATTTACCTCTACATTGGACGCCACCCTGTAACCTGAAAAGCTACACTCTAAGTACTAAGTCTTAATCTTGTTCAGTTTAACGCCTTTTGACTCTAATGTATCCCTCCAAAGTTCTAGCTTGGCATTGACACCCTCTTTTGTCTCATCCACTAAAATAATGTCATCAGTAAACAAAATACACCAAGGCACATCCCCATGGATCTTCTTGGTAATCTCATCCATTACTATTGTAAACAAAAAGGGACCCAATGAGGAACCTTGGTGCAGTCTAATATCAATAAAAAGATGTTTTATATCTCCTCCTATCATCCTATCACTAGTCTTTACACCTAGATACATATCCTTAATAACATATATATATCTCATAGGAACTCCCTTAACTTCTAAAAACCACCATATAATTTCCCTAGATACCCTAGCATACACGTTTTTTAAATCATATGTAGACTACGTTGTCTTTCCTTACAATATTCCATTAATCTTTTAAGGAAATGTAATGCTTTTGCCGTGGACCTTTGTAGCATAAAGCTAAACTGCTTCTCTGAGATATTGACATCCTTTCTCTCTCTCTTCTCAATCACCTTCTCCCATAACTTCATTTTGTGACTAAGAATTTTGATTCCTTTATAGTTGTTACAGCTTCGGATATCCTCTTTTTTCTTGTATAGAGGAATTAGTATACTAAGTCTCCATTCATCTAGCATTTTGGCAAACTTAAGGAACACTTTAAAAACTTAGACTCTTCTCCTAGGCTCTTTCATACCTCTATGGGTATCTCATCTGATCCTACTGTCCTTCCACTCTTCATCTACCTCAAAGCCCTTTTAATTTCTTCCTTTATAATTTATTGGCCACAATTAAAGTTACAATGCCTCTCAGACATGCTCAGGTCCCCTAGAGTGATAGTATCCTCTACATCTTCATTAAAAAGGATATAGAAGTACCTTTATCAACTTCTGTTAATGTCATTTTCAGCCACAAGTACCCACCCTGCTTCATCTTTTATACAAAGAACTTGATCCAAGTATCTCGCTTTCCGTTCTCTAGCCCTCACCAACTTAAAAATAACCTTTTCACCATCTTTAGTTTCCAGGCTTTGATATAAATTCTTGTAAGCATTGTTTTTTGGTACTGAAACTATCTTTTCCAGTTTATGACTTTCTCTATTAATTACTCTCTCTACCTTTGTGGTGCTATCCAATAGGGTTTTATAAGCACCTTTCTTAATTTTAATCTTTTATTGTGAGGTGTACTTATCATTTCCATGTTCATCCTAAGTCATTTATAGTTAGAGATGAACGATAAATATAAATACCTAAATGATAAATGATAAGTACACCATGCAAAATAGACGTATATTTATGTTAATTTGTTATAACTTTATTAAGAAGTCTTATAAGATGATTACATCTTATGGTTAGTTTGTAATCATATTTTCTATGGTAATATAGTCAAAGCACGATCACTTATATGTCATGCAATGATTTAAAATTTAAACCAATCAACTTTTTGATTTGGTTTATTTTCATAACCTTTATTTTTAAAATCGACCTGTTTATTAATTAATCCCCCGACTTTTATAAATTAACTAATTTTTATAGATCAGAATAAATTAGTTGGTTTTTATTTAACTATCTCCTTCTTCAATTAAACTTTAACTTCTTTGATAGGCAAGAATAGTCTCCTTCTTTAATCCTATTTCAGATTCTTAAAATTTGTTCAATATTTAATTTATATTAGTTTTATGATAGTCTAATATAAGTTAAACCTTAAATATCTTATCTTATCAGTTTAATTTTTTGTTCGATTTTTAAAACATTAGTTCCTTTTATTCAGAGTTTATACATTTTTTTAGGGTTCTCAATGATAAACCAAACACATGCAAGAGGGGTGAATTGTGTGCATAAAATTTTTCACAAGTTATTTCAGTTCAAAAGGAAATGATAAGAACCTGTCTATAATTAATACAGTAGGAGCCTATTGTGCGATAAGATCCTATCTAAACGAAAGGAGCTTGTTAAACGATAAAACCTTTAAACGACAGGAGCCTACTATACAAAAAGTCCTGTTAAAAATAATTTAAAACAGAAGGCGCCTGTTAAAATGAAAGGAACCTTTAACAAGTTGAAAATAGAAGGAGCCTACTATAACAGTGAAGGAGCCTCTTTGTAATATTCAGTTTTCCAAAACATATGTAGGGTTCAACCCTAAATCATTGTGAATGAATATTAGCATGGTGAGCATTGCATATAAATGCATAACATTAGCAGATACACATAAATATTGATAATTTGTACACATTACAAGTTACCATATGCACTCAATTGACATGTCCTGGGGCATGAAAGATTTTAAATGACTATGATGTGAATTGTAGATTATTATGTCTTAAATTTTGGTATGATTGGATTACAATTGGTAATTTGGAATTATTGTGATTAATTGGGAGGTTGATGAAATTATATGTACATTTGGATTAGGAAAAATGCTTAATGGTAGGATAAATTGATACATGAAAACTTACGGTGATTAAGCTTATAATTGTGTGACATTTGACATAGTAATGAGTGACAAATGGACTAGTAATCAATTTACAAATGGACCAATTATTGTGCGACATATGGATCAATAATTAGGAGACATATGGACTAATCATTTGATGACAAATGGCAACTTATGGAGTGGATTAGTGGCAACTTATTAGGTTGATACATGTTTTTCATGCCTTAAGACAAATGTTGAGATTAGAAGTTGACACCTAGCGTCTTGACTTGCAAAGTTTCTGCTAGTTCTTTCATTCTCCATCACCACCGAAATTGCTTCAAACTTTTCTCTGTATTTTTCTTGAACCCTAGCTAAGTTTCTACACTAAAACCATACATACAACCTTCATCAAATAGCCAAGAAATCTATTGAAAGTGGTCTTCACCTTGCTGTCAAAAACCAGCTCATCTTCACCTTGGAATTGTGTTAATTTTGCTTGCTTGGAAGGATTGGTTAATCTAGAATTTTAAGCTAAATTGAAAGCCTAATAAGTAAACAGACATTTGATCTTTATAGCATGTTTAATAGTATGAAAATGATGCTTGAATTGGAATGAAATGCATATGATATTAGTGATGATATGTGCTGGAAATGTGTTGAATGATTTGGAAGTTTTTATGCTTTTTTTTAGTATGAAAACCGTGGCATTATAGGTTTAATTATGGTTGGATTAGGTTTGGATTTGATTTATAATGAGAGTGAATTTATACTAAAGTAAGATGATAGCATAGTTTTCTTAAATTAAGAAAGAATTAGGACTATATGCATGATAAGGTAAGTTCATTTCTGGTTTGATTTTTGATGCATGAAAGACATTGATCTGTGAGCTATTTTTGGTGAGAATTTAGAGAATAATTCAGACCTCAATGAGGTTGCATAATGATCATGAATTCCGGAAAATTGGATGTGTAAATGATAGGTATAAGTTTGATGAATTCCTGGATAATTGGAAGAAAATATGCAAGGCACGATCGTGACCTTCAGTGTACGATCATGGCCTGATCATTTTGGTTATGTCATGATCGTGGCCATCAGTGCATGATTATGGCCTGTTGCATATGGTTCTACCATGATCTTGGCAAGATCCACCACAATCATGGGCAAGGCTTGAAAATGGAATGTTGTCTTTTAAGTGATGTTTGTATCAACTAATGATAAGCTTATCCTTTGGTGTATATAGGCTTAAAATGAACCTAAATGGATGTTGAATAAGTTGGTTAAATGATTGATTGATGAACTTAAGATAATCAAGTTATTTTAAGATGTAAACCTAAGTATAAACAAGACATATTCAAGTGACAATGTTTGAAAAATTATGAATTGTGATTAAGGAAACATAGCCAGGAAAGTCATTAAGCATGCATTAAACGTAGCACATATACATGTGCATAATTGAGTATTATTTGTTTGATCACTTTGGTAATGTGTACAATGTATGTGTATTTAAACGCTCAAGTCGAACGCCATCAACAAGACATTGTCAGACCATCCCGGCAATAACGTAACTTGGAGCGTGCTGTGAGTAACCTAGATGTTCTAACTAGGATTGACTTATCTCTGTTTAATTCCCAATTATTGAACTGTTAATGATCTAATTGTGATTGTGATAATTCCAAATAGTAATAGTCTGAGGAGATTGATATTTGGGAATATATTGGAAGTGTTCTATTTGCATCTGAATTCTGAAAAAAATATCTGTATACTCAACGAAAGTTAAATGCCGGACTAAGATCTGATGAACATAAGATTTTATCTGTGCATCATAAATAAATGTTATTGATGGCATATTCTATTATTTGATGTTTTACATTAAATGCATGATCAGATAAAGGCGTTATGACTGGAGTAGTTAGTCTAAAATAGCTTTAAGCTCAGAAATCTGTAATCTGGACAGAGAGCATGGCTTCGTGATTTCTACATCTAGATGAGCCCAATATGGGATAGTATCTATATCTGTATCTGAAAGGCACTTAGTCACAACAAATAATAATGAAAGTGGAGTCTCATATGCATCTGCATTTGCTCATATATGACTGTGAAAATATTTCTGAATTGTGATGATATTGTGATATGCCTCATTTGTGAACTTTTGATTAAATAATTAACTGAGATAGATGATGATGTTATTACAAAAAGAGTATATGATTTGTTGAAACGAAGACTATTGTGCATTTGATTTATATTTGATATGTTTGATGTGCTGAATGAGTGAGCACATCGAGGATGGTTAGCTCACTGAGTTCGCAAAACTTATCAAAATTGCAACATGGCTTTCAGGTACAAAAGAGGGAACCTAGTCCCTAAGATTCTCTAGAAGAATAATTTTGATTAAGATATGGCTTCAAGGTCTGTCAGCTAACATCTGAGGAGTTGTAGTTATGTTTATGTAGTTTTCATTTCATGTAGTTGTTTTGTATAAAGAGTAGTAAACATATCAGATACTTTTGACAATGTAACTATTGGTTTAACGAAAAGTACTGCTAAAAAGTAACTTTTGTTAATTAATGAAATAAAGAGTAGTAGTTTTTAAGTATTGCGTTATTCTATATGATGTCATACAAGTGATTACATGCCTTTGTCATAGGATATGTACTTAAATATCCTTTAGATGTTTGGGTATACACTCTATGGTAGTGGGGTATTACACTCTTGCTAAAATGAACACACACACACACAATATAATGTAGAAATATAAAAGTTAAGAGAAGAGAGAGAAGGACACAGTAGATTTATACTGATTCGACTTACAACCCAAGCCTACATCGACTCTCCAAGTATCCAACTTGAGTGTTTCACTATGAAAACTTAGTATTAAATTTAGCGAGCCCTCTCCAAGCTCTCAAGTACATATTTTTCAAGGTTCTCAAACTTTTTACACTCAAAGTATATAACAAGCTTCTAAAAAGCTTACAGAAAAACAAAATAACAATTTCTCTCTTGATAGAATGATTTCACTTTCTAAAGTACAACAGTAATGATATGATTCTTAAGAGTATAGATGCTGCTCAAAATGTTTTGACAATCTGAATATATTCGTTCTATTTCATAAGTGTTGTTGATCTTCCTTAAATAGTCAAAATCTTCAACTAGCCGTTGCTTCACTCGCATCTTTAGTCAACTGGATGGATTTAACTCTGAATAACTTTGATGTCATCTTTGCCAAAAATCTTCCAGTAATCATGGAACTAATATATGGCCTTCATAATTAGTAGGATCCTTTCGAATAAATCATTTCTAATAAAGTAAGTTGACAAAGAAGGTTCCTGCAAGAGAAAACATATTATTATGATTTTCTTTCCTTTTGGGATAAGACTGTTAATTGTACAAGGAAATAAATCCATTTTGAATTTTGAAATATTATACAGTTATCATCAAAATCATTAAAAAATAAACCTTTAGCTAACACTCAAGACTAAGACAACTTTCTTATTTATCTGGTAAGGATGTATATATACAACCTTTTGAGTTAGGATTTTGAGTGTTATCTGTTCATAATTGCTTAAGAAGCAGTGGCATTTCCAAATTTCCAATATAAAAGATAAACTTTGGAAATTTGAATTTTTCTTTCTCGTTTTTAAATCATTCTAAGATTTTGGCATTAGAAAGAGTATGTGAATCCTTTAATTGGTAAATTCAACAAAATATCCAAATAAGAGATATTATACATGATTATGCATATCCAGTGATTTGATATTTTAATCTATATGATTCTCTTACATACGGCATCAGAGCTAGTTACATATGCATTGTCATGATCTATTAACTTAATAATTTTGTTCACTTTGGATTAATTCTTCACAAGATTACATATGTTGATTGTCTTTATCAAATATAGCAAATTTTGCTCTTAACAATCTCTATGTAATGTAAAGGTTTGTTTTTGCTATTATTTGTTTATGTTCATTTATCGAATTTAGTTGTTTTTATGTATTACATGAATATAATGCTTGAAAACAATCTAAGTATCAAACAAGCTCAATTGAGTACATAATGTGTTTTTCACAAGACCCTCAAAATACTAAAAATGTTTCTCACAAGACAAAAACACAAATTAAGTACATAATGGAAATATATACTCATAAATGTATCTCTCTTTGTATTTGAGATTCAAAATATGGTCAAAGAACCATAAAAACCAACAAAAGCCAACATGCAATAAGAATTACAAACCCACACAACACCTCTAAATTGTGATTATGAAATAGTAGAATAATGAAATAACCTGGATGGATGAAACAGAGTATGGGCACGATGCAAAGGTGTTATGGACTAAGGTTTTAAGATGTTTTTATAGTCCATTTTAAATGCACCAATAAAGATAAGATAATAGATAGATCAAGCCTTAAAATATTTGGGTTATGATTTTAGATTCTAAGCTAGTTAAAAATGGTAATTTCTTATAATGTATTGGGCTAAAAAATAAAATATCATATGAACTAATTTAGGCTATAAGTTTAGAGTTAAAACCAACCTTTCTTTAGATAATATGTTTAATTAAATTTAGAAATATGTTTCTAAATTTATATACTTATGCCCATAAGTTTAATATTATTTAGACATAAGTTCCTTGCCAATTTATCAATTATAAAATTGATTAGTTCAATTTTAATTAGAATAAGTTTCCAATTGATTAAGTTATTAATAATAATAATAATAATGATGATGATCATGATGATGATCATGATCATGATGATGACGATCATGATGATGATCATGATGACGATGATGATGATGATGATGATGATGATGATGATGATGATGATGATGATGATGATGATGATGATGATGATGATGATGA
>JAOQML010000007.1:15165018-15177925 GCA_027568935.1 Erythroxylum urbanii | reverse complement strand
AATTACTGGTCACCTCTAAATTAGTACATGTGGTTATATTAATATAAAAATTTTAATATATATATATATATAAAAGATAATGTCATTAAAAATATACAAAATTGATATATCATAAGGAAAATAGTCGACCCTTAATATCTTCGTCATTTAACCAACTTCGAGTATATATAAGAGCTTCCACAATACTAGGATAAAGTCTTGTATTTCATGGTTGTTTTACCATTACAATACATCGAACTTCATACGTTCAACTTCAGTCACACAATCTTTTGGCAAATATTTGTCTAACTCCATCATACTCTAAGAAGTCCTAGCCCTTTTTTCTTTCATGAACTATGTAAATGAGAGTATAAAATTGCTCTTAGAAGAAGATCCCAAACCTAAACTTGAAGATGGAGTTGAAAATTTAAACCACTAAGATATTGAATTTTGTCCAATCTAAGTTGATAATCATTAAACAAATTATACCAGTAAGAATCAAACATCCAATTAGAAAAAGCTTTCTTGATCTTACACATATTGGTGAAGCAACTATGCAAAGTTGGATATTTTTTCCCAATAACTATTGAGTATTAGCACAAAATATTTCCAATTTTGCACATAATTCTTTAGCCAAATCCTATTGCTTTTTTATAGGTATACAATTATACTGAGAATATCCTTGTCTTAACCTAGTAAACACCGTAACCTATAAGATTGTCAACTCTAACATCTTAAAGGTTCAGCACCATTTGGTATGACAATTTAATATCAACTTTTTTGTCCTCAGAATGTATAATTATTGTGTAGTATCTTCAAAATTTTCAACTCTGTTAGGTGTTGCACTCTAATATAGTACACTATCCCAAATTAAATATGTTGCTTCCTTTATCATCTCTAACCTGTCCTTCACAATCAAATTCAAAATATGTGTAGAACAACACATATGGAAAAACCTCCCACCAACCAATTAATATGTGTGCTTTAGAGTATGTATTATAGGTTGTAGAATGTGTTATTACGTGTTTTCTTAGGTGATAATCATGTTTTTAGGAATTAGATTTATGGTTTGTTATTGTTTTGAGTGTTTTGTTAGATGATTTTTTATTAGGTCAAGAATTTGATCTTAATGCATTTTTACGATATGTTTAATATATTTATATGATGAGTTGAGATAAGGAACTTCAAGAAAAGTGGAAGAAGAAGAAGATGGAGAAAGAGAATTGTGCATTATCATGCAACCTTGAAGCTAGAGCAGTTGAGGAGCCTCTATCACAATCATACAAAATGTGCATAATTGTGTAAAGGAAGAATTTCTATGTTGAGAGTTTTTTTTTTGTATTTTTAATGATTTCAGGCTATTTTTTAAATATAAACAATTGAGGAAACCTTAAAAAGAGCCCTAAGAGTATTAAAAGTATTTAAAGCAAACAAAAATATAAGAAGACGTGACTAGAACGTATAACAAAGAGATTAAAGAGGTAAAAATTCTAAAAGAATAAAACTATAGAATTTTCTAGCTCAAGGACAAGAAGAAGAATACATCCAACGTTTAACCTTCTGCTTTTTGCTCTTCTTTCCTTGTTATTGAATGTTGATTATGAAAAATTGTAGATTTATTTTAGCTATGAATGTCTAAATTTGTTCTAGTAATTAATCTCAAATTGTTTTGTTAAACTTTTATGTTCTCGATTTAATAGAAACATACTTTATGGTGGTTATTGTTTTAAACTTTGATCTGAATCTAGAGGTCAAATTAAAATATCTATGTCATATTGCATAGCAAGAGCTGATACTATAATAGACCTATACAATTCAAATTAATAGGCAATTGAAGAGAGATCTTAATTGTTTATTAGTTACCTGTAGGATTGCTTCAAATCTGATTGGATAGTTAAGAAGAGTTTTGAGAGATCAGGAGGTCTCAATTTAATTCTTACCTATTTTAATTACGATTATTTGGTAACATCTTGAAAAAAGGTAATCATAACTATTGGATTATGATTACCTTTTTTCATAGAAAGAGCCTTAGGACGATTAAGAAATATTTAAGGTAAACAAAAATATAAGAAGAGGGGACTAAAACATCTAACAAGGAGATCAAAGAGGCGAAAATTCTAAAAGAATAAAGCTATAGAATTTTCTAACTCAAGGACAAGAAGAAGAATACGTCTAAGATTTAATCTTCTACTTTTACTTTTCTTTCCTTGTTATTGAATGTTGATTATGAAAAATTGTAGATTTATTTTAGCTATGAATTGTTAAATTTGTTTTAGTAATTAATCTTGAATTGTTTTGTTAAAATTTTAAGTTCTCGATTTAATATAAACATACTTTGTGGTGTTTATTGTTTTAATCTTTGTTATAAATCTAGAGGTTAGGATGAAATATCTATGTTATATCGCATAGCAAAAGCTAGTACTATAATAGACCTATAAAAATCATATTAATAGGCAATTGAAGAGAGATCTTACTTATTTGTTAGTTACCTATAGGATTGCTTTAAATCCAATTGGATAATTAGGAAGAGTTTTGAGAGATCGGGAGGTCACAATTTAATTCTTATCTATTTTAATTGCAATTACTTGGTAAGATCTTGAAAAAAGGTAATCGTAACTATTGGATATCTAGGTTCATATATTATTAAATTAAGAAGGTGAGGTGAAAACAAAACAAGGATAGAAGTAATTCCTAAATTGTTATCAATGATTAATCATGAGTTCATTACTACTTTGTTAATTGTTCAATTATCAATTTTATCTCGTTTAGTTAATTTTCTAACTACACTTATTTTATTGTTTACCTTAAACAAAGTGATACAATTATTAGATGACTAATAATATTCTTTATAGGAATGATAATATTTATACTATAAAGATACAACTCGTATACTTTTGGTATAGATTTTTGTGTCAATTCAGGGATTATAAATTTAGTATCTAGAGCAATTTAAGTTACTTTTCTTTAAGGAGTTTTAACATTTTTCTTATGCGATTACAAGTTCATGAACACAAGAATAATAAGGAGTTCAATCAAACTTAAAGATACATAAGTTTCTAACATCATTGGAAAAAAACAAAATTCGAAAAGCAACATGCCAAATAGTTATAGAAAGATCCCTAAAAAGGAACCAAGAAGAATAATGAAGATCTCTTATGGACTTTATAAGGTTGGGACTTAATGCTAATTAATAGGGGATTGCAAGGCTACTAATGTAGGCAAATAATTTTGAAATTACACCAACCTTGTTGAGCATGCTACAAACAAATGTCCAATTTTATAGAATGACTAATAAAGATCCTAATGCTTCATTTGGAAAATTAGATATGATGAGTTATCAGAGGATCTAACTACTGTAAGGCTATTTTCGTTCATTTTTAAAGATTAGGCCAAGGCATGGCTGAATTCTCTTAACCCAAAAAGACATAGAAGTAGTTTATACAAGCCTTTTAAGCTTACTTTCCCTTATTAAATACGACAAAGATCATTAAGGAGATAACAAATTTCTAACAAAGTGATAGGGAATCATTGTACAAAGCTTGGGAAAGATTTAAGGAATTACAAAGGAGCACCCACACCAAAACTTACCTAAGGAGTTCCTATTGCAAACCTTTATAATAGATTCAATCTACCCATAAAAGGTACCATTGTTGTAGTAGTAAGTGGTTTATTAATCAGAAAGAAAGTAGATATTGCAAATGATTTTTTGGAGGAGAAGACAAATAATAGTTATCTGTAGACATCAAGGAGGAGAAAATAATAATCAACCTTCAAAGATTAAAAATGAGTGCTAGTTGTTGATTCAGTGACAACATTATAGGCTGAAGTATCAAACCTAGCCATGCAAATAAATAACTTAAAAATCACTTCTCCTATCCCACTAAAGGTGATACAACATGGATGAAAATTTTGCAGTCAAGGTCATATACAATTGATTATTTCCTAGTGGACAATAACAATATAGGGTAAATAAATTTTATAGGAGCACAACTAAGTTGAGGTGGTAATAACCTTTACTCAAATACCTAAAATCCAAAGTAGAAGAACCAACCATATTTCTCTTGGTCTAATAATGTTGGAAATTACATGAGAATATAAAGCCCATCAGGATTTTAATAAGATAGGCTTGAGCCACTAGAATCAAAGATTTACAAGCTAATGGATGTACTAACTTCCAATTTCACCAGTTAAGATGAGATTTAGAAGAGGTCGGAAGCTAAGTTCGGTAAGATTGTGAAGAATAATGCTTCTTTCTTTTATAATTTGGTGGCTCAAGTAGGGCAAATAATAAACACATTGTCTACGCAAAGTATAGGGTGTCTCTCCAGCAATATTAACTCTAATCCAAGGGAGAAAATGAAGGCCATAACACTTAAAAGTGGGAAAGAGTTGGAAGAACCAAACCAGAAGAAGGTTCAACCTAACTAAAAGGGAAGATAAGAGAAGGAGGATAAGAAGGAAGATAAGAAGGAGGGACCACCATATGTCTCACCCCTTCCATATGTTCAAAAGATCCCATTCCTACAAAGGCTGAAGAAGAATTAAATTGACACTAAATTTGAAAAGTTTTTAGAGAAGTTAAAGAAACTACAAATTACCTTGTCTTTTATGGAAGCTTTGGAGAACATGCCTAAGTAAGTGAATTTTCTCAAATATATTATATCAAACAAGTGGATGTGGGAGGAAAATCAAATGGCCTTTTTGACAGAGAATTATAACTCTATAATTACCAGTAATAAGCCCTCATAATTGAAAGGTACAGGGAGTTTTACTATATCCTATGTATTTGGTAATTTGGAATTTTCTAAGTGTTTACATGGTATAGGTGCAAGGTTAATTTATGTCTTTTTCTATTTTTAGGAAATTGGGGCTAGGAGATGTGAAGTCAACATCCATGCTTATTTACTTGGTGAATTAATCAATAAAGAAACAATTTGGCATAGTGGAGGATATGCTAGTCAAACGGAAAAGTTTATTATTCTAGTGGATTTTATAGTGTTAAAATTTATAGAGGATCGAATTTTTCTATTAATTCTTAGTAAACCATTAACGAATAAAGGAAGAGCATTGATGGAAGTACCTGAAGGAAAAATGATTCTTTGGATTAGAGATTAATAGGTTGAGTTTAACATGAGTATGGTATTGAAGAGTCTAAAGTATGGCATCACTTGCATGAAAATTGATATAGTTAATGAGTGTGTAAAAAAGAAAAAGGAGAACCATAAAGAAGACATTAATGTTGAGGATGATGAAGATGATGAAGAGTTAAAGAAAGAAAAGGATTTAGGTAAGAAATTAAAACAGGAAATCTCGGTAAGGATGGAAGCATTAAGAACCACCCACTCTAAATTTGAAACCATTATCCACACACCTTAGATATAACTTTCTGAGTGGGGGTCATACTCTAGCTTCATAATTTCAAACAATTTGGATAGGGAACAAGAAAAAAGAGTGATAGAAATAATTAGAAAGAGGATAAAAGCCATAGGATGGCAATTTTCAAATATAAGAGGTGTAATTCCTAGTATGTTGATGCATAGTATTAATCTTGATGAAGGTTGGAAGGAAATAAAGGAGAGAAAAAGAAGATTAAACCCTCGTATGAAAGAAGTGGTCAAGAAGGAGATTGTAAAGTTTTTAGATATAGGTATTATTTGAATAGTGAATGACTGAGTCTAATGCAATGTGTACCTAAGAAAGGAGAGATGACAGTGATGGAAAGGGAAAAGGGTGAGTTAATATATACTCAAGCAGTCACAGGTTAAAGGGTATATAGTGATTATATAAGATTAACACAGTGACTAAAAAGGATCACTTTCCTTTATCATTCATGGATCAAATGATTGAAAGATTGGCCAGACATAAATTCAATTGTTTCCTTGATGGATATTCAAGGTACAATCATGCTTTTATTTTTTTGGAAGAATGCGAGAACACTACATTCACATGTCCTTATAGAACCTTTGCTATAGATAGATGTCATTCGGACTTTGTAATGCTCCATCAACTTTTGAAAGGTACATGATGGTTATCTTTGCAGATATGATTAAGGATTATAGAGATTTTTATAGATGCTTTGTAGGCTTTAGACACTCTTTTGATCATTTTTTGACAAATTTTGATACCACTAGGATTCACATGCATGATCATAAATCAAATGACCTTTTAAGGTTATAATGATGCCAAAGGTTAAGGTGAGATGTATTTGGATAGTGTAGTACAAAATCCATCAAAACTAGTAAAGCAAGAAAAACATTCAATATAACATCAAGCATAAAAACTAAAATTCACTAGACCTGGGTAGCATCAACTATGATGTATGCAAAAAATATGTTCCACATCTCAAATTCAAGTCTTCACACCGTAAACTACATGAAACACAAATCATTCATAAAAATTAATGATAAACAAAACTTTGTAACCATAAGGAGTGACCTTTCAAAATAAAATCTCCCTCAGTCACATCATAATCAAATCACCCTTTCCATACGACTTTAAGAAGAAAGTCAATAGTAACAACAACAACAACAATAACCAAAAAACCCAATAGGAATTTCTTATTCATAATTAGTCTTTAAGAAGAAAGAATAATTATTAATAACTTTGCAACACAAATGCATTTCCTCCTTAATAATTTTATTTAAACATATTATTCTTTCTTTTCTTTTTTCTTTTTTCTCTTTTTTTATAAAAATTGAAAGAAGCTACATCAACATTGGAATTTGTTGATAAGAGATAAAATGACGTCCCTAAAATTACAACCAACCCACATATAAGCATACCACACACTTATAGTCTTGTGCATCCACAAACATTGATAATCATAAATGCTCCATCAGCTTTAAGGCTTAGGTAGGACATTTAATGAAATTAAAAACATGTAATGAGGTTAGCACAAAAAGAAAGGTTGACAAACCTCAAAGGGGCTTAATAAAAGGAAAAATCATATCAATAGGTAGGCTATTTGACTAATGTAGCTTATAAACCAAAGAATGCCTATATCATTATCATGTTAATGGATGTGATAAAAATGTGGCCTCGAATAGAAAATAAAAGCAAAGTAAGGATGTAAATGTCATGAAGCTCACATAAAAACAGAAGACAATGAGACTGATATGAATGTGTCAGTCTATAAAGGCTCAAATTCTCACTAGTTTGTGTCTACCCACTTGTCACTACTCTTCTAAAGATAATGTATATTAACCAATTACAAAATTAAAAGTCTATGCTTAAGTTTCCATGAGTTTTTTTTGGTTAATTCTACTCTCTAATTATGACTATATAATCCTAGAAGCAATAGAAAAGGAGAAAATGTTTGTTTGTTTGATTAATTTTTAAAACACCTAAGAAAAGCAATAAATAAGCTTAAAATGTACATGAAAACTAAGATCCCCACCCCTACACTTAAAAATTTCATTGTCCCTAATGTAACATCAAATGTAAGAAATGGAGCGTTCACAAAAACAATAAATATGAGAATGTAAATGAAAAGGAGCAAACTTCCCTTGGGTTGCCTCCTAGGTAGTCCCATTATTTCATGTTGTTGGCTCGACTCCATGTTGCACGCTTCAAGTGATGCAATTTGCATCTTCAAACATCATCGTTTCCACATTCTCCTTTTGGAAGAATTTATAGTATGACTTCAGGCGATGACCATTCACTTTGAATGCCTTTTTTGTTTTCAAACTCTGTATCTCTACTATGCTAAAAGGAAAGACATGAGATACCACAAATGGACCAACCTAACAGGAATGTAACTTTCCTAGTAATAATTTAGGTCCAAAGTGATAGAGAATTACTTTCTGGCCTACAACAAAGCTTTTCATCGAGATCATTTTATTATGGAAAGCTTTGGTCTTTTCTTTATATATCATTGCATTTCGATAAGAGTAATTCTGGATCTCCTCCAACTCTTGCAATTATAAATTCCTATGTACTTCTGCATCCTTAAAATACATATTACATGGCTTTATAGCCTAATACGCTTTGTGTTGTAGTTCCATCATAATATGACATGATTTCACAAACACCAATTATATGGGGACATCCTGATTAGTGTCTCATAAGCCACTTATAAGCCCATAATCACTAAGGCTTGATTATTGTCTCCAAGATCAACATAATTTCTCAATTGGAAACTTAAATTGGCCACCGGTTTTATGGATGGTAGGAGTTGGAAACTTTGTACATGATATGTTGTAATTGATTATACATTTGTTCCAAAACACTTAGTGATTAATGTTTTGAAATGCTTAAGACATTCATTTTAGTTCATATTTGTTTTTAGGTATAATTTAAAAGAGAAGAACCTAAAGTGAGTTGAAAGCACTATATTTGAGTTGTCTTCTTGAGAACCACACTCATTTGTCTTCATGGAGCAAGAAGAAGAAGGAATAGAGCAAGAGAAGACAAGAAAATGCCAAAAGAATTGAAAAAGCCAATTGTCATGCCATAAGATAAGTCTCACGGCCATGACAATTTAGTTATGGTCGTGAGAGTCTATCATGGGTGCGACACACCTTATCATGCCTATGAAAAATGTGTCACTATCATGCATGCCCGTAAGAAATGGTTAGCTCACCAACCCTTAATTTTTACTATAAAAACATTATGTTGTCATCAAAAGTAGTTATATTTCATTTAGGAGAAGCATTTTGGGTGTGAGGTATCAATTTTGAAGAAGAAAAGGGGAAAAACTCCATTCCTTTGGAGACCCATAAAGGGCTAGCACCTCGATGCAAGTTTAGAGGCGACATCAACACTGAAGAACCTGGTTAAGCATTTCTTTCATTGTTTTTGTTGTTCTTTCTCTTTTTAAGGATTGATTATGTTATCTTATACTTATGGATTTGGGTTTTCATACCTAAAAGATCTTTATTCTCGTTATCATTAGATTTGTCTGTATGAACCCATTGCTAGAATCTTCAATATAATCCATAATTATTATATTTAGATTCATTTGTGGTAACTAATAGTTTTGGATCATTAGGGATACAATCCGCAATTATTGCCTTTTTGATTGGTTTCGAATCATTAGGGATAGCGTAACCTAGGATAAATGACCAGAGCTTGTGTGGTTGTTGCCTTGAATAATTTGTTTTCCTAATTCGTATAATAACCTTTATCTCTTTTAAAGGTCCTTAATTTAAAGAAACATAAATTGAACGAGGCATAACATTGGTTGATGATCTTAAAGCTAGCATAGCTCTTTTAATCATAGTATTCTAATTTTATAAGGAATAGTAAACATGCCTGGATCCTTGAGTTTCAGAGTTATCTTCTTCTTAAAGACAATACAAACATTCTCACCCGTCATTACTTTCTCATCAACTCTCAGCTTTCTTTTATTGGTACAAAATTCCTTAACAAATTTTACATACCTAAGAACATTATTGATGGTTTCTAACAAAGGTATGTTCACTTCTATCTTTTAAAAAATCTCTGATTTCTCCTTATATTTTTTCTCCTTATTTGATTTTGCTAATCTGCTAGGAAAAGATGGAGGATTATTTTCAACTATATTAGGGCTTTCAAAGTTACCCTTGCTCTAGATAAGAGATTTCCTTCATTTCTTAACTCCCTTTTGATCTCTTCTTCGTTGGCTATTCTCGATATGGTCCTCTTGGGAACCTCAAGCACCTTTGTGCTTCTTAAAGTTGTTACACTAACCTTCTTTGGGTTCACCTCAGGTTGAGATGGAAGCTTCCCTTCATTTTGTGATTTTATGCTATTCATAGCCAGCATCATCTGACCCATCTAGCTTTCCAAGTTTTGGATTCTTGATTTTGTATCTTGCTAAGTAGTTTCACATCTTATTGAAATTATAGAGTGTTAGCATCAAGAGACTTAAATAAATCTTCTAGAGATATACCTGAATTGGAAGAGGAGGCTTGTGGCCTTAGTTAGAATTGATGCACTCTTTGTGGCTTATTTAGGAAGTAATTTTGTTGCCTATTCCCCCCATAACTAAGGTTTGGATGGTCTCTCTAACCTGTGTTAAACGTTTGGGAATATGGATTTTACTGATTAGGAAAATTTCCTTCTGCAAGATTAACATATGCCATACTTTCTTCTTATAAAGTTAGGCACCCATCAGTCGAATGGCTTATATTTGCACATATTTTACAAGCCTTTACCTATACCTTTCTGGCAGTACTTTGTCTAATAAAATAATTTAATTCATCTAAACGATGTTCAATGGATGAGGTACATTTACACAATAAACAGCGCTATGAGTGCCAAATTGTTGAATATTAGTAGTCATGTGCTTAATTAATGTTCGAGCCTCTATGGCAGTCTTTTCACAGAGTGCCTCACCACTCAATGCTTTGACCAAGCTCCTTTCCATAAGTAACAATCCTTCATAGAAGTATTGGACGAGGAGTTGTTCTAAAATGTTGTGGCGAGGATAGATGGCACTTAACTTCTTCAAAAGCTTCCAATGCTCGTAAAGGACTCTCTGTTATGTTGCTTTATCTAGCATATCTCTTTTCATATGCTAGATGTCTTTGATGCTAGAAAGTATTTATCCAAAAAAAACCTCTTCATTTCGATCCATATGTTCATGCTCCTAACAGGAAAATTAAATAACCAATCTTTTGCTGCGTCTTTCAATGAGAATAGGAAAACCTTTAATATAATATGCTCGTCTGCACCCCAGGGCTTTCATACTTAAATAGACCACATCAAGTTCCTGGAGATTTGTGTGTATCCTCACTTGCAAGTCTATAAAAGTTATGAAAAAGATGGATTAGGTCAGACCAAAGCCTAAAGGTTATATGTTCAGTAAAATTAGGAAAAGTAATGCATAATGGTTTTTGAGTTGAGTTTATTGCAGCCAACTCCCTTAATGTTCTTAGATTAGCCATTGTTTCTTTAAATTCTAGCTCTTGTTGCACTTTTAGAGTTGTTCCAGTTTCCTTTTGTAACCCGTGCAATGTCCTTTCGATCTCCGAATCAAATTTTACAAATTCTCTATGAGGAGATCTTATTACTAACATACATAAAAACTAAAGAACATGAAAAAGATTAATAAATAAATAGAAAATAATAATTATACACAAATAATATAAAAACACCAATTGAAACCAAAAGCAAAAACTAAAGCGCCATACTCACCAGCAACGACACTAAAATTCTTGATGCGTGTTGAACACACTATAAAATAAAACCTTACTCTAAACATTAAAATTTATAGCAGTGGTGAGTTGGGATCGTATCCATAGGGAATTTACATGTAGTTTTTGTAATGAAAAGAATTAGTTTCTCTTAGTCCAATCTCAACCTATACACAAATAAGCATGCTTCATTCTCTTGTTGATCTCTTACCTCTCTTTGAAACTATTAACCATAGGTTAATAATAAGTTTTATTAACTCCATTTTTCCTTTAGGTTGTGTTTAATCAAAATAAGCTCTTTGACTAAACCTTGCTATTGTAAAGTCTAGAATAAACTCTCTAAACTTAATAGAACAACCACATTACAAACTAGGAAAACATATTAATCTAGGCAATAATCACATAAGCTGGAGTCATTTAACCTAGGTTATGCTATTGCTAATGATTCAACACCATTAACTACCACAAATGAACCTAAAATACAACTATTACGTATTATATTTCATATTTTGGCAATGGTTTTATATAAAAACAATCTATTGAAAGCGTTCAAATCATTCTTACATTAAAACCCAAAACAATAAGAAAAGAATAGCACAACAATTTCTATAGAGAGAGAGATTCATCAATACACAGTGAAGAAATGCTCAAATAAGATCTTCGGCCTTAATTTCCCCTATAAACCATAAGGAAGAAGATTAGCACTCCATGGATCTCAAAAAGGTAAGTGTTTGACCCCTTCTCGTGCTCCAAAACTAATTCTTCCCATGTTTGACCACTCAAATGTCTATTTATAGTAAAAATTAGGTTTCTAGAAAGATACACAGTTGGATACACGGCCAAATTCATGCTAAACATGGCTGTGTAAGTGGATACAAAGTCAGGTATTTTGTAGTTTATGCTAAATTCTTAATTTTCTTTAGTTTTCTTATCCCATCTTCAACCTAATCCATATCCTTCTTATTCCACAAATAAATAAGTTTGAACAACAAGAGGATGGCTTAAGGAATATGCTTTTAACTCATTTATCTCTTGTTCTTCCATCTTGTACCTAAAACCAATTGTAAACCAAAATGAGTATCTTAAGCTTTCATAGCATTAATCACTAAGTGTTATAAAGTAAATGTATAATCAATTAAATACACATCATTGGTTTATTGCGATTCAGTTATATGTTTATAATCTTGAACTAAGATATTCGAAATATCAGTCCAATGTTTGATTTCATATAATTAAGACTAAGAAATCCTTTTGTGTGAATAGATCTATCTTAGTTGGAAAGAGTTGTATGCAAATCTAGAGATAGATCAATATAAATCCTTTAAATTAGGGTCAAACCTAATAATGAAATATCGAATCAAGTAATCTAATCTTAGGGTTTAATTAGAAATAGATTTCAATTAATCAACCGAGTATTAGTTATTAATAGTCCTACAAAAGATATTAATATAAGATACAAATTTCCACAGTCCAATAATAACAAAATTTAATTGCATGATAAAGGCTTAGTGTTTAAAATATCTTAGGGGGATTCATCACCTAGGTACTACTTATTGAATATTTACTAATCACAGTATTTTCTTTATCCTGGTTCATTGCTACGTTAACTTTAATTTATTTAGTTTCATTTTTAATTAAATTCATAACCTGATTTGGCATTTAAATAATAGAAAAAGGATTAATACTAGTACTTACAGTCTTTGTAGGATCGATGTAGCACCCCACTCCCGCAAAACCCGAACCCGATATCGACAGTGATACCCGGATCTGTGCCCCGCGAGGGTGGCATGTCACATCACTTAACAAATCAC
>JAOQML010000007.1:15053439-15076275 GCA_027568935.1 Erythroxylum urbanii | reverse complement strand
AAAGGCGTTGTGACTTGAGATGCCAGTTAGAAGCGCTTCCATGTAGAGCTTTGCTCCGTGATCTATATGTTCTGCACATCGAGCTATGCTCTGTGAATTTGATCCGATTGAGCCCTATGGGCCAAAACTTTGTATATGTTTGTGAAAGGCACTCAGTCACAACAATAAGAATGAATACGAGTCTCATGCATGTCCCATGCAAATACGTATGAAACATCTTGAACGATATGCAAGTTTAAATGGATGATCTCATGTTGTGTTATCTTTTTTTTGAATAAATGCTTATTTGTTTGAATGAATAACTGTGAAATATATGTTGTATTTGTGTAATCTGGTGAATTCATCAATGATGGTTCACTCATTGAGTTCGCAAAACTCATCAAAAATTACACTGTGGCTTTTCAGGTACGAGACAAGAGACTTAAGTTTTATTCAGGATATGAAGTTTCTATGGATAGAGAAATGGATCAGAGGTCTGTCAGCTGACTCCTGAAGGAATATAGTTTTTACCATTTTGTAGTTTTGTTAGAACCTATATCAAGGTCTGAACCGTCCTCTATTGTTGTTGTTAGATTAGGAGAAGTTTGGGTGATTCTTCCACCCGTGGTTATATGTGTTGGGGTAGGGATTATTAGCCCCTCCACATCTAAATTGGGCCCCTATATAATTAACTTACTTTGTGTTATCGTCTTTCATCAGATAGCAGTCCACCGTATCGTGATCTAATTGGCTGCATAGCTTTCACTTCAATTACGAGGCCTTTACTGTAGCTGAGGATGACACCTTAATATTACTGAGCTGTTGCATCAAGTTGTCGATCTTAGCTTGCATTTCCGTCACTGATCAAAAGTGATAACTCCCTTCTGCTCCCTAAAGTTAATAGGTTACCTACTACGTTCACTAGCCCATAAACAGCTATTATCGTCCATCTCCTCTATTAATTCCTCTGCTTTAACGATCGTCTTTCTTATTAACGATCCTCCCGATATCAAATCAATGGTGCCTCTAGTACGTAGGTTCACTTCGTTGTAAAATGTCTACAGCAGGAACTTCTTGGGTAAATTGTGGTGTGGGCATCTCCTCTGCAGGTCCTTATAATGCTCCCACGCTTCATAAATAGACTCCCCATCACCTTATTGGAAGTTTGTAATTTCCTTGATAATTTTGGTGGTCTTTGTTAATGGGAAGTATTTATCTAGGAAGGCATACAGTAGTTGGTCCCATGTTGTAATGTTAACGAGCCCCAGTAAATGATACCAAGCCTTTGCTCTATCCCTAAGTGTGAAGGGAAATTGCCTAATTCTCACTGCATCTTCCGACATCTGATGATACCAGAAAGTACCACAAATCTTGAGAAAACTCACAATGTGAGCATTCAGGTCTTCATTTGCAAGTCTATAGAATTGGACATTTTATTGAAGTATGTTCAGGAGGGCTGGCTTAATTTCAAAAGAGACCACTTTAATAGGCGGTTTATCCACTCCTTGGTTTGCAGGATTAAACCCTAGTCTCATAAAATCCATGAGGGTCCTCTGTTGTTGCCTACCAGGGTTGATTTCTTGATCCATGTTTCTTTGGAATTCCTAGGCCATTTATGCTTTCTCGATCTCTTTTTCTTCTTCTCGTCGAGCTTTCTTAAGGGTTCATTCTAAACATGTTATGTCTAAAATGATATCTCAATTGCACGACTCGAACCCCTTATGACTCTTGTGTTCATGCAAGAGCACGATTCCTAAGTAAAATGAACAAAATAAAAAAACAAAAATTAAAACTACTATAACGCCTTAAACTATAGAACTAAATTGCTTTCCCCAGCAACGATGCCAAAAACTTATTCGCTCAAGGTTACAGTGTTAAGTTTTATTATTTATAACCTTGGCAATTACTGTAAGTGCATGACACATTCACGTAGTACCTAAGGTGTCGATCCCACGAGGAAGGGAACTAGTCCTTAAATCTAACAGCAGCTAAGTTCGTAATACCTAATTAAACAACTATTACAGAAATTAAAATTAATCAAGAATCAAATATGAGAAATTAAAGCACTAAAAGAATGAACAAAATACCCAACTTTGTAATTTCCGACTTAAAGGGCCTAGACGGTTCTAGGGTAAATTACTCTCTCTCGAGTTATAATTCTTAACCCTAATTAATAATCCCTAATTCAAATCATGGAAATTGTGATCTCTCGATCCACAATTGGTCCAAAATCTAAATTAGTTTTAAAGTTGTCTAATAACCTACCAAGAATCTATGTTTGATCTCTCATTACACGACTCTACCGGTTTGATTCAACTCTCTACCTATCAATTTACCTAACTCTCGTTAGCTTAAATTGATGATTTTCACCCGAATCACCCTCTCAGTTTATTGCCAAGTTATGAAGAATCAAAATTGAATCACAAATAAATCGAATAAAACACAATCAAATAAATTTTATTAATCTCTAGAACAAAACTCGAAGGTGAGTTTAGACAAAAGATCAACACTCAACGACAATATTCCTAATTAGTATCCAATTATCATACATCAATGAAATTAAAATAAAAAATAGAAAATACTGTTGAAATGGATCTTGGAGGTAGTGACTGCGGGAAACTATCTATTCCGGGAAATACGTCTCGTTAAACATATCTTTGTGCCTATCTTCTTTCATCTCCTTCCTTAATTGCTTGATCTCTCTCTAGGTCTCTCTAAGATTTTTGTAGAATCTCCCTTTTTGCACTACTCTTTCAACTCTCTAAAAACTGCTGGTGGCTGCTAGGTATTGTTCTATTTATTCTGTAGTAGCTCTAGGTCAAACTCAGGATCAAAACAGTCCAAACAATCACCCAAACATTGAGTACTCGTGTCAACCTAACGTAGGGTATGATTGTGGCTCTGACTGCCACGATCGTGGCCAGCACTTTAACCTTTCTTCATGATAGTGGCCTGCATGATCGTGGCCTGGCTGTTGCTAGCTCTTCCTCTTCTGTCATAATCATGGCCAATGTGCACGATCATGGCCTATGTCTTTTAGCCCGAAACTCCTTAAATCTTCATGTTCTTCCCTGTTTGCCCTCCAACACTAGCACACACATCAAGGTACCTAAACAATATACAAATTAAGCTCAAAGATTCATCCTAACCCATAAAAACAATTAAACACATAAACTAACACAATTGAAACCTAAATACACACTAAACACTCAAAATAACACTAATTACTTAACAAATCAAACCCTAAAACACAATACAAATCACAAGTATCAGGAACCCTTCCTAGTAACACCGAATCCAATCCAAATGAATGAATCATGGATGTTACAGAAGCAATTAAGGAGGAATTGTAGCAAGATAAATACAATGGAGGGAAGGACAAGTACAAAATTGATAAGAATGTTTTTTGAAATGAACCAGAATTACAAACAACCTATATGCATCAATATAAGATTCCTTACCCCATTCTGGAACAACAAAATCCAAACTCATTTAGGGACAAAAGGAAAGCAGAGGTGCAAGAGAATAAGGAAGACGCTCTATTGGCAAGGTACAATTTGCCTGAGAAGAAAAAGTATCAACTCCAAATTCCATCCTGATCAAAGCCATAAGGAAATTAAAGGAAGCTGAGCTATGTAGACATGATTGAGCAACTGGAAGCATGCCTTCCACTGATGGAATCAATAAAGGGAAAGGTAGAAAAAGAATTGGAGGAAGAAAAGAAATTGATGACACCATCAAAGAATGAGGATCCAGTAGATTTTAATATCCCCTACAATATTAAAGGTGTCAAAATAGAGAGAGCCTTCGCTGATTTGGGAGCCAACATAAACGTGATGTCGTATTCCTTATTTCATAAGATAGGGTTTAGTGAGATACTCCCCACCAAGATATTGGTAAGGACAGCAAATAAATTAGTTCATCGTCCGAACGGTATCATATATAATGTAATTATTTAAGTTGAAAAGTTTACTTTTCCCACGGACTTTTGCATACTAGATATAGAAGAAGATGCGAAAACTCCAGTTATCCTCAGGCAACCAATTTTTTCCACTACTCATTCAATTATTGATGTAGATGGGGGTGAGTTGATTCTAAGGGTAGGAGAGGAACAAGTATCTTTCACCATAACCAAGAATGACAAAAGTCCTCTCCAACCCATAACCATCAGATTTTGATGGAGAAAAAGAGAAGAATTATGATTGAAAATGTTCTCCGGAAAAGAATAAACCTCACAAAAGAAGAAGAAGAAAGAATCAGGAAAAAGAAAGTGGCAGCATAAGTAACCAAATGGCTTGCGTACATTTTATGAGATTGAGAATCGAGTTACCACCGAAGGATTTTCTTAAACCACCTTGAGCACAGAAGAGCGTCAAGCTAACGATGTTAAAAGAAACACTACATAGGAGGCAACCCATGGTTTTTAAATTATCAGTTATTTCTTTATTTTAGATAGTTTGAACTTTGTAGTTAGGTTTTTCTGTTTCCAAATAAATGTCATGAAAGAGTAGGGAATTAATGTTGATCAAGATGATTGGGAAGGAAGTATAATGAAGTGATAGTGCTAAAAAGAAGTTAGGAACGGGTCTCGAGGAATGTGTTTAAGGAAGAAAGACGAAAAAATCATAAATTGGTGAAATTATTTATGATTTTTTAGGTCACGATCATGGCCTATGGCAGGGTAAACTTTTCCATATAATTTTCAGTTGAAATTTTTACCATTTTACACTTGCTTCACCTATATATTCATTTCCTACTCACTCTTTCACTCACTTTCATTTTAACTTTATCTCTCTAAGTTTAGAACCTTCAAATGCTCTCACTTCTCTCTAACCAACTTCCAAATTTACATTTCATTCCAAATTCCACCTACTTGCAATCTATTATGTTGCGCAATAAGTAGCTAGTAAAGTGCAGCCAATCATCGAGTAGAATCAAGTCTCAAGCTGAGAGCAAAGGAACAGGGCAGCAAATTTCAGAACACCCTTGCCAATCTACATAGAGGAGGAAGGTATTTGATTCCAATCCATTAATGTTAAACAGATAGTAGTACCAAAATATTTTGATTTTGATACGCTTGATAGGCTAAAATTGCAAGATAGGGTCGAGAATTTAGCTGTAAGAATTTAGTGGAGTAAGTTTATACACTTCCAATATCCTGTTTACTAGGAGCTTACCCTCGAATTCTTCACTTCCCATCATTTTGAACCTAGTAACCCTAAGGAAATGTGGTTTAGGTTGCGAGGATAACCTTATGAGCTGAACATTGAAATCATGTGTGATGTTTACAGTTTCCCTAAATCTTCCATTGTCGATCAGCACGATGACTTTTATGCTTCTTGCTATTGGAATGGGTTCACTGGATTGGAGTGGTTCGATGCTAAGAATGCCCATAACAACATTGTACGAACCCATGAGCACTTGTTGTTACGTAAATTCATGTGTCAAATGATATTTGACAAATCAAAAACCATTAAGTGCTCAACGATGGAATTTTTGTTGTTGTGGTGTATGGATCATAGCATCTTAGTGTATACCTCCACACATATGTTGAATGCTATTATTATGACTCTAAGTAAAAGGAGAAACAATTTGAGTATGGGGTACTTGGTTTCCACCATTGCTGAGTACTATGGTGTGGATTGTAGTGGTCTAAACATCTACCTCCATAATTTTCTAAATCACCATCACTTGTGGCAAGCTGAAATCCTAGGTAATTGGCATATGTTTTCTTGCATAATTGTTGTTTATTGTTCTAGTTTAGGATTCATTTTATATGATTTCATTAAGTTTGATTTCCATTGTTATTCTTGTGTGTTTGATGCTAATTAAGGGTAAGAATTGACTATTTTATATAAAAAAGAAGAGGGAGCAACTTAGAGGTTGAACAAAAGATTTGGGACAAATTCCCACATTTTTAGGAATCATAAAAATTCCTACAGATGTGGGAAATCACAGAAGAAATGAGGAGTGCATTTATGTGATATTCCAACGCTCGTGGGAATCATGTAGATTCCCACAGACATGGAAATTGTAATTCGAGGCAATCTGCGAGGCTTTATTAAACCTATGATTTTTAGGCTATAAAAACATCATTAAGCCTCCATCTTTAAAGGAGATGACACCCACCTGTAGAAACACCATCCTTGAGTGGAGAACATATGTTCGGAGAATTGAGGAGGGATTGAAGACAAGGATCATCATCAAGATTGGGCAAAATAGCACATCAACACCAAAATTCCAGATTTTGGCAAAGAAGAGAAGGAGTCTTTCTATTCAATTTTTTTATTTTATTCTTCTTTATTCTTTGTAAAAATGGTTTATTTGATTGTTGATGATGTTATGGAGACCATGTTAGGCTGATTTTGTTTTAAGGATTGCTTTTAAATTATTTTGTCAAAACTCCTATTTCATTGAATTAAATGTAGTGTCTTTGATGATTGTTGTTTTAAATTGTTATCTTGCAACAAATCGAGAGAGTGAGTGAGATGAGATTTGTGTAAGATTGTACAATGAAAGTTGGCGACCGATAGATTAGTAATCATTATTTCAATTAAATAGCTAGAAGAGAGATCTCGATTAGTCAATTGATTACCTATAGGATAGTTTAATAACTAGTTGAATCGGTAGAGTTATTGGGTAGGTTGAGAGATCGTTCGATTGGTTCCTATTGATTCAATTAGGGACAAATAGTTACGCCTTGAGAGAGGGTAATTAGTACATTCGAAAATCTAAGGTGAGACACAATTCAATCAATAAAATAGGTGGGAGACAAAATAAAGAAAAAGAAATCTCTAGCATTTAGATTCTTGAATTCAGATTTTTTACAATTGTGGTATTATCCATTATTTACATTAGTCTTTTAATTTTAACTTAATTTTCTAGATTATTTACGTTTAACAAATTCATTTCTTAAATAAAGTTATGTCTAAATTAAACAGTGTCTAGGCATCAATACCTGTGGGATCAATATATGCTCTTTTTAACTACAAGTCACGACCCGTTCACTTGCAGTTTTTTAGCATAAAATATATAGATAGGTGTTAATTTCAACAAGGTTTTGGTGCCATTATTGGGGATTGATTATTGAGCATCGTGTTTGATTTAGATTACTTTGATTTAAGAGTTTTTGATTACCTATAGGATAGTTTAATAACTAGTTGAATCGGTAGAGTTATTGGGTAGGTTGAGAGATCGTTCGATTGGTTCCTATTGATTCAATTAGGGACAAATAGTTACGCCTTGAGAGAGGGTAATTAGTACATTCGAAAATCTAAGGTGAGACACAATTCAATCAATAAAATAGGTGGGAGACAAAATAAAGAAAAAGAAATCTCTAGCATTTAGATTCTTGAATTCAGATTTTTTACAATTGTGGTATTATCCATTATTTACATTAGTCTTTTAATTTTAACTTAATTTTCTAGATTATTTACGTTTAACAAATTCATTTCTTAAATAAAGTTATGTCTAAATTAAACAGTGTCTAGGCATCAATACCTGTGGGATCAATATATGCTCTTTTTAACTACAAGTCACGACCCGTTCACTTGCAGTTTTTTAGCATAAAATATATAGATAGGTGTTAATTTCAACAAGGTTTTGGTGCCATTATTGGGGATTGATTATTGAGCATCGTGTTTGATTTAGATTACTTTGATTTAAGAGTTTTTGATACTTTCCTTGTGTATTTGCAGGTGTATGAACACAAGGAGTACACAAAGAACGAAAGAAGCTATAGAGGACGAATTTCCCGACATTAAGAAGCACGAAAGAGAAATAAGAAGGGCAAAGTGTCTAAATTTATCAAATCAAGATATGGTTAGAGAAGGAGAACAAGGAGGACCGAAAAGGACACTCATGGATATCATGAGACTAGGTTTTAGTCCTTAAGGAATGGCAAGGCTGGTAGTTCAAGCAAAAAGTTTTGAGATAAAGTTGATGATACTCAACATCCTTCAAAATAGTGTGCAATTCTATAGGCTATCCAATGAGGATCTGAATGCCCAAGTTGTAAATTTCTTGGAGATTTGTGAGACATTTAGATTCAACAAAATGTCTGACGATGTGGTGAGGCTGTGACTATTTTCATTCACATTGAAGGATCAGGCTAAAGCATGGTACAATTCTTTGAATCCATGCCAGATCACGACTTCGGAGCAACTCGCCCAAGCATTCCTTGCCAAGTATTTTCCGTTGACAAAGACGATTAGGATTATCAAAGAGATAACAAATTTCCAGCAAAATGACAGAGAATCTTTTTGTGAAGTTTAGGAGAGATTTAAGGAACTTCAGAGGATCTGTCCATATCACAACCTCCCGAGGGAATTTCTACTTCAAACATTCTATGATGAAATGAATACTAGCACAAGGGGTATAATTGATGCAACAGCTGGAGGTTTCCTGATGAGAAAAATGGTAGAAGCAACTCATGATTTGTTAGAAGAGTTGGCAAGCAACAACTGCATGTGGTTGAGCGAGAGGAGTAGACAAGGACAAAAGGAATAAAAAGGTATGATACCTATTGACTCAGTTACTTCCTTGTAGGCTCAGATCACAGCTTTAACGAAGCAACTAAACAACATGCAAAGAGCGTCTACCTCAGTTGTTAAGGCAATAAAAGCACAATTTGAGTTGTGTGGGAAAAACAAACATAGCTCAATAGAATGTTTCCTATTGGGAGCTAGCAGGACTGAACAGGTAAGCTCTTTAGGCTAGCTGCAGTGAGGTGATAACCTATATTCGAATACATATAATTTGGGTTGAAAAAAACAACCGAACTTTTCTTGGAGTAATAATAATGTAGGTGGCCAACAAAGATCACAAGGATCGCCAGGGTTCCAACAAGAGCGAATCGGACGTTGGAAAATAAGTTGGAAAAGTTTATGGAGATATTTAATTCCAAACTAATAGTTAAAGTAGAGAATCATAAAAAGATGTATAGAATCCAGGAGAAAAATCAACAGAGGATGGAGGCAAAATTTGATCAGATTGTGAAGAACCATGCCTTGTTAATCCATAATTTGGAAGTCTATGTATGTCAACTTATTGATGCTTTATTTTCTTGAAATGCAGGTTGCTTACCGAGCAATAATGAGGCTATTCCAAGGGAGCAACTCAAAGCAATTACACTTCAGAGCAGTAAGCAAATGGAAGAACCAAGTGTGGAAAAGGATGGCTAAGAAAAAGAGAATAGTACAGAGATAGAAGAAGAAAGGGGAGAGAGCAGGCTATTATACCACCACCATTGTACAAGCCCAAACTTCCATATCCACAAAGAGTGAAGCAACATCAGGTGGATACCCAGTTTTACAAATTTTTAAAGAAACTGAAAAAGCTACTGATTAATTTGTCATTGGTGGAATCTTTGGAGTGCATTCCCAAGTATGCGAAGTTTTTGAAGGATGTACTCACACACAAATGTACTTGGAAAGACAATCAGACTGTTACATTGACGGAGGACTGTAATTCTATTATTTTAAGTCAAATGCCTTCAAAATTGCAAGATCTAGGGAGTTTTACTATTATTCTATGTGTTGTTAGCAATTTTGAATTTTCTAAATGTTTATGTGATTTAAGTGCAAGTATTAATTTGATGCCTTTGTTTATTTTTAGGAAATTAGGATTAGGACAGGTCAAGCTGACTTTTATGTTGATTCAACTTATGGAATAATCAATAAAAAGGCCATTTGGAGTTGTAGAAGACGTATTGGTAAAAGTGATAAATTTATAATTCAGGTTGATTTTGTTGTGTTTGATTTTAAAGCTGATAAAAATTGTCATTAATCTTGGATAGGCCTTTTATGAATACTAGTAGGGCATTAGTTAATGTTTATGAAGGAAAACTTATGTTGAGAATTAGTGGTGAGCAGGTTAAGTTTCATATGAAAAAATCTTTGAAGAAACCGATGGATGGAAATGTGTGTATGAAAATTGATGTAGTAGATGAGTGTGTGAAGGAAATTAAAGAAGGAGTTGATGAGGTGAATGGAGTATACAAAGATGAAAGTGCGAAGGAAGAGGATGTCTGTGAGGAAGTGGAGCTAGAACAATTAGAGAGAGCTGGAGCACCTACACCACCTTCTACCGTTAAACCTCCCACTTTAGAACTTAAACCTTTAACTTCCTATTTGAGATATACATTTTTAGGAAAGAACCACACTTTACCTATCATTATCTCCAATGAATTAAATTGTGAGCAAGAAGAGAAAGTGGTGGAGACTATTATGAAAAGGATGAGAGCCGTAGGGTGGCAAATTTCTAATATTCAAGGATTAGCCCCAATGTGGTGATGCACAAAATTAACCTAGAAGCAGGTTGTAGAACTCTGAGAGAACGATAGAGAAGGTTAAATCCAAATATGCAAGAGGTTGTAAAGAAGTGGTGCAACTTCTAGATGCAGGAATAATTTACCCCATTTCGGATAGTGAGTGGGTGAGCCCAGTACAGTGTGTGCCAAAGAATGGTGGCATGACAGTGATAGAAAATGAAGAAGGGGAAAAGATTTCCACTAGGATCGTCACAGGGTGGCTAGTGTGCATTGACTATAGAAAGTTGAATTTGGCCACCAAGAAGGATCATTTCCTTTTACTTTTTGTGGACCAAATGAGTAAGAGAGTGGCTGGTCATTCTTTTTATTACTTTCTGGATGGATATTCAGAGTACAATTAAATATTTATATATTCAGAAGATTAAGAGAAGACCACTTTTACATGTCTATACGGAACTTTTGCATATCGAAGGATGCCCTTCGATTTATATAATGCACCTGCTGCATTTCAAAGGTGCATGGTGGCCATATTCGCAGACATGAATGAAAACTTTATGGAGGTATTTATAGATGATTTTTCTACTTTTAGAGAGTTTTTTGATCATTGCCTGCTGAACTTATATAAAGTTCTCCAAAGATGTGAGAAGTCACATTTAGTTTTAAATTTAAAAAAATGTCATTTTATGGTCCAAGAGGGAATTGTATTAAGCCATAAGATTTCATATAAAGGGATTGAAGTGGATCGAGCTAAAAAAGAAGTAATTGAAAAGTTACCACCTCCTTCTAACATCAAGGGTGTCCAAGCTTTTCTTAGTCATGCAGGGCTCTACCGACGGTTCATTAAAGATTTTTCCTTCATTGTAAAACCTCTGACTCATCTATTGGTAAAAGATGTGCCTTTTATTCTTGATGATGACTATTTGAATGCTTTCAACAAGTTAAAAAAGCCACTCATAATAGCACTAATTTTGACATCACTAGATTGGTCTCTTCCATTTGAGATCATGTATGATGCAAGCGACCATACAGTTGGGTGTGTGCTAGGTCAGCGAAAAGAGAAGAGGTTGCATGCTATCTATTATGCAAGCAAGACGTTGAGAAGAGCACAATTGAATTATACAACTACTGAAAAAGAACTTCTTATGGTAGTATTTGCTTGTGAAAATTTTCATTCTTATTTGTTAGGTTCACAAGTTATTATGTTTACATACCATGTAGCATTTTGTTACCTTTTCACTAAGAAGGATGCTAAGACTAGGCTTATTCAATGGGTACTCCTGCTTCAAAAGTTTAATACTGAAATCAAAGATAAGAAACGAGCAGAAAATGTCATAGCGGATCACTTATCAAGGCTTGGAGTTAAACATCATAAAGAGGAAGAGGAAATTAAGGAAAGCTTTCCTGACGAGACTTTGATGATGGTAGATAACCCTTTCCTTCCATGGTTTGCAGATATTGTGAATTACCTCTCAGGTGGTATTCTTCCATCTGATTTATCATATCAACAAAGGAAGCATTTCTTATTTAAGTACGCTCATTATATTTGGGATGAAACTGTGTTCTATAAGATATATGCTGACAGTTTAATTCATAGATGTGTTCCTAAAGATGAAATGCCTAAGATCTTAACTCAATGTCATAGCTCATCTTATGTAAGGCATATGGAGCTAACAAAACTGCAACATGGATTTTGGAGTGTGGATCCTATTGGCCAACTATGTTTAAAGATGCTCGAGATTTTGTGCTCAAGTGCTATAGATGTCAAAGAGTTGGCAACATATCAAAACCAGATGAAATGCCACTTTCGAATATAATGGAGGTGGAGATATTTGATGTATGGGGTTTGGACTTTATGGGACCATTCCCACCCTCTGAAGGCAATACCTATATATTGGTTGGAGTTGATTATGTTTCTAGATGGGTCAAAGCGGTCGCTACTCTAACTAACGATAGCAAGGTGGTTTAGAAGTTCATTAACAAGATTTTTACTAGATTTGAGGTGCCCAGAGCAATTATAAGTGATGGTGGAAGTCACTTTAACAACAAACCATTTGAGAACCTTTTGAGAAGATACAACGTTTATTATAGAGTGGCTATCCTGTACAATACCCAAACTAGTGGTCAAATGGAGGTGGTGAATAGAGAGTTGAATAAGATTTTGGAGAAGATAATGAATATTGCAAGAAAAGATTGGTCAACAAAACTAGACAATGCACTACGGGCTTACAGAACAGCTTTCAAGACCCCCACAGGCACAACACCATATTGGCTTGTGTATGGCAAGGTATGTCATTTACCATTGGAATTGGAGTATAGAACATATTGGGCAATTAAGAAATTGAATATGGATTGGAAGCTAGCAAGAGAAAAGCCGTTGTTACACATCAACGAGTTGGAATAATTGAGGTATGATGCTTATGAAAAAGCCAAACTATATAAAGAGAGGGCTAAGAAGTGGCATGATGACCATATCAAGAAAAAGGAATTTAAGAGTGGGGATTTATTACTTTTATTTAACTCAAGACTTCAACTATTTCTCAAAAAACTCAAGTCAATATGGAGTGGACCTTTTAAAATTCTTCAAGTGTTTCCTCATGGAGCTGTGGAGCTAGAAAATGATAATGCGAAAACATTCAAAGTCAATGGGCACCGTTGTAAACTATATTATGGAGGGACATATCCACAAGCAAGGGTCTCCTATCTTCCACTTTTTCATGAGTATATGTTGAATGGTCGAGCTAATGACATTAACTTAGCATGTTTACTTTCTTATGTTGTTTTGTCTAGTTTTTGTTTGAGTTCTTTGGTTTGATTATTTTCAAATTAAAATTGATTGATGTTCATGTTAATTTTGTTTAATTCTTAATTTGTTTTCTTCTTAAGTTTCTTGTTGATGATATTATCTTGATGTGTTTGTAGGTGTTCGTTTAAGGGTACACGCTCTAAGTTTCAATATTTTTAACCTTGTAATTACCGCAAGTGCACGAGTTGTTCGTGTAGTACCTAAGATGTCGATCACACAAGGAAGGGAACTAGTCCTAAGTCTAATGGTAGCTAAGTCACAAACCTAACAACTACTGTAGAAAAGTAAATTAATTGATAATCGGATATGAGAATTGAAAGTGCTAAAATCAACTTAGAAATCACCAAATGAGAGAAAGGGGATTTTAATTCTTAGCCCTAATTGATAAACCCTAGTTCAATTTATGGGAATTATGATCTCTCAATTCGCAATCAACCCAAAAACTAAATTAGATCTAAAGTTGTCTACAAACCTACAAGAAACCTATGCTCGATCTCTCGTTACACGATTATACCGGTTTGATTTAATCCTTTACCTATTAATTCACCCAACTCTCCTTAGCCCAAAGGATTAAAAATGGGCTTACCCTGAATCTTCACCAAACAAAGAGATGTTTGGCTCAAATGGAAGCCCTTCTCTTCCTCTTTCTTTTTCTTTTCTTGAATACCCTCAAAATCACTCTTAAAAGCAAAGAAAAGATGAAACTCTAACTTGTTTCTTCCTTTTTCTCTCCAATTGTTGAAACTCTCTCCCCCTTTTCTCTCTTTCACATATTTCACTTGTTCTCTTTCTTCAATTCACGTTTTTGTTCATTTAGTGTACAAAACACACTTTTTCCTCTTCTAATTTTTCCCTGAATTAGTGCTAAATGTCCACTTTACCCTTCCTTTTATGTTTTATGTCTTTTAAACTTAAGTGACACGCCACAATTACCCTTAAAACATTCCTATGCTTTAATGTAACTAACCAATATAATAAAATCCTACTAACACTGTAATAATAATTAAACTCCAATAATAATTCTATCATGACCTCATAATTCATTTAAATCATGCTTAACTCAACAACAAAAATTCGGGGGAGAACATTTCTCCCCCTTTTAAAAGAATTTCATCCTTGAAATTCTTACCTGAGTCAGTGAAGAGGTATAGATACTTCTCCTTCAAAGCATTCAAAGGCTGCTACATGGCCTCTTCCTTAGAATGGTTTTTCCACAGAACTTTATCTAGTTGAACTGTCTTGTTCCTTAGAACCTTGTCCTTAATGTCTAGAATTTCCACTGGAGTCTCCTCATAAGTCAGATCATCTCTTAACTGAACCTCAATGGTCTGAATGACGTGGGAGGGATCTGATCTATACCTCCTTAACATGGAAACATGATAGACATCATGTATCTATGACGATTCTGGTGGCAGTGCCAATCTATAGGCCAGTGGTCCAATCCTTTCAATAATCTGGTAGGGACCCACATATCTTGGGCTCAATTTACCCTTCTTTCCAAACCTCATGACTCCTTTCCAAGGAGATGTCTTAAGAAAGACTTTCTCACTAACTTTATACTCCATTTCCTTTCAGTATGCATCAGTATAGCTCTTCATTCTATTTTGAGCTGCTTTAAGCCTTTATTTAACTAGATTGACCTTGTCAACTGTCATCCGGATTAACTCTGGTCCTATTAATATCCTTTCTCATTCTTCATCCCAGCATATAGGAGTTCTACATCTTCTTCCATATAGTGCTTCATAAGGAGCCATTTGAATGCTTGAGTGATATGAATTATTATAAGCAAATTCAATAAATGGAAGTGCTCGTCCCAAGCAGCTTTGAAATCCATCACACATGCTTTGAGCATTCCTTTAAGGGTTCGAATGGTCCTCTCAAATTGGCCATCTGTTTGGAGATGAAAAGTAATGCTAAAATTTAATTTGGTCCCTAGAGCTTCTTGCATACTTTCCCAAAATCTCGAAGTAAACCAAGGATCTCTATCAGAAATTATAGAGTCTGGGATCCTAAGTAATCTCACTATCTCATCAATATATTTCTTTGCTAGAACATGTAGAGAATTAGTTTGTTTAATTGCTAGAAAATGGGCTAACTTCGTCAAATGATTAACAATAACCTATATAGCATCATGCTTCCTACTGGTCTTAGGCAAACCTATCAGAAAATCCATAGTTATCCTTTGCCACTTCCACTCAGGAATGAACAATGGTCTTAACTTGCCTGAAAGTGCCTGGTGTTTAGCCTTGACTTGCTGACATACTAGACACTTGCTTATATATTCTGCTACATCCTTCTTTATGCCTTTCCACCAAAAATGCTCTTTCAAATCTCTGTACATCCTGGTGCTACCTGGGTGTATGGCATAAGGTGCATTGTGTGCCTGGTCGAGTATCCCATCCTTTACCTCCTTGACATTTGGAATACAAAGTCTATTGCCTACAACCATAAGTTCATCATCCCTCACTTACACTTCAGATTGCTTGCCATTTTTAATTTCTTCTCGGAGCTTGTTCAAATCTGCATCTTGTTTTTGTAACTCCTTAACTTTCTCTTTGAGTATTGGTCTCACTCTGAAATTAGCAATAATGCAATCAGGTTCCTCTTGTTTCAAGCTTATTCTAAGCTTAGCCATCTCTTTCAACAATGGTAGATAAATCGTCTGAACATGGGCTATGGAAGATTTCCTACTCAAGGCATCGGCCATTACATTTTCCTTGCCTTAGTGGTATTCAATCAACAAGTCATAATCCTTGAACAACTCTGACCACCTTCTCTGTCTCAAATTCAACTCTTTTTGGCTGAATAAGTACTTGAGACTTTTATGATCTGTAAAAATTCTTGTCTGAACTCCATACAAATAATGTCTCCAAATTTTCAAAGCAAAAATTATTGCTGCTAATTCTAGATCATGGGTTAGGTAATTCAATTCATAAGGCTTTAGCTGTCACGAGGCATAAACTATTACCTTGTCTCCTTGCATCAACACATAACCCAAACCCTTTCTTAAAGCATCAATATAAATTATATAGCCCTCATCTCCTATGGGCAAGGTCAGAATTAGAGCACTTGTCAATATGTGCTTAAGCTCCTTAAAGCTCTTCTGACATTTATCACTCTAGATAAACCTCTGATTTTTCCTTAATAACTTAGTCATTGGAGCAGCCATCATGGAGAATCCTTCAACAAACCTCCTATAATATCCTGCCAGACCCAGAAAGCTTCTCACTTCTACTACTATTTTTGGTGCATGCCATTTCACTACTGCTTCAATTTTCCTCGGATCGACATGTACCCCATCCTTCGAAATTACGTGACCAAGGAATACCACCTTATGAAGCCAAAATTTACACTTGCTAAATTTGGCATAAAGCTCCTTCTCCCTTAGTGTTTCAACACTATCCTGAGATGTTCCTTATGTTCCTCTTTGCTCTTAGAATAGAATGTCATCTATAAATACTATGAAAAATTTGTCCAGATATTCCTTGAAGACCTTATTTATGAGATCCATGAACTCAGCTGGAGTATTGGTCAATCCAAATGGCATGACTATGAACTCATAATTCCCATAACATGTCCTAAAATATGTCTTATGTACATTAGATTCCCTAATTCTGAGCTGATCATAGCTTGAACTGAGATCAATTTTGGAGAAAACGTTTGCTCCTTACAGTTGGTCGAATAGATCATCGATTCGTGGCAAAGGATACTTGTTCTTAATGGTAACCATGTTGAGCCTCTGGTAATCAATGCACATACGCCATGTTCAATTCTTCTTTTTAACAAATAGAACCGGCGCTCCTTATGGCGACGAACATGGCCTTATATACCCCTTGTTGAATAGTTCTCCTAACTATTTCTTAAGCTTCTTTAGCTCAACTGGAGCCATGTTATATGGTGGTACAAAAATGGATGCGGTACCTGGAATCAGATCGATGGAGAATTCGATTTCCCTTGCTGGTGGCAAACCAGATAAGTCTTCTGAAAACATGAATCCCTCACAATTGGAAAATCTTCTAACTTTCCTTTGTTCACCTCGGTGTCTACAACATGTGCTAAGAAGGCTTCACACATTTTTCTAATCATCCTATCAATTAGCAAAGATGAAATAATTCTTGGTGATGGTGTTATTCTGTCTCCCTTAAAAGTCACCTTCACACCCTTGCCAAGATCAAATTCTACCTCTTTGAGGCTACAGTCTAACTTTGCATGATATTTCTCCAAGGTATCCAATCCAAGTATAACATCTAGTTTCTTTAAATCTAAAGGCATTAAGTCCACTAGCAATTTAGCACCATCAATAAAAAGTTCACAATCTCTATATGCTTGACTTATTATCACATTCCTCCCTATAGGAGTACTAACAATTAATGGACTACCAACGGCACCAAATTAACACCATGTAATGTCATGCTTGCAAAAAAAAAAGAATGTGTGGAGCCAGAATCAATCAATAAATATACTTCTGAAATTAAATAACCAGACCATACTCGTAACAACTCCAAGTGCGATAAGCTTCATCTTTGGTCATAGCAAACACCCTTGCCTCTGCCTGACCCCTTGGCCTTCCTGGAGGAATAACCTTCTTTGCCACTCCAGAACTTCCCACCTTAGTGGCTGGCCTGGTTCCTATTATTTTAGCTCTCTTTGAGGCTTACATCTATGACCCATCTTGCCTTAGTGCTTAGGGACAGTCCCTGATCATGTGTCCCTTCTCTCCATATCGGAAACATAGTCTAAGTAATTTGAGGCACTCTCCTCTATGAAACTTCCCACAATGCTCACATTAGGGGTTCGTATGCCTACTCCTCTCCATCATTTTGTTACCTCCTACAGTTAAGGCTTGCACTGAAACTGTCCTTGCTTGCTTGTTCTTAGCAGAGCTGCTACTTTCTACTTTGCTCTGCGTATGGAAAGTCGTCATACTCCTCTCAGGCATAGGGTACTCATTCCCTTCTTGGAAGACTATTCCCAGCTCTTCCTCATCCTGTTTACTTCATACTTTATGTTCTCCAGTTTCTCAAGTTGAAACGCAGCATCTACCAATAGCTAGTAGTAACAAAAGTTATGGATCAATACTTTCCCCTTGATCCCTAAATGAATTCCTCCCTCAAACTTACGGCACTTATCCTGCTCATTCTTAACAATGTTGGCTGCATACCTTGAAAGCTAGTTGAACTTCAGTTCATATTCACTTACACTTATGTCCCTCTGTGTGAGATTTAGGAATTCTCTTGCCTTCTCTTGGACATAGACTTTCGAGAAATATTTCTTCCTAAAGGCTTCCAAAAATTTTTCTTTATGATAATACCAGCGGTATGACCTGACTATGGGGCATTGATTCCCACTAATGGAGTCCATCCCCTTACACCAAGCTCACTACATAATCCAATTTCTCCTCATCAGAGCACTTCATTTATAATAGGACTCCCTCTATCGTTCTCAACCATACTTCAGCCTCTTCGAGATTTGTAGTCCCATTAATGTCTATAGCCCTATACTTGCGAAGCTTATCATACTGTTCGCCCCTCTACATTAGAGCTTGCACTGAAACTTGTGACACTTGGCCTATAGCATAGGTAAAAGCTTGAGCAAAGGCTTGAAAGAAATGTGTATCCATGGGGTTTACTAGGGGTATAGGAGGAGGAGGCGGTGACACTTCATGTTGCACACTAGGTGGCTCAAAATCATGAGAGAGTGTGTCCTCGCATCTTGTGGGACATGAGATTCATCCGTACTTCCTTGGCAAGAGTGAGATTGAGTCATAACTCCTCGAATTCTCCTTCGAGGCGGCATACTCACTCTTTCAATTTAAAACCATTTAACATCTTTAGTTCATGTTTCATGTCAGGTTTAAACTCACATGTGTGCATGAAAAACCTTCTTAAACCATGCTTCATGTAAAACAATTTCAAATTATATGAAACAATACAAAAACAATGCATATTGTTCTTTTAAATCAATGCATGTTCATTTCATGTTTTGAAACCACCGATTTCATGCCTAGGATACTAAACCTAGATGCTCTTATACCAAAAGATGTCAGACCCTATTTTCGGAGTCTAACTCGTGAATAAAATGTGAGCTTAGCATTCTGTAGGGTTCTTATAATGGAATCTAATTAGCCATCAAAGGTTCATCTTCATTCTCAAAACATCCCAAAATTTCATATTTTAACACTTGATATACGACAATCCATTCTTATGTTTGTATTCTCAATCGTCCCCCTAAACATATCACTCATTTTTATCTCCTATTTCCATATTAAACTAAGTACATTTCAAGCTCCATTCAAGCCTAAATGTATTATAGGAAAGCAGTGATAAGCACAACTTATAAATGCACATGATTTGGAACAAAAAGTATAACTTTCACTATAGATGTCAAATCAAAGTCATTTAAATATGGTTTTGAAGAGGACTTCAAGTTCTACAACTTCTGTGAAGACCTTAAAAAGAGCTTTTACGATCTAGAGGGTCAAAAATTTCATAATTATATAATTATCCTGAGAATGTCTGCTTAGCGGACATGAACTGAGCTGGAACGCTGGAATTCCCGAGAAGATCTGCCCAACAGACGTCAAATCTGCCCAACGAACATTTATGGGTTAATTTCTAGATTTTTAACTCCTGCAAGTTACATATGCATATATATCATTTCTAACTTATTTTCCTCATCATTTCCCTTCATTCTCACTTCCATTTCAACTCAATATCATTTATATCCAATCATAATCTATGTTTGGTCATCAATCCAAAAACATAACATTCAAACTTATACACATTCATCATAAATTTCTGCATATGTTCAACTGCCTTTATCACCTTCATTTCATCTCTAACTTATCACACTAATTCTTCCCATTTCAAGACACCATAATACTCTTTTTCTATTAGATGAAATTAGAAATGGGCTATAAAGTGTCCAGCATGCACCTTATGCAGCATCACTAACTTGTAAAAATCCTATCTTTCAAGTTCAATCTCCATAAATTACATACGTTATATCATTGGAAAGCTAAGAGGATAAACTACAACTTCTAAGAGGGCAACATTGTCCAAATTAGCCTAGATTAATATAGTTTTTCCCCTGAAGTTACATCACAGATTTTATCCATATGAATGCTTGAAAATGCAATGTGAAAACTTGGAAAGTTATCAGCAAAAGATAAATATATTTTATTAACATTAAAAGAAAAGAGTTTTACAAAGCTTTAATGGGCGTTTCAAGGCCCAAGTACATCATTGGTCTCATAATCCAAAAATACAAAATAGACATAAACGAGTGTTACTTGAAATGCGGCTAAAGCCTTGAGTTTTCCTATACTAATTAAATACAAAAGAAAATATGCAGACTTGGACCAATGCCTTGACTCTCTATCACTCAATCTCTTGCTCTTCACTTGGAGATAGAGAGGAATGGGGGGTAAGCTTAAAAGCTCATGGGTAACAAGTTTATAGTAGAGAAACAAGCAAAACCATTGAAAATACCCATTGCCATAGTAAATTGTATTGAAACCATAAAACATGTATTTCTCAAATTCTCAAGCTTGTCAAACAATTCATAAACAACATAAGTCATATATTTCTCAACTTGCTAAACAAATCATCAACACATAAGCATTCATAATGATTTGGGTAGTCCATAAACATGAGGGAGTTCTTGTGAACCTCCAGTAATAATAGAAGGGACCATCACCAACCCACATAATGGTTTGGATAGTCCATAAACATGAGGGAGTTCTTGCGAATCTCTAGTAAACATGAGGGAGTCCGTGATAGAGCTCTATCCCACTAATAGGTAGGAGAAGCCTTTAACATGGTCAACATACATATGGCATAATAGAATGGACCATCACAAACCCATATAAACATGAATTTCATATCTTGTAAACATCTTACATAAAAGGCACATTTCGGAAGCATGATTTTCATACGCATGATATTTTTCAACTATAATTTCCATCATCATTTCATAAATCATCATTAGGATTCATGTACCAAATATGTAGTAATTACTTAAATCATTTAAGAAGTAATAAATGCGGTATTTATAAAACAATTGAAATCATTTAACTTTATTGATTTGGAAAAATACTCATGGCTCATTAACTCAACTATAAACATGTAACCCACCTTGATTCCTTACTTTAAAATGCCCCTCCTCTTGCTCCTCTTGCCTCTCTTGGTTTCCTTTAACATTGGCAGAAATCCAGTTCAATAGGAATACAAATTGTGAATCCAAAAAGCATATACATTAAATATTGATTATAGAATACTTAAACCTATGTATTTCCTATGCTTCATGAGCCAAAACCCTTCCAAAAATCCAAAGGATTAAAAATGGGCTTACCTTAAATCTTCACCAAACAAAGAGATGTTTGGCTCAATTGGAAGCTCTTCTCTTCCTCTTTCTTTTTCTCTTCTTGAATACCCTCAAAATCACTCTTAAAAGCTAACAAAAGATGAAACCCTAACTTGCTTCGTCCTTTTTCTCTCTAACTGCCGAAACTCTCTCCCCCTTTTCTCTCTTTCATGTATTTCACTTGTTCTCTCCCTTCAATTCACGTTTTTGTTTATTAAGTGTGCAAGACACACTTTTTCCTCTTCTAATTTTACCTTTAATGAGTGCTAAATGTCCACTTTACCCTTCATTTTATGCGTCATGGCTTTTAAACTTAAGTGACATGCCACAATTGCCCTTAAAGCATTCCTACTGCTTTAATTTAGCTAACCAGTGTAATAAAATCTTATTAACACTGTAATAATAATTAAACTCCAATAATAATTATATCATGACATCATAATTCATTTAAATCATACTTAACTCAACAAAAAAAATTTGGGGGCCAATATCTTTACTTATCTTTGAGTGACTGTGCCAATTGTGAGTTTGTTTATGTATACTAATGAAAAAAGTAGTCATAATATGTGCATTAACTTGATATTTGAGTTGGCTTAAATATGAGGGATTGTATGTTTTAATCTTTGTGAAAATGAAGTGGTAGAATTGATTAGATGTATTTATTTTGCTTGAGGACAAGCAAAGATTCAATTGTGGGGATGTTGATAGGTGTGCATTAGGATATGTTTTTATAGGTAATTGGCATGTGTTTTCTTACATAATTGTTGTTTATTGTTCTAGTTGATGATTCATTTTGTATATTTTCATTTAATTTGATTTTCGTTATTTTTCTTGTGTGTTTGATGCTAATTGAGGGTAAGAATTGACTATTTTTGTGTAGGAAAGAATAGGGAGCAACTTGGAGGTTGAATAATAGATTAAAGAAGAGAAGAAAAGAAGAGTTCATCTGGGACAAATTCCTACATTTATGGGAATCATGCAAATTCCTATGGATGTGGAAAATCGTAGCAGAAATGAGGAGTGCATTTGTGTACAATTCCCACGCTCATGGGAATCATGCAGATTCTCACGGACATGGGAATTGTAATTTGAGGCAATCTGCGAGGCTTCATTAAACCTAAGATTATTGGGCTATAAAAATATCATTAAGAATCCATCTTCAAGGGAGATGACACCCACCTATAGAGACACCATCCTTGAGTGGAGAACAAATGTTTAGAGCATTGAGGATGGATTGAAGACAAGGATCATCATCAAGATTGGGTAAAATAGCACATCAACACCAAAATTCTAGATTTTGGAAAAGAAGAGGAGTCTTTCTATTTAATTTTCTTTCATTTTAATCTTCTTTATTCTTTGTAAAAATGGTTTATTTGATTGTTGATGATGTTATGGAGACCATGTTAGGCTGATTTTGTTT
>JAOQML010000007.1:15039394-15050425 GCA_027568935.1 Erythroxylum urbanii | reverse complement strand
TATCGGGAAATAACCCCCGACGTGCCTTCTTTGTTTTGCAGGAATCCTCAAGCCAGAATTCTCGTATTCAACAGTTGCTTTCATGGATTCAAACGGCAACGTACAGTCTCGTTAGAATCCGGCTGAACCAATATTGAAAACATGTACTTTTTATTAATATCTGCTTCGAATAATCTTATAGTTTTTCTTAAAAGTATGCAAGTCCCGGGGCTGTACTTGTGCTTTCTTCTTTTTTCATTTTGGGTTGATGAAAGTACTTACATCGCACGTTAATTCACAGTAAGCGGTCGTACTTAGGCAGACAAGTATGGATATGTGGTGTACCGTACTTCTAAGACTGAAATCACCTTTGTAATGAACATTTCCCCACCCTCAATACCGTAAAATTTGTACCCACTCGGAGAATAGATGGGTGTGACACGTTTACATAGTCACGATGAATAGTCAATGGACGGCTACTATGTCTATGACTTAGTAACTGTGGGGTCTAGTGCTTGGATTGCGCTGATTATTCTTCAGGAACAGTCGATGGACGGTTAATTTGCCCCCATTGAGTGGGGCCGCGGGGTCTTGTTTAGTTTGAAATATCATGATGCCACCATTGTTCATTTTGTTACCATAGTGTCACTGCCGAATGTGCTGACTGCGAGAGCGAACATATATTGATTTTTCAGGCTTGGTGGCGAAACGTGTTGCCTTTGTAGTGACTAGTGATGATACCCATTACACATTTTCCACGTCTTATTCAATTTTAAATCCCTATTTTATTCAATTTTGATGCTCAAAAGTCAAATAAAAACCAATCTTAGTCCAGTTCCAAGTCATAAAACTTAAAATACTAGATATCCGCCAAAGGCAAAAGCCATCATGATCCTACTTTAGTGGTGATTCAATTCAAGTGGTTATAATTTTTTAAACAATTAAAAATTTAGATTCCTGATTTTTTCAATTAAATGTTAAAGTTTTTAATTTTAAGACCCATCTAGTTATACGAATGAGTTAATTGCTTGGCTTTGATTTGTTTATGTTTTAAATAATTTACTTAGACTATATAATTTACAAATTATTATATATATTTAAAAATTATTAAATAAAACATTTTGAAAAAAAAAGACTACAAATTTTAATGTTATAAAAATAAATGGGCACTTGCTGAAAATCAAACGTCACAAGTGGGCGGAAAGGCAGCACAGAACAGCCAATTAAGCACTTTAAAACGCGGCAGCTAACAATGTTTTGACTAGGAAGACACACGATTAGTTGCTTTTTAAAATACATCAAAGTTAGTTAAGCTCGCAGGTTTAGAATAAATACTATATGTGACAGTATATGATATTTTAGTATGATTGCAACTTATCTTACTAAACCTATACATGTGGCAGTATACTGCTACACCTTGTTCCTACTGTCTCATCTCCAGACGTACTACGAGTGGCCTCCCCCACCCTCCATCACCTGCATTGTTTTCGGCCCCAGGATGTACGACAGTCCATAATGATATTTTAGTATAACTGACGATTGCGACCATTTTTGTGGATAGACTTGCCTGTGTAGGTGAAGGTGATAGAGCGTGGGGGAGGGCACTCGTAGTACGTCTGGAAATGAGACAGTATGAACCCTGTCTTTAGGTCTCAGTTAGTATCGAGTAGTACTGGAATTTGGATTAAATGCTGACGTTGCCTTTGCTTTGTCCAATTCTTAATATATAAAATAAAGCGTTTGGATTATAAATCTTATTTCTTACAACAAATTTAATAAACGCATTTCATACATTATCAAGTTCACATTTTCACTTGGGTACAATATTTAATTTGAGTTATTATTTTACCCATTAAATTACATGAACTACCTAATTTTACGAGTTTATTGTATGCATTATTCAAATTTATTTAATAAAATACTGTACTAGGCATTTTGTGATTAAAATTTTATAAATTAAAAAACAGATTTAGCTTACTTTATGCGGACTTTAATATGATTAAGAAAATTTTGTAGCTTCCCTAGAAGATTATAAAGCTTTTCTATAAATTTTCAACTTTTTCTTTATGTACCAACAAGCTTTTACTTTAGGGGTATAGGAAGCATGTTATCTTTTAATCTGTCGAGGTTTAAACTTTTTTATGTTAAATTTTATATAATTAGGCCTAAATAAATTTAGCAAATATAAATTTAAATAAGATTTCATCCTAAAATTAATTAGTTAACTAAACGATCTTGAGTTCAAATCCTACTACTCGCCTATTTATCATCAAATTAATTCAGCATAAAGTAGAGTGAGCTTATACAAGTTTCAAGTCTAAAGGGCTTTCACTTGAAGGGATGTGTTAGCGAATATATAAAACCAATTAAGTTGGCCTCATACAACAGCTTAAATTGTTGTGATGAAATGGTCGCTTTAACATGGTATCAGAACAGGTTGTTATTGGATTACTCGTCACCACCTTATCACGATAGACTGTGGCAAGTGTTGGGCTATAAATTAGCCCACACGTGAAGGAACATGTTGAAATATAAATGAGACTTTATCCCACATCGAAAGAATATATAACCTTGAGCATGCATATAAGCTTAATGAGTTACTCTTTTTAGTACCAATTAATTTTAGGATGAAATTTTATTTGGGCTTATATATGCTCTATTTATTTAAGTCCAATCATATAAAATTTAACATTCTCGAGTGAATTTAAGGGATGTTAATTATTAAATCAACACTAACTTTTTAGAAATATAACTCAATGATTCCTTGAATCTAGTGGAGAAGTCTCTCTTAAAACTCCAGTTACAACATTTTAGCTTATTTTCTTTTGTGCATCATATACAATCACATAAGTAATATCTGTCGATTTCATAAATCTTGTTTCGACAAGCATTTAGTACATATATTTCTCCGTATCCTAATACGATAAGATATTTTTAAACAAAGAAATCTGCAACTATTAACTTTGAATGTATTATTGATAAAATTTCGAGTAGCAAGTATGAAGTTAGATTATTGTACGTGATCCAACTCTTATCTCCGATTTTATAACGAATCACGTTATATTTGCAGAATCCATTAATTTAACCACAAAACGCACCGTTTGCACCTAGAGGGACAAGGTACAGAATCCGTTTAAACTTTAAACCTGGTGTGTTAAAAATAATTGTGTATTACGACAATAGGGGGAAACGTGGCGCCCCTTGGACCATTTGTACTGACACCGATTATATAGCAGAGCAGATAAACCGGGGTGGCCGACAAGTCGACAACCGGAATTTTGTGGACGGGAACCAATCCTCTCTTCTATTTCTCAAAAATTAAAAAAAACCCCACTTCTATCGTGTCCACTTGTCGCCCGTTGGACGGCCAGATCTACTTACCTTCCCGTACGGTCCCAGAAACCCTAAATTATAACTAAGCCCAGCTGTTATGGGTAAAGTTAGGATATTAATTTGCAAGGGCAGTAAGAGAAAATTTGGGAGATGTACGAGGCTAATTTGGTCACTGTGGAAGAAACAATGTTAAAGAGGATTTGTAGGGGATATTTGTCAGATTTGAGAATCTCCTGTCAGCTCTCTAGTTTAACATACAGAGCCTAAATCTCTCGCTCTCTCTCACTCTTGCTAAGATCTATATCAATTTTATGAGGTCTTATTATAGAGATAATTGAAGCTTTGGGAACAGGCAGCAAATTCTTTGATTTTTTGAAGCAGAAAGTTGTTTGGGAAATGCAAGATATACACTCAATTGGAGGTGGAGGGGGAGGGAGTTTGTTTGGAGGCGGAGGTGGTGACCGGAGACTGAGGCAGCAACACCACCAGAACAACCAATCACTTAAGTGTCCTCGCTGCGACTCTCTCAACACCAAGTTCTGCTACTACAACAATTACAACCTCTCGCAGCCTCGCCACTTCTGTAAAAGCTGTCGTCGCTACTGGACCAAAGGAGGCGTCCTCCGCAACGTCCCCGTTGGTGGCGGCTGCCGGAAAACGAAGAGATCGAAGCCTAAACAACAGGCCACCTCCCCCTCAGCCAACAAAGATGATACTCCACCACCGCAGAATCAACCAGAACGAGAGAGGAAATCGTCGGCGGATTTTCATTCCAGCAGCGAAAGTTCAAGTCTAACTGCCACTAACACTGCCGGCGCAAGCGCCAACGTAGAAGCAGCTTCGAAACGTAACGGAATTAGTGAGTCTAAGCTATTTGCTGAACCGAATTTAAATCCGAGCTTCGATTCCGGGTTGCTTGAGCATGGATCATCAGACTGCGGGATCTTTTCGGAAATCGGAAACTTGGCTAGCTTAATATCGACGTCGTCTGGGAATGAGCAGTTACAGTTCGGGTTTAGTAACATATTAGATCAGCAGTGGCAGCAACCACGTCAGGAGATGAAGATGCAGGAGATGGGGGGCGGGTTGATTGATCACGCGGTTCATCTTGAGTTTAGTAGGATGGGGAATGGAGCATTTGGAGCGTTTGATTGGCAACGAGGTGGAGATCAAGGTCTGCTTGATCTTCCTGACTCCGTTGATCAAGAATACTGGAGTACTAGGAATCAGTGGACTGATCAAGATCACGCTAGTCTTTATCTTCCGTAACAATCTCCTCTCACCTAGTAACAATTTTTTTTTTCTTCACAAGAAGAAATTTGAGCCAAGTACAAAAATAGAAAATCCCTCTTAATATCCAATAAATGATTAAAAAAAGGATAATTTGGGGGATAGAGAGATATATATTGAGAACATGAATATGACTGCTGTTTCTTATATGTAAATGTTTTATTTACTCATTTTTATCTTATTTTTCTGGAGGGACGGGTTTTTTTTTCTCCTTATTTTGATTACTAAAAAGCTTTGGAATTGTTGGGGTTTGATATTTTTATTTTTGGGTTTGAATGTGGCATCTAACTTCTTCAAGTGATTTTGATGTTGTTTGGAAGCTTTTATTTCCTGATGGAGATATAGAGAATGTAACATATGTTTGGGATTCCAATTAGTGTTATTATTTCTCGTCAATGTGTTTGTGGTTGATCTTTGGAGGGACGACTCTTCAAAATCTTCGGAGAATTGAGTTTGACCCCTACTCTTAGTTGTTTTTTAAATCTTTAGCTTGTAATTGGTTAGAACATATAATTAACGAATTATCTTAATTAGCATGCGGATTAAAGACAATGATTCCGGTCCTCATTTTAAGGTGCGCAGAAACGCAGTCTAAAACTGAAAGCATTGTCCAAAATGGAGATGATGATGTGATCCATAATTACATTACATTTACATTATAAGATGGTGGTTGCCTTTTTATTAAAAAGGGCCCCATCCTTGGTGCGAAACTAGTTTGGCACGGGGATTGTTTTGTTTAGTCTACTTACTCAATGTGCATACTATACTAGTCAGTCACTCAGTCGGCAAGAGGAGTGAGGGTCCGGTTTGTAAGTGACCACTCCCATGCGTGATTATGACTCCACGTGGCGTTGGCAGGGGAAGGACGCAAGTGCGCCTCAGTGCTCTCCTCTGCGTGGCCTCTCGTCATTGGTACTAAGCCCTTAAAGAAATAGAGAGGGGAGTTAGAAGTTACAAACAGAAGTCGGTTTGTCCTGGCGCTCTTTTTCCCTCACGTACAACATTAAACGAGCATTGGAAGACTATGGAACTCATTTTCATGTTATAATAATTAGATGAAAATAGCTAGAAATTGGTGCGGACGTGGAAATGAAGCAGACTCAGGTTTGGTAAAAACTGTGGGTCCTCCAAACATGTGCAGAACTGGTCCTTTACATGATATGCATAAGTAGCGGATTTTGGTGGGTATTGGGTTTGGACTGATCGGAGTCTTATGTCTCTCACTGCTTGGCTCTTTATGCACAATTGAAGTTTGGCAGTGTCACCACCAAACTTCAATAGTGATTGTGGGGGGTGTAATGTAATTGGTTGTTTTCTTTACTCTTTATGCACAATTGAATTTTGGCAGTGTCACCACCAAACTTCAATAGTGATTGTGGGGGGTGTAATGTAATTGGTTGTTTTCTTTAACTTAATTTTATCATTTTCTCAGTGGAGAGTACTAGACTAAAGAGTTTTCATGGGAATTATTACAGTGTGCAGTGGATAGAGTATGGAGAGATCAGATCTTCTGATTCTATTATTCTATCTCTATCCTGTTCTATAAGCATTTATAGATTTAATTTCTCTTAAGTCTCATTTATTGAATGAATAAATGCTTGTACAATAGAGTAGTTAGTAATAAGAACAGGTGATCTCCTCCCCTAAATTCTCATTTCTTATGCTATTATTGTATGTACGGTGCGTACAGAATTGACTTTCTGTGCGACATAGATTATGGTTCTTTTTGTTGGCTCGTATATTATCTTATCTGCAAGCGACTAAAAAGTGGAGCCTTTTCCTTTGGGACTTGCAATAAAAATTTCAGCCTGTTATTTAGTACTTAATAACGATGGAAAAAATCAAACAGTATTTGCAATGACTGAATCCTGTCGTTCGGCAGTAGCCTGAAAAATAAGATTTTTAATTCCTAGTGACATTCCTTATCATTCTTAGTATGCCTATTTTCAATGAGAATAAGAAGAAAAGACATTGAAACCTCCCTTGATAGTCAGCTGTGTGGCTATCAACCTGTAATTGCCTAAAACGACTGCCCAGTGAGAAGGATCAACCACAACTTCGTTATCACAGCAACCGTAGTTTGCACAGGCTTCGCATTGGCGTGACAAGTATCAAAATAGTGTGGACCATGGACTTGTTATTTTGCCTTCAGTGTTTAGCGCATGGTTATGGTGGTCCTCCATCGGTCGTTGGCCTCCTCGATTGGTTCTTAGCTTTCTTGCATTTTGAAGTTTGCAATTTGGTGGTGAACCATTAATGGCTGCCAAACTAGGATCTTTTTTTGTTCCATCAAATATTTGACAACATGGGGTAGAGTCATAAACAATGGTAATGGACTTAGGTGACACTGGTTGCCACAAATTTATGGCATGGAGAGAGAGATAAGTATTGTTTCCGTTTATAGTTTGATAAGGAATCATAGACTTTCACGCATGATTCACTTGTAGAAAGCATCTTTCTATATGGGACTACAAGTTCTTTTTCAGTAGCAGGGTGGTCAATCTGTTGCACCTACAGAAGTCCAACTCGTGTTCACATCTTTGCATTAAAATGGGCTGTACATGAACTGTATGACTGAGGGGACCCGGTTTTTGAAGCCTAAGGTCCCAATCGTGGCTTCAACGAGATTTTAGGTCACTCCTCTCACCTCACAGGAGCAACACATGGTTCTTGATGATGATTTCTTGGCTCTTACCATTTCAGTGTCTGTGTTGGTTTTGATTAAGAGAATCGTGTACTATTATCGAGTTCATACTTCTGCAGGTAAACAGTTGAACAAATTTGTGAACATTAGACTTCAGAAGAAACTCGAGGGCACATGAATATGCCACAATTGGGGAGATGTATGCAAATTTAAGGAGCTTTCTCTTGATGTTTGATTGATTCAATATGAGCGTCTGGTAACTATCAGTCATATTTATTGTTAATGTAAAATTGTGCTGGTCTACAGTTCCTGAAACTTCAACGAGGTTAGCGAGATTTCGGTCGAGAACGGTTGTCGAATTGTTGGATATTTCATACGTCAACTCTAACACTGTGTTTTAATTGAGATGGAAACTGGGATATTAATATAATCTTCACATATTAAAAGACCAGATTCTTTTGTTGACCAAGGTTTTGAGGAAAAATATTTGAATACCATCTTCCGTCTTACTGAGGAAAGAGTTTCGGACATCTAGCTGTTTTGATGGGAAGAAAAAAGAAAGAAAATTGTATGTTTACAAGAGAAAGAAGCCTAAATAACCTTGAAAAGAGTCTCAAACTAAAGAACTTAAATGATATTTAAGATAACCTGGATTAACTGAGTCTATAGCAAATTGTATGATCTAGTCATCTTCTACCTACAGGTCTTACCATTTCCACATGATCGATGGGATTATGATAGAGTAGGATAATACGAATAAAGAGATCTTGTTCTATTGCATTACAATGTTTACGAAAGGTTGTCCCTTAATAAATAAGTTGATGATGATTAGATAACGATAAATGAATGAATAATAAGTATAAATAAAATATACAACAACCTTGATTTAAACATGTGAAAGATAATGACAAGAATATACAAAAGTTGATGGTTGAGATTATGAGATGTTATCATCTCCCCTCAAGCTCACTGTGAGTTTGTCCTAAAAGTCATTGAAATACTAAAAAGGAAAGATCTTAAGTCATAGTATCAGTGATTTGAGTAGAGGAAAAATGTGTCAAATGAGTAGACCTTTCCTAGCCACGAAATCACAAACAAAATGAATGTCAATTTCAATATGCTTTGTGCCAGTATGAGAGACCGAATTTGAGGCAAGAAAAGTAGCATCGAGAGGGTAAGTGAGAGACTAGCAATACCCAATTTACCAAAAAGGGCAGTAATCCAACATACTTATACAGAAGTAAGTGTAATGCTTCGATACTCAGCTTTAGTACTAGATCGAGCAACAGTAGATTACTTCTTGGGACTCCATGAAATAAGATTAGGACCAAGAAAGATACAATAATCAGATGTAAACCGTCGATCATCAAGACAACCAGCCCAATCAGCATCACAAAAGGCTTAAACGGAAAGGTTGGAAGATTTAGTGAAGTGAAGGCCATGAGAGGTATGGATCAGAAATATCGCAGAATCTATTTCACCGTGGACCAGTGAATGTCATTAGGATACTGTAAAAATTGAGATACCTTATTGACTACAAATTGAATGTCAGGATATGTGAGACAAATGTATTGAAGTGTACCAATAGTGTTGCGATATTCAGTAGCATTAGAGAGAGGAACACCATAATTTTTGGATAAGGGGAGAGATTGAGTGAAGGGTGTATGAATTGTTTTAGATTTATCAAAATCAGTGTGAAGAAAATCTTTGGTGTATTGTGTTTGGGTGAGAAGAAGACCAAGAGAAGTGGGGTGAGCTTCAATACCAAGAAAGTGATTAAGTGGACCTGTCTTTTATGGAAAAAACAGGGATGAGATCACAGATAAGTTTTGTGATGAAAGACAGGGTAGACTAGTTACTAAGATATCATCCACATAAACTAAAAAAAGGTAATATGAGAGCTGATTTTATGAATGAAGAGAAAGGTATTGAATTTTGAGGGTGTAAATTGGAGATCAAGAAGTTTTTGACTTAGGGGATGAAACTAGCTCAAAGAGCCTATTTGAGATCATATAAGGCTTTATAGAGTCCACAAATATAGTTAGGATGATGGGGATTTGTAAATCTAGGAGATTGAGACATGTAAATAGGTTCTTGTAAGTAACTATGAAGAAAAACATTACTAACATCAAGTTAGCAAATAGACTAATTATAGAACATGACCAAGGTGATGATGCGAATAGTTATGGGTTTAACAACAAGATTGAAAGTAGCAGTATAATCAACTCCTAGGGTTTGAAGGTAACTTTTGGCTACAAGACGGGCTTTGCAGAGCTCAAAAGAGCCATCAGGATTCCATTTAGTACGAAAAACACATTTACAGTGGACAATATTTGTGTTAGGTGGGAGATGAATAAGAGTCTATGTGGTATTGAGATGGAGAGCACTAAACTCTTCAAGCATAGCTTGGTGTTAATGAGGAAATTTGTTAGCTTGAGTAAAGGATGTGGGATCAAAATAAGTATTTGGGGTGGTGAAAGTGTAAGTGATGTAATAAAAACAGGTACGAGGGGTACGAGTGTGATCTCGGGTACGTGTGATCATAGGATGAGGAGGAGGATATGATGTTGTTGTGGTAAAGGGGGAAGAGGAAATAGAGGGTATAGAAGGAAGGGGTAAAGGTAAAGAAATTAGAGAGGAAGAAGGTGACATGGAGGATGACAGAGAGAATTTTTTGTAGGGAAAAAGATGTTTAAGGAAGCGGATATGATGAGAAATATAAAGTTTGGAGGTGATAGTGTTAAAGAATCGATAAGCCTTATATTGGGAGGCATAGCCAAGAAAGCCACATTATAAAGATTTTGGTGTAAGTTTGTCTAGGTGGGTGGAGCCCAAAAAAGGAAAATATGCATAACCAAAGACCCAAAGATGCGTAAGGTCATGTTGAATACAATAAAGGACTTTATGAGCAGATTTACGATGAAGAACAAGAGTAGGTAAGTGAAGGCTTTATACTAAAGAAACATAGGAAGGGAGGCAGGAATAAGGAGGATAAGACTAGTTTCAGTGATGTGATAAATTTTTTGCTTGGCAAGACCTTTTCTTGGGGTGTATAAGGAAAATAAATGTGAAGAGTGATTCCAATGGAAATAAGATAGTGAGTGAAGGCACCATTGGTGAGTTCAGGAACTTAATCACATTGAAAAGTTTGTATGGTAGTGGAGTAGAGATTTTCAACAGTGGTTTTAAATGACTGAGAACAAAGTAAGACATGATTTTTATGGTTTAAAGGAAAAATCCAAGTAAAACAACTAAACTTATCCACAAAGATAATAAAATATCGATAACTATAGTGGGAAAGAGATAGGAAGGACCCCAAATATCACAGTGAATTAGTTATAAAGGTTTGATAGAAACTCAAGAAGACATAGTGTAACACTCCATTCCCGCTGGACTCGAACCCGATATCGATGGTGATATCCGAGTCCGTGTCCCGCGAGAGTGGTGTGCCACATCATTAAACCATCAAAAGTCGGTATATATATATTTTTAACACCACAAACATAAAGTACAGCAAATCGATAATCAAAAACATTCCACTTTGTTTTATAACCATTTGATACAAAACAATGAAATCAACAGAAACTTTTATTAGCCATTTGGGTCCATTTCAAATTACAAAATACAAACATTTCCAATTTTTCAAAATTAATACAAACTGTAATATTCAACCACTAATGATACACAATTTTGCGAAAAATACAATTTAGTGCAAAAATAAAGAGACACAATGCAGACGCGAACTGATCCCGACCTCTTCTTTCTCTCATATGCAATAGATATAC
>JAOQML010000007.1:15002747-15025131 GCA_027568935.1 Erythroxylum urbanii | reverse complement strand
AAAATATTGATTAATTAATTAAAATATAATTATTAATTAATTAAAATATTGTTTGTTTTAGGTTTCAGAAGTTACATAAGGCTATTTTCGTCTTTTCTTGATCTTGTCCGTCGGACAAGAATTTTTGTAACTCAGTTTTTGAAGGAACAAAAATTTCTATCCTTGTCCTCTGAAGACGGAACAAAAATGGATGAGGACAGCAAGCAAACAGGACGAAAGACAGCACTTTTGCGTCCTTGTCCACTGTCCTCACCCCTGAGGACACTAACCAAACGCAGGTTAAGACTTTAAAAGGCTTTAGAGAAAACTTTTGAAGAAAAATTTTATGAAATTACGTATTATTATTGTCATATTTCTCTTTATATTGTCTTTTTTATAATAATAAAAGATTTTTATCTCTTTATTTAAAGACATAGGTAAATAAATTTTTATTTTTTTACTTACTTATTTTTTCTTATATCGCTTTTGCTTTCACAAAAATATTATTGCAAATTTGTTCCGCCAATTAAACGATCCCAACAAGTTGGACTCAACTTTCCTAAGTAGATACACCCAATCGTGCTTGTTAATTTGGTCCTACCTAGAATAAAAAGGTACGAAGTACTGTTGGATTGATTAGTTGTACAGCAAAATTATTCCTCAAAGGTTTCGTTTGCCTTTGACAAAAGGCTCAAAAAAATCCATCAAATTACATTGGTAGAGCTCAGATGGACCTTACAAACGGATGAGCATTTGGACTTCTAGACAAGGCAAATCCCCAGTTGAGCTAGTGCAGTGAAATGGTTAGCCGAAAGAGATTAGTGAGTGAACGAAAAGAAAGAAAATAAAGGAAGACATTAGACACCGAAAAGAGTCTTACTAGTTTTTTTTCTTTTAAATATCATATAAGCAATTGACTAATTTAGATTTGAGTCGAGTTGGACTTTTATTTGGGTTACAATGCTCTCCTTCAGGAATTTTTAAAACGACTCTATTCTTAAGACTCAAACTTAAAATTTCAATTAAAAATAGAGGAACCGTACCGCTCCACCGCAGCCCTCGCGAGTCTTATTAGTGTTAATTCTTTACTTGTTTAATAAATTAAACTTACTATGACCCGTTGGTCCGACAAATCCCCTTACCATATGTTTAACGGCTCACTATGTCTACTTTGACTGGTGTTTATGGAAATAAAAAATTTAAAAAGAAAAAGTATAGAGCATGATTCTGTAAATACATTGAACTACGAGGGCATAACAGTACTAATCGATAATCTATGCAGTTGCCCAAATGTGACTTTCTTCTGGGTGTAGACTGTAGACTGTGCTACTTCCTAAGCTCACTTGAACATTTCACTTGGAAACAACACCGCTCCGCACTCCACATACTCCAACCCTCCCAAGTTTCATTTCCACCAATGTCGCCACCACCAAAGCCAACGCTTGTACTCTTCTTCATTCTCCTCCTCCTCTTCACGGCGGCCGGAGCAGCCACACTCCCCCCTTCACCCTCCCCAATATCCTCTCCGACTACTAGACACTCCCCCATCTCCTCTCCGACCACTAGACCCTCTCCGACTACTAGACCTTCCCCAATCTCCCCTCCTACCACTAGACCCTCCCCGTCCGGACACTCCACCTTAGACCCCAAACAACTCACGGCCCTCCAATCTCTTGACATCCCCACTGCCAAAGATCCTTGTATTCAACCATCTCCACACAACGCTACCGTCTGCGACGCTTCCTCTCCCTTTCGCTTCCTCATCTCACTAAATCTCTCCAACTGCTCCTCTGACCTCTCCCTCTCCTACACTGCTCTCAAGTCTCTTTCTACACTCCGGTCTCTAACTTTTACCAACTGTCCTGCAAGTCCTGTTCGTTTTCCTTCAGATCTTGCTTTGTCTCTCCATTCCTTCACTTGCATTCACTCTCTTAAGCACCTCACTGGTGCAGGGCTCTCTCACTTTGTCAATCTAACTGATCTTACTGTCAGTGATGTGCCTGTTAATGGTAGTGGCCTCTATGTTGTTCTTGGTAATATGCGCAAGTTGAAGTCCGTTACTATCTCAAATGCTAATGTTACCGGATACATACCAAGACATCTCCATTCCAATCTTACCCATGTGGATTTTTCAGGAAACAAGCTCAAGGGGACTATTCCTGGTTCTATTGCAGTCCTTGAAAACCTTGAAAGTCTCGATCTTTCTTCTAACTCGCTTACTGGGGAATTGCCCACGAATTTTGGCGACTTGATCTCGCTAAAAAATCTGTCTTTGAGGTCTAATTCGTTATCTGGGTCTATCCCGGAGTCTGTTTCAGCAATTCCTGGTTTAGTTCATGTTGATCTGAGTTCGAATAAGTTCAATGGGACCATACCGAGGTTTCTTGCAGAAATGAAGCACTTGAAGTACTTGAATCTTGAGAAAAATGCGTTCCATGGTGTTTTGCCTTTTAATCTTAGTTTTATGAAGAAGTTGGCTGTGTTGAAGGTTGGTGAGAATAGCGATTTGTGCTACAACCATACACAATTATCATCAAAATTGAAGCTTGGGATAGCTCCTTGTGATAAGCATGGATTACCAAAGTCACCGCCACCGTCAAAAGAAGCTTCAGCGAGTGATGATTCATCGGACTATGATGATGACGGTGAAGGAGACAATTCCAGTAGAAAGGAACATCATCATGGGCCTAATAAGGTTGCTCTTGGTATTGCCATAGCAATTGCTTCCATAGTATTCCTCATAGTTTTCATGGTCCTTCTCTCGAGAAAATGTTGTTAGTTAGAAGGTGAGTTTGCATAGAATAGGGATTATTTGATGAAATTATTGTTTGATTTATTTATTGTACACTTCATTACAGAGTGGACAAAAATGAAAAAAGAGGAGGTGAAATCATTGTTTCGGGTGTGCGATTTATCTTCTTTTCTACTTTGCTTATTTGTATCATCAAGTTGTAATTCTCATGAGCTACCAACATTCTACTGTATCGCTTCCATCAAAGCCTCGACCCATATTATTGGCCATTTGTCTTTGTTTTCGTTTGGTATATGTTACCTTCTAAAATCAAGCCTCCTTAATTCAATTTAAGATTTCATCAGAGAAGCTTAACCAATATGGTTGGCATGCTCTTGTTTGGAGTACCAAAACAAGGAAGATGAGAGTAATCCAGATGGTGATGAATGATGGGGATGTCATAATAAATATGTACAAATAAGGAATCTAACAACCGGTCCAGCTGTTAAATTGGATAGTTTTGGGCATAACGTGAGTCTTGAGTGGGCAACCCTTCAGTGGACTAGACACCATGTTGGTTAAGTGCTGGAGCGCTTCACTGAGACGTCTCCAGGCATTAAAATCCAAGTTTGAGATATGATAGGATGACCAACTGATCACATTCAGACGTCTTCAAGCTAGGTTTCCTCGCTCTGTTGAGGTTAGTAATTCTGTCGATCAATGATGGAACATCCTAAACCTCTAAGCAACTACCATCCTGAGTCTCAACTTTGAAAGTATACTTCCATTACGTACTTTGGACGAAATCAGCAATTACGATTTAAGAGAAAATAAAGGTGTTACATTATTCGGGGTTGGGTGGATGCTGAATGATAGTTGGAGGATGATGATTGCAATTGTCTCCTTGTCTTTGAGTGCAATCTTGGATTTATTCCCTGCCACTCAAATCATAGCTACAACTCCTCATGAGCACACAAGTTTTTGAGAATTAAAGCGACTTAGTTGTTGGAGGCAATGAGTGATTAGCATAAACAAAACATGCCAGATAATAAGCCATGGACCGACAGTCTCCGAAAAAGTTACTCGTCTTCCTTTAATCGTTGTGCATGGCTTCAAGTCAGAGGATTCAATTGTCTAAGATCAACATTTACATAAGTGGGAGGGAGATCCCAATTCAATATTCACATATGATAAATGTCTAACTTAACTATCATCAACTTTCACTCACCATAAATGGCTTAGCTTGAGCTCTTACATTCAGACTTCTCCATGAATTAATTTACCAGAAACCTCTGCAAGAACAAATGCCATCCTTGAAATGGTGAAACCGATTAGAATCTCTCAAAACAATCTCCCTCTTGATTTTGCTGGACATGAACTTGGCCATCTCATGACAGTCACCGCAAACTCTTAGGTTCTTAGTTACCCGTATTGTTTGGCCAGGTGGCAAGTTTAATATTCCAAAAGCCATGGCTAATTTCTCACTGTGTCCACAAAGGGCCATTTCCTTCTCCATTTCATCTGCATTAATTAAAGCGTATCTCAATTTAGGATGATAACCTTCTTCCTTCATCTTTGATCTATATTTGTTCACTAGAGCTTCAATGTTATTGGTTTGTGGGTGTGAATTATCGGCGGCGACAAAGATATGAACCTTGCCCTTGGCCTCTATCCAACTGCACCCTGGATTCTTCTTTAAACCACGCGTACCAATCTTTTCTCTCATTTTCTTTACTTGTTCCCACTTTTCTGCCTCTGCGTAGATATTTGCCAAAAGTACATAGTAACCTGTGTTCTCAGGTTCTAGCTCAAAGACATGTTCTGCAACTTTCTCTGCTAATTTGACATCATGGTGAATTCTGCACCCACAAAGCAGAGATCCCCAGATCGTTGCATCAGGTTCAACTGGCATTTTCTGTATGAATTTGTATGCCATCGATAGCTTCCCAGTACGGGAAAGAAGATCCACAACACAGGCATAATGCTCTAGTTGTGGCTTTATATTGCACTCGTTTTGCATTAAATTGAAAAACATCCATCCTTCATTAATTAATCCAGAATGACTGCAAGCATATAATATAGAGATGAAGCAAACTTCATCTGGCATAAGGCCTGCATGCCTCATTCCATTGAAGGCAGAAATTGCTTCATTTCCCAACCCATGCATGCCATATCCAGCAATCATCACTGTCCATGAGACCAAATCCTTTGTAGGAATCATATCGAACAGGAATCGAGCAAGAACTAGCATCCCACACTTTGCATACATGTCAACGAGAGCATTGGCAACATGTTGATCATATAAGCATCCATTTCGTAGTATGTAACCGTGGATCTCTTTGCCTTTATCCAAGGCTGCAAGGCTGGCACAAGCTGGAAGCACACATGCCATAGTTCTACCATCAGGTTCCAACTCTTTTATCATTGTTACAAAAAGACTGAAAGCTTCATTAGGAAGACCATTTTTTGAGTAGCCTCCAATCATGGTATTCCATGAGACAATATCCTTCACAGGCATCTCCAGAAACACTGACTTAGCATCTTCCATGCTTCCACATTTTGCATACATGTCCATGAGAGCGTTACATACGAAGATATTTAACTGCATATCATTTTCCCTGATGTAGATATGTATATGCTTGCCACTTTCCAGTGACCCATTACAAGCGCAGGCATGAAGAATAGCTGTGATAGCAAAAGTATCTGGTACAACACCTCCTCTTTCCATTTCATGGAACATTCCAATAGCTTTATCAGCAAGTCCTTCTCGAACATAACCAGCAATCAAGGCAGTCCAGGATACAACACTTTTATCAGCCATCTTTGAAAAAACTTGTATTGCACCATTCAAGTCACCGCATTTTGAATACATATCCATTACTGTGTTATTGAAGATAGCTTTCCTGTCAAATCTGGCTTTTATTGCAAAAGCATGAAGTGCTCTACCCAAAGAAACATCACCACAGTTTGCACAACCTGCAAGAGCACAAACAATTGTTGCCAAATCCGTGTCTGCTCCCGATTTTAGCATCTCTATCAATAACTCTAGTCCTTTTTCACAACGACCGCTCGCCACATATCCACTTATCATCGAATTCCATGAAATAACATCTCGGTCGGTCAAATCATCAAACAACTTATGTGCGCTCTGAACTTCTCTGATCTTGAAATAAAACGAAATAAGAGAATTATTAACGGCATTATATGAATTGAAACCCAGTTTCAATAAATACCCATGAACCCATTCACCATCTTTTATACTTCCCAAAGCTGCAAAACATTTCAAAACACAAGAAAATGTGTGAGAGTTCACTTCAATCCCAGACCTCAACATCTTCTCAAATATAAGCACACTCTCCTTAAAATCACCAATCTTTGCATACCCATTTATCATCAAATTCCAAAGGAAAGTCTTTTCATTAGCAATCTTATCAAACACCAGCCTCCCCTCTCTCAAATTCCCGCAAGTCACATACATAAACACCAGTTTTGATCCCAGAACGCCATCAATTGAAACCGAACTGGAGCGAATGATGGAATGCACTTTTTGACCATCTTCTAGAGATTTAAGCTCAGCACAGAGTTGCAATACAGAACAATAAGTACTTGAAGCTATTTGGGGTTTTTCAGGCGTCAGAAGGAATTCCATTGCTTTTTTAAGATTACCTTTCTCGCAGAATTCACAAATTTTCTCATCAAGACTAATAAATTCGTAATCTTTATATTTGGTGAGGGGTACTGAGATGGGAATCGAAGCATAATAACACTGCAATTGTGATGATGAAAGAGAAAATGCTTTCACTGGTCTGCTCAGAAAGAACCCATTTTGAAATTTGATGGAGTCTTGGGTAGGGTTTCTGTTAGGCATGAAGCTGAAGAAGTTCGTTGATGTAGTTTTGGCCATGAAGACGCATATGAAGGTGGCGGGGAACGTAGACTAGAAAAACAATAAAGGAAAGCTCGTTTTTTAGGAATTGAGTTGTTCCGGAAAAAGAAAGGAAAAGAGGAATTTGGTGTCCACGCGCTGAAATAAAGATGTGACCTTGTTATTTGTCAACGATAAAAGACTACCACATGTGCCCGTATAAAGTACAGAACGTGTGAATCTAAACCAAATGCAGATTCAGAATCCACAGGTCTAATTGTTGGATATGGATGTTGTTTTCTATCCTCACTCTGTTTTGAATTGGCCCTCTTGTTCCTCTTTTACTAATCAGCTCAAGATTGGAAAGCCCACTGTTTCTCTCAAAGGTATTATCATTATCCTTCAGTAGTATCCATCTTCATGAACTTCCGTGAATGAGTTATGGAGCTGGGTTGAACTTGTTTTTTAACAGATTGAAACGGAATTATTTGGCAGGATTGATGTTTTCTGTACATAAATCTAGTCAAGTAAAAGATAGTGGTTCTGTATTTCTTTTTTCTCTTTTTTGGTGGTTCCGCTGACATATGAGTGATGAACCTTTTGTGCTATACTGTACCATGAATTAGTAAAGAATGTACAGCGCCCTCCACGGTAGGGCTACATTTGAGTGAGGTCTTTTTCTTCCACTGCCTCAAATATGGATGTTAGGAATCTGGATGGGGAACTAGCTCCTTTGATATGGGCTACCACCTTATGATTCTCTTTTCCTTCATGATCACCGCCTTGGCAGCCATTTCCAAATCTATGAACCAAGCTCTGCATCATTTCCATTGAACCATTGATGACATGGAAACCTTTGCAATATAGCCACTGAACTGTTGATGAGATTAATCTGTGTTGTATTGCAAATTTGTCAAAAGACTTCCCTTTAGTTGTTACGAGTGGATGGATAAAATTTACAGGTATAAGGAAGCCTTTGGTATGTAGGTTGGGTATCCGTTATTCAATTCTAACTTGCTGATGTAACATGTAAAATTTGACCTACTTAGTCTGTGAAATATGTGGTTTGTGTGATGAATAAAGTTGTAAGGTTTTGCAGTTTCACTTTGAGGTTGAAATATGTGCTACCACTCTTCTTCTCAGTTAGGTTCTTAGATCTTTTTTCCGTTCAGTCCCCTTTCAATGTTCCAGTTTCTGAAGGTTATGTAGGTGTGAAAATGACATATGTTATTGATTTCACTCTCTGAAGAAGCTATCTACTTCTCCTTTTATGAGGTTAAAGTTCCCTCTTTAGTCTTATATGCGCATAATGAACTTGCATGATCAGTCGGCAGTGTTTATCAAAACATTCTTTAGGTACCATTGATATGTCTGTACGTCTGAACTTCAAACTGAAGGGTCGTTTTTGATGCAGCTTGTTAAATTTGGCTGAGATTGCAGATGGGCCTTCACTTTTTTCTTCATGGAATGATACTCTGCAATCAAGATATTCCGGCACACTCTCTGATGGAAATAGGAAAGGTAAACCTCCCCAGAAAAGCACCAGACTGGGAAGAAGAAGAATGGACTATCACAATAATAAATCCCAGTCTTTTGATAGTAAACTCCCCAAGTCATCTGGCCAGGAAGAAATTCTTGCTCTGTTCAGAAGGATACAGTCTTCAATATCAAAAGGGGAGTCGGTCGATACGGGGATGAGGACTGGAAAAGCATCGGAGGACACTTCACCTACTGATTCTGTCCTGGAGTTTCTTCGCCAATCAAGAAAACAAGTAAAAGGTATAACAACGTGGATATGCTTCTCTCAACACTGAAACAAGTTTACCAGTATTTCGGTGGCATTTTAAGCTGCAGTCATTGTAAGATTTGAACTTCTTTTCTTATGCAAGAAAACTGGAACATCAAAGAAAGCTTTAGCACAGGTCACCTGATCTCTGGTTTTGTTCGTTTTCAGTGCATTTCTTGATAAATTTAAAAGGGAAATCTTCAGAACGATCATCTAAGCAGTTGTTCAATCAAATATCATTTACACACTTTATTTTGACTGCGAATTAGAAACTTAGAAGCAATTTGCTCTATTAACTCTCTTATCATGTATGATTAGTTTGTAATTTTGGCAGGAACAGCTACCAAAAGAGGTGGAACCAAAACATTTAGAAGGAACCAAGGTGCTGACAAGAACAAGAAGATGGGAAATGATGAACAACTCTTAGAAACAAACTTCAAGTTAACGAGGCCTCCATCTAATTTTGTGAAGAGATCACCAATCCCATCACCATCAGCGCCTAGAGGACCAGCAGCTGAGCTCTCCGATGAAGCATCCGCAATCATGGTGGGAAGCCCGGAGTTGAAGTTGCCTAGAATAGAGGAAATGAAACTCTCCCAGCTGAAGGAGCTAGCTAAGTCTAGGGGTATCAAAGGTTACTCAAAGCTGAAGAAAGGTGAACTTATGGAATTGCTCAAGTCCTGAAATCGTCAGAGTTCTTGTTGGAAGTTAAAAGACGCGCAAGCGGTTGCTAGTTAACGAGTGTAGAGAATCAAGTAGCTTCCCGAAAACCTTTTGTTTTGTCATTTCATTTCTATGTTGCTTTCGTACTCATCTTGAGCTCATTTACTGAGGCCATTTTGTTGGGCTTTAACGCCTTCGTTTCAACCAGTTGTCTTCAAAAGAATCTTAATATCCAGTTCACTCAGAATCCCACCCAAGACGAAGACTGGCATTTATAGATTTCAAGGTTATAACTCAGACAAATAGGAGATGTATAGCATCATCTCTTACGCCAAACCTGCTTCCCTGCATACATATATATGATCTCTCAGAAGGTGTTTGAAAATCAATTTCCCTGTAACGTCTTTAGGGTGTGTCACTCTTTGACTGCCATTCCCAAAGTGGCAGCTCATAATAAGGGGATAAAAAGCAAAAGACTTAACCGCAAAATAACCGTGTATTTAGTACACACGTCAAGCAAAGCACTACTGTTAAATTAAACAAGAAAACATCCATAGCAGTAATATGTGTCTACCAATTCATGGTCTATTCAAGACAACATTTTTCCAACATAAAATGGACCTTCTTGAAGTAAAAACTCAAAATTTTAACCAAAACAATTTTGTAACATCTAAGATGGGCCACTTTGAGCCTTGTTAAGGATGACTCCTTCATATTTGACCTGAAACCATTTCATTGCATCCTCTTTCGTGACCCTGTGCTGAATTCCAACACGTGACTTGCATCTGCGACGACGACCCACACGATAACCTGGCCGCTCTAGAACAACATAGAAATCCATACCATAGATACCAGTTGAGGGATCATATCTGACAAGAGATGATAAAATGTTAAGAGTCAGCTCAAAATTAAATGGAAAGGGGCCAAGTATAAGAAACCATAATGAATCAACCTCCCATGGAATCATTAAACCCCTGCAGTTGCAAGGAAATCTACATGAACAGTCCAATACACAATACAACCGACAACTGGCAGGAAATATACTAAACATCACTCCAGTACAATTGAGCACCCACATCGCTTTTAGACAAGTAAGGCAATGCCATTCGCTCTTGAAAATCAGTTGGAAATTAAACACACAATATATACAAGAGATAAGAATGAATAATTTCAGCAAGGTAAGTATAACTTAATCAATCTCGAAAAGCTGAACCAAGAAAACTAAGCAGCTGAAAATGTATTAGAAAAAACTAATTCCTGCTAAACTAGAAAAAGAAAAGCATCTTTTCAGTCTTAACATGTTATAATACAAAAGTTCTTGTAAGAAGCTGGGAACATCCTCAGTTCTGACACCATCTTGAAAAGATGCAGAATTCAAGCTGCAGAACTGGCTCCCAATTACCAAACCAAACCAAACCAAACCAAACAAACCCAAATTCCCGCCTAAGCAGGGTATGGGGAGGGTAAGATGTACGCAGTCATGCCTGCATCTCCGATAGAGATACAGAGACTGTTTCCTTAGAGACCCTCGACAATCATAGAATATGTATGATGCATTTAATTACGTGAATGCATGAAAGATAATGGCAGTTATGATCGGAGTCACCGGTAAAAGAGCTTAAAGCTCATAATGTGATAAGAGCCTTTGGCTCAGTTGTGCATACACCCAGTATCCACTAAGGGATATGGAGCATTAATTGATACAGCTCGGTATCCATAAAGGGATATGAGCTAGTAAAAAGGAACTTGGTCACAACAAAGTAACAAATGAAACTGAATCATTTGCATTGCATTTACAATTGATATGTGTACTTTTGTGTGAATGAAATGTTCGATATAATTATCCCGAAAGTGATATGTTATGCTTTATGTAAAAATGCAAAGATGTGAATTATATGTCTACATGTTTGATGTGTTGCATGAATTGAGTGAACCATCGATGATGGTTACCTCATTGAGTTCGCAAAACTCACCCCAATTTGCAACATATTTTTCAGGCTCAGAGGAGATACCCAATTACACCAACTGGGGCCTAACCACTATATTCAGATAAAAGATAGAGGTCGGGATCAGTTGGCGTCTGTATTTGTATTTCATTATTTTGTATTAAAAATGTGTATTACTGTACAATGCGTATATGAATGATTCTGTAATGATGTTATGAATAAAAGTGATTTGTATCTCTAATGGGCCCAAATGAGTACAGAAATTTTGATGATATGTATATTGATTGTGACTTTGTAAATCGTTTTGAAAATGTTTATGAACAAAATGGGTATTTTGATTGCTAGTTTTCCGAGATATACATATGACTCGTAAAAAGCTTTTAATGAGATTGATTGTTTGATTATTCTAGCATATCACTCTTATAGAGTATGTTCTCGAATACCGTCGATGTGTTCAGGAATATGCCCTATAGGAGTGGGTTGCTACGTGATTTGTAAAGAGGTAAGTGAATCTTTATATGAACTCAAAGTGAAAATTAAGTGATAATTAAGGCTTTTCTAAATGTTTTTGTTTGAGTTTTAAAACATATATTCATGGTTTGAGGGGTACATGCCACTAATTTCTTTGAATGGTCTGCATTGTTATGAACAAAATTTACGAGGAGAAGAGCAAGCAAAAAGGAGGAGGAGAGGAGGAGAGAGAGATAAAAGAATGAGAGGGATGAGGAAAATTATTCTCCTTTTCATTCATTTTGTTTCTTTCATTTATAAGCCTTACATCGCAGTTGTATCTTTCCTAGGATTTAGAGCTAATGATTGGCTGTACAACCAAAAAGATTATAACAGAAAATTGTTTAGCTCATAACAAACTCCCTCGTCCAAGAAAGTTTTTCTTCTGGCCCTTCGCTCTCATCCTGTTGCGATGGTTTCGCTCGTAACATTACTCCCTTAGAAACAACCTTTTCCTCAAGCTTAATGGCAGGGTTGTTACTTTCTATGTCATTTAACCATTCCTATGTAGCCTCTACTTCGGGTAAGTGTCTCCATTTGATCAAAAGCTGTGTCAACTCTTCACCATAAAACTTGCCTTGGCGAGTATGTAGTACCTGCTCTGGTTCGAGAATTGGTTGCCCATCTATGGTAAGGGTGGGAAGGGGAGTGGGGGATAAGTACACATCACCTTTGAAAGCCTTTAAAAGAGAGACATGAAAAACTGGATGGATTTTGGAATCAAGAAAAAGTGAGAGCTCATAAGTAACACTACCAATACTTTCAACAATTTGATAGGGCCCAAAATACTTCTTCGCTAGCTTCTGTGATGTGCGCCTGACTACCGATTGCTGATGATAAGGTTGTAACTTTGCTAGCACCTGATCCCTGATAGCAAACTGCTTCTCACAACGATGGCGGTCAGCCTGCATTTTCATTTAATTTTGGGCGCTCTCCAAATTGACCTTCAGTTGAGCTAAGAGTGCTTGTGTCTCCAACAAGTAATCCATCTTAATACTACAAGGCAAGTAAGAAGCAATGGTGAGAATACATTAACTTGGAAGGGTTCATATCAATAGGGGAATGCCAAGATATGTCATATGACCATTCTGCTCAGTGCAGGATATTGGCCCAAGTTTGTGGATGGTCACTCGAGAACCATCAGAGAAAGGTTTCGAGACAGTGGTTGAGAACCTCAAACTGCCCATCTATTTAGGGATGACAGGCACTACTTAATTTGAGTTTATCACGTTGCAGATGGAATAATTGCTTTGAAAAAACAAAGAGCAGATCCTAATCACTAGTAATGGATCTCGGCAAGCCATAAAGTCGACCAATTTCTTGGGAAAAAGAAGCAGCAAGTTGTGGCGTCGTAACATCAATCCCCAAGGCAATAAAACGGGTGTACTTAGATAATCGATCAACGACCCATATGTCAGTCTTCCCATTGGAAGGTGGAAGGTGGGTAATGAAATCCATGGTAACGTCCTGCCAAATGTGGGATGGCAGGGGTTGAAGGAGACCAGCCTGTTTAATAGGGAGGTATTTGACCTCCTGGCAGGTTCGACAAAAAGTAACAAAATTGGTGACTTACTTACGCATATGATTCCAATAAAAGTTGGCTGAAAGCCTGGCTAATGTCTTGGCAACTCCTACATGGTCCCTACAAAAAGTACAATGATACTCATGCAAAAGAAGTTGTTGCAGCTCGTGACCATTGGGAATAACGATTTGCCCGTGCCTTAAGATAAGACCATCTTGAATATTGAAATTTGGGAAGTTACTTAGGTGGTGTTGGACATTACTAAAGAAGAGCCGAACAGGACCAGTGGAATAGTAATGACGAAGCTGATCGAGAAAAGATAGGACAGTACCAGAAATAGCTAAATAAGTGCTACCAACTTGATGAGTTCGTGAAAGGGCATCAACAACATTGTTGTGTCTTCCAGGTTTGTAAAGAATGGTATATTGGTACTGAAGAAGTTTAGAGAGCCAATATTGTTGCTCGGGAGTTTGTATGGTTTCCTTCATAAGGTTATGAAGGCTCTGTTGGTCAGTACAAATGGTGAAGGGCCAACCTAGTAGATATTGGCGCCACTTCCGCACGGCTTTGATAATGTGATATATGTTTAAATGTTGATTTATTTTATCTGCTATACTTAGTGATTAATACCTTAGAAATGTTTACGATGCTCACTTTGATTCATATTTGATTTAAGTACATTTTGAAATTGAAGGAATTAAAGTGACCTGAAAGCATGCTCATTGAAGCCATCTTTTCAATTTCTATGCTCTTTGTCTTCCTGGAACAAAAATGTGAAATATTGGAGCAAGTAAAGAAAAGAAAAATCAAGAATGAGAAGCAATGAAGCATCTCACGTTTGCATTGATTTTGCATGACCATTGCACGTCCATTTAACCATAACATGATATTCTATTCTAAAAGAAGTGTGGAAAATGATGGCTAAATGATATATGGTGGATATTTATATATAGGAGGCTGAAACACATGAGTAAATATTGCTATAAAGCAACTCATTCACGTGAATCATGTAAGCTATCCATTATTTCTATATACCCTTCAAAACCTAGTTGCATTTGGGAAAATGAAACAAAAAGACGCATGAAATGGGGCCGCACTAAGCATGTACTAGTCAATTAAAGGTGAAGAGGAGTGGAGAAAAAGTCAGCTGTCCATTTTTTTGCTACATTTTAGTTAATGATTTAGATGTAAAGGAGGAGGTTTTTCTTTTGGGGATAGCTGGAGAGTAGCATCACGCTTCACCTGTTCAACATTTATTTTTATTAGAAACCTAGCTTTTTAAAGAAAAAAAAGAAGAGTATGTCAACTATAGGGCGCTGAAAGGAGGAGAATCGAAGCTACCATATTTGTTGGAGAGTGAAGAAAACCTGAGGAGGCTGCTTCATTTGAGTTTTAACATAGCTAGGAGGTGTGAAAGAGAGGAGCAAACAAAGAGTCACGTGAAAGGGAGGAGTAACTGAAAGCTTACAGTAGAGAAGAGAAAGCTACGTGAACACTAGCTTGGACCAAAAACCATGAAGTTAAATTGTCAAATCAACACATAGTAGAGTAGCGGCTTCTGAGGAGAAGAGTTGCAGCTTGGTGGTTGGAAAAGAGAAGAGAGTGGCAGCAGATACAATAGAGAGGAGTAGTGGTGTGAATAGTAGCTTAGGACCAAAAACTTAATTTGTCCCATCAATGAATATTAGGAGAGTGGTGCGAAATAAAACAAAAGATAAAGCAGTAGCGTGGAACCAAAGAGCTAGTCATCTTCGGCTGTCATTGTCTCTTCAATTGTTTAACATAAATGGATGCTACAAAGGCTGATTATTGGAGCTTGAAGATTGATATGGAAGGTTAAATCACTTGACGCCGATTTGGAGGTGAAATCGAGGCTAAGGAACACATTAAACATATAGTGTTGTGTATCGTTGTCTAGTCTCTTTTTAGATTGTTACGTTATTTTGAATGGATTGATTAGGTATCTGGATAATGATGATGCTCTATTGAATCATTTTTATGACTATCTATTGCTAGATCTTGAATGTGATACGTATTAGTCATGTGGAAGATCGTTTGTAGCAACTAACGGTACTAAATCGTTAGAAATAATGTAGCTTAAGTTAAATAGTTCGTGCTTTGGTGATTATTACTTAAATTGATCTGTTTTTCTTAATTATAATGCTACTGTCTAAATAAACTTAGAGAGCTTGTTCTAGGTTTTCCAATAGTTAGGGTTAATTAATGAGTGATTCGTAATTAACTAAAACTTAAGGAAAAACCAAAATTAATAGAGCTTGCTATTAATTTACGATTAGTAGTCTAAAAGGAGGAGTAAAGACGATAACTCAACGACATTTGTAAAATTGTGATTAGGCTGAGATGAAACTAATGAATCGGTGTTCAATTTATTCATCAACTTTATCGTTTACAGTTTAATTTGATTTATTTTCCTAGATTTTATTTTATTTTTAATTTGTTTCAAATTGAAAATCCCCATATTTGCTTGAACAAATAATTTAGGAAAGTATTTGATATTAATCCTTGTGGGATCGACCTAGACTTATCGCTATCTATAGTTTAGTCTAGATATTTTGGTAGCATTACGATGCGCTACTAATTTTGGCGCCGTTGTCAGGGATTATTATTCTTTGCTTTTTTGAATTTATTTGTTTTGTTTTGTTTTGTTATCTTTATTTTGATTTTGACTTTTGATTAGTTTCTTTTCTTGTTTGGTTAGTTTCAGTGCATGACACGATCTTGTCACACTGATGAATTGAAATTTGATTTAGAACTTAAAAGAACGTTACGCAGAGTGAGAAGACAAGAGGATTTGTCATCATCTGATAAGAAACTTGATTCCATCTCCAGGAATTCAAATAGTTTTAGATTTGCTTTCTAATTCTTCTGGTGATTCCATTTCTAAAATTGATTCTAACATGGCAGGTTAAAAGAATGATCACACTCTTAAGCAGTTAACTGCTCCTAATTTTAACCGTCAACCCTTGTGTATTGATTTTCCTGCTATTGATGTTGCTTTTGAGCTTAAATCTGGACTAATTCACCTTTTGCCTACTTTTCTTGGTATATGAGGTGCAGATTCTCACAAGTATCTCAAGGAGTTCCACGTGGTTTGTTCTAGCATGAAACCAGTCGAAGTACAAGAAAAGTAGATTAAGTTGAGAGCATTCCCATTCTTGTTGGGGGACAATGCCAAGGATTGGCTTTACCACTTGCCCTCGTGGTCGATTACCACTTGGAAGGAGATGCAAAGACTTTTTTTGGAGAAATACTTTCCTGCTTCTCGAGCCACGAACATTCGGAAGGAAAATTTATGCAATTCAATAGCACCATGGGGAGACATTATATGAGTACTGGGAGTGTTTCAAGAGCTTATGTGCTAGCTACCCATATTATCAAATCAGTAAGTAGCTCTTGACCAGTATTTCTATAAGGGGCTTCTGCCACAAGAAAGAAGTATGATAGATACAGCAAGTGGAGGTGAACTGGTAGGCAAGACACCCATTAAAGCCAGAAATATGATTTCTAACATGACCGCTAACTCTCAACAATTCAGTATTCGAGAGGAACCTAGACCACTGAAGGTTAGTGAAGCCAGTACTGCTACATTGGAGCAACAGATAGCTGGGTTGACATCTTTAGTAAGACAAATGGTTGCAAATAATGCTCAACAAGTCAAAGTATGTGGAATTTGCCCAATGGGATATCCCACTGATATGTGTTCGACTTTCAAGAGACATTCACAGAACAAATGAATGCTTTTGGGAGGTTCATGGGCCAACCACAAACGAATCCTAGCTACCTCTATGCATAGAACTTAGGATGGAAGAATCCTCCTTTCAACACGTACAGGCAGTAAGGACAACAATAAGGGTCCTATTAATAACCCTATCAAAGACAAGATCAACCATCAAGCTCTGGACCTTCATTGGAAGAAATGATGAAAACTTTGGCTCAGAATAGTATACAATCTCAACAAAAAACGAATGCTAGCATTCAGAATATGAAAAATCAATTAAGTCATATAGCTACTACGGTGAGTCGATTGGAGAATCAAAATTTGGGTAAGCTTCCTGCTCAAACAATTGTGGACCTGAAAGAGAATTCAAGTGCTATCACCTTGAGGAGTGGTAAAGAAATGGAGGCACCACACAAGACTACGATTATTGGCAGTGATGAAGAATCTAAAAAGGAACTTGAATAATCAAAAAGAAGCTAAAAAGGGAACTAAGGCATATTCTCAATCTCTTGTGATTAAAAGTTTTACTAAAACTATGCCTCCTTTCCTAGTAGGTTTGCTAAATCGAAGAAAGAGAAGCAAGATAAGGAAAAGTTTAAAAAGGTGGAGGTAAACATATCTCTAATTGATGCCATTAAGTAAGTTCCTCGATACGCCAAATTTCTTAAGGAGTTATGCACTTCTAAGAGGAAATTGAGAGGAGACGAGAAAGAAAGTGTGGGGGAGAACGTGTCTGCGGTCATTTAGAGAAAGCTTCCTCCAAAGTGTACGGATCCTGGTATGTTTACGATACCTTGCAAAATTTGTGATATTAGATTTAAAAGGGCAATGTTAGATCTTAGAGCTTCAATTATTATTATGCCATATTCTGTTTATACTTCGTTGAAAGAAACTCGTGTTATAATTCAGTTGGCTGATAGATTTAAGCTGATAGATTTAATGCTTATCTGGAAGGGGCTGTAGAGCATGCTTTAGTGCAAGTCAATGAATTAGTTTTCCCAGTTGACTTTTATGTCTTAAACATAGAGGGACCTTCGTCAAACTTTACACCTATCTTTTTGGGTCGCCCATTTTTGAAGACATCAAAGACAAAGATCGACGTAGATGCAGGGACATTTACTATGGAATTTGACAGTGAAATTGTTCGTTTTAATATTTTTTAGGCTATAAGGTACCCTAGTGATGTCCAATTTGTGTTATCTATTGATGTCATTAATTCTTTGCCTCAAAATTTTTTTGATATGGATGGTAAGAATAAGCTATAAGTCATTCTTTGAATGAGTTTAACAGAAAAAATTTTGCAAAATTCTAACTTGCTCATTACAGATAAAATGGAGGAAATTGTCCTAACACTGCAAACAATACCAAAGAGGTATGTATTTGAAAATATTGAATTGCCAATATCTAATATGAAATCTTTACCTTCGATGGTGCAGGAACCTGTAACTGAATTGAAGCAATTACCGGAGCACTTAAAATATGTATTTTTGGAAGAAGGCAAAACACTTCCGGTATTCATAACAAAGAACTTAACCAAGCTTTAAGAAGAAAAGCTCATTCGAGTGCTTAAAGACCACATCACAGCTATAGGGTAGACTATAGCCGACATTAAGGGTATTAGCCCTTCGACATGTATGCACCGAATCTTGTTGGAAGAAGGATCTAAACCATCAAGAGAGTCACAAAGAAGATTGAATCCTCCTATGATGGAAGTGGTAAAGATGGAGATCTTAAAGTTGTTTGATGTTGGTATAATCTATCCAATTTTTGATGGAAAATGGGTCAGTCCGATCCAAGTAGTACTAAAGAAAACTAGGATTATTGTGGTGAAGAATGAGAATAATGAGTTTGTGCCTATAAGAATTCAAAATGGATGGCAAGTATGCATCGATTATATGAACTTAAATGGTACTACATGCAAAAATCACTTCCCACTTTCATTCATCGATAAGATGTTTGAAAGACTTGTAGGACGATCTCACTACTGTTTTCTGGATAGGTATTCAGGATATAACTAGTTTGTGATAGCTCTGGAGGACCAAGAGAAAACAACATTCACATGCCCATTTGGTAAATTTGCTTATAGAAGGATGTCGTTTGGACTATGCAACGCCCTAGACACCTTTTAAAGATGCATGGTAAGTATTTTTTCTGAATATGTTGAACATATTATTGAGGTCTTTATGGATGATTTTACTATCTATAGAGATTCATTTGATGCATGTTTGGATAATTTGAATTGTGCACTTGAACGATGCATCTAAACTAATCTTGTTCTCAATTCTGAAAAATGTCATTTCATGGTTGAACAAGGAATAGTGTTTGGACATGTAATCTCATTTAAGGGAATTGAGGTTGATAAGGCTAAGATAGAAATTGCGCGAAATTACCTTACCCCACAAATGTGCAGGAGATTCATTCTTTTCTTGACCATGCAAGTTTTTATCATATGTTTATCAAGGACTTTAGTAAGATCTCAACAAAACTCTATCATTTGTTACAAAAAGATGTACCCTTTGATTTTAATGAGTGATGCAAGGAAGCATTTGACAAGTTGAAAGAACTTTTGACTTCAACACTGATTATTCAACCACTTGATTAGAGTTAACCATTTGAGGTTATGTGTGCAATTTTGCTGTGGGTGTTGTCCTTGGTCAAGGATATGGAAAGATGACTCATATAATCTACTACGCTTACCGAACACTTAGTCCAGCACAATGTAACTATTCCACCACTGAAAAGGAGCTTTTACCTGTTGTGTTTGCTTTGGATAAATTTAGACCTTATTTGCTTGGTTCTAAAGTGATTGTGTATTCTAATCATGCAGCATTAAGGTACCTTTTGTTGAAGAAAGAAGTAAAGCCAAGGCTGATTAAATGGATTCTCCTACTCCAAGAGTTCGATTTAAAGATCAAAGACAAGAATGGTGTAGAGAATTCAGTCGCAGATCATTTAAGTTGAGTTATGAAGGAAGAGGATCTAATACCATTGCAAGAACTATTTCTAGATGAGAAATTTATAATGCTTTAAGGTGAGACTCCATAGTATGCTGATATTGTGAAGTATCTAGTGAACCATGAGATACCTACTAATTTAAGTAAGGCTAAATGGAATAGGATAAAAAGTGAGTCGATATATTATATTTGGGATGATCCTCAATTATGGAAATGTTGTTCTGATCAAGTGATTAGGAGATATGTACTTGAATATAAGTGTGAAACAATTCTGAAGTTTTGCCATTCATACACTTGTGGTGTCATTTTGGGCCTAATAAAACTACTAGAAAAAATTCTTGAATGTGGTTTCTATTGGCCAAATATTTTTAGAGACTCATATATGTTATGGAAACCATGTGAACAGTGCCAGAAACAAGGTAATCTTTCCTATAGAGATCAAATTCCTTTATCTCCAATAATTGCTTGTGAAATTTTTGATATATGGAGCATCAATTTTATAGGCCCATTTCCCCCTTCTTTTGGTTTTGTTTATATTTTGTTAGCTATGGATTGTGTTTCTAAATGGGTAGAAGCTAAAGTCACCAGGACTAAAAATTCTAAGGATATTGCAAAATTTGTCAAGTCTAACATTTTTGCTAGATTTGGAACACCGTGAGCATTGATTAGTAACAGGGGTACTCATTTTTGCAACCGATTGGTGGGAAGTCTTTTAAAGAAGTAACATGTCATGCATAAGGTGTCTACAGCCTATCATCCACAAACGAATGGGAAAACAGAGGTTTCAAATACAGAAATAAAGTCCATCCTTGAGTAAATGGTAAGTCCGAATTGAAAGGATTGGATTCAGTGACTTGATGATGCTCTTTGGGCATATAAAACTACATACATGACACCAATTGGCATGTCTCCATATAGATTGATCTATGAAAAGTTATGTCATCTTCTAGTGGAAATTGAGCACAAGGCCTTTTAGGCTATTAAGCAATGCAATATGAAGATAGATGTGGTGGGTGATAAGAGGAAGCTGCAACTGCAAGAATTTGAAGAGCTTAGGCTAGATTCTTATGAGAATGCAGAAATTTACAATGAAAAGACAAAAAGATTTCATGATAAGATGATTGTTAGGAAGAATTTTATGGCTAGAAAAAAAGTTTCTCTACCATTTACGACTTAATCTTTTTCCAAGTAAATTGAGTTTCCGTTAGATTGGCCCTTTTGTTGTTACTAATGTCTTTTCATATGGTGCAGTTGAAATTGAAAGCTTATAGACAAACAAGAAATTCAAAGCAATGGTCATCGACTGAAACCATTTTATGAGGGATTCCAAGTGGAGGACGTCGAAGTGATAGGGTTAGAAAACCCTCGTTATGAAAAATGAGCAACAAAGAGTCGAGCCAATGACAATAAACAAATGCACTGCTTGGGAGGCAACCCAAGGGAATTAAATTCTATCATTTACATTTTTGCTTTTATTACTTTTATGAACTGCTCCATTCTTGCATTTGATTTTACATTGAGGACAATGTAAGTTTTAAGTGTGGGGGTGGGGTATGCTAGTTTCTATACATATTTTTGAGCTTAACTGTGGCTTATGTGACTTCTTAGGCAGTTTTCAAAATCAAATGAACAAAATCAAAAATTTTCTTGTTTTCTATTGCTTTTAAGATTATTTAGTTATAATTAGAGCGTGGATTGACTAGAAAAATACATAGCAAAATTTGGCATATACTTTTGCTCTTGTGATTAGTTAATGTACATTATTCTTAGAAGAACGGTGACTAGTGGTAGACAAAAACTAGTGAGGTTTTGAGCCGTATTAGATTGACACATTCATTTCAGTCTCACTGTTTTGTTTGTTATAAGTGACCTTCATGAAATATACATCCTTACTTTGCGTTGAATTTCTATTCGAGACCACATTGTTTATCACATGCATGTTTATGAAAATGATTAGGCATTCTTTGTCGATTGTAAGCTACATTAGCCAAATAGCCTACCCATTTGTGTAAATTTCCCTTACTAATCCCTTTTGAGCTTTATTAACCACATTACATCCACCTAAGCAAATGTCTAACCTAAGATTTAAAGCTAGTAGAGCATTTGTTAATTCTTGATGAATGTGATTGTGTAAAAGTCTAAATGTGGTGGTATGCTTACATGTGGGTTGGTTAAATTTGTTAAAATGTCATGTTATGAATCCTATGTTGATGTAGTCTCTTTCAATTTTATATTTGAAAAAAAGGAAAAAAAGAAAAAATGTTTAAATAAAAAGTATAAAGGAGGCAATGCAATTTTATGAAAAGTTATTAATTAATAGTTTATCCTCCTTAAGTTGTATTGGTTGGGTGTTTAAGTATATGGCATATGAAGAGAATGTTAAGTTAGATGGAGCATTTCATTGTGTTATGTTCATATGGTTTATGATATGGGAGTTGAATTGAGTTGTGAAACATAATTGGGGCATTATTCATAACTGACAGTACCCAGTTATGGATAAATTTTAACTTGTGCATTTAATTTTTCATTAAGTGTTACTTTTGCTTCACTAGTTTAATGGCTTTCAAACTACATTAACCAAAATACATCCCACCTTACCTTAGCCTACATTTCAACCCTAAAAAGTCCTTTGATTCATGATTATGCATGTGACTTTTAGTGATGGAGAAATGAAATAATATGCAAAGTT
>JAOQML010000007.1:14980303-14991989 GCA_027568935.1 Erythroxylum urbanii | reverse complement strand
CTGTTGAAGAATCTATGCATGTAAAATTTAATGATGATTCTCATCTAGATAAAAGAGATGATTCTGATGATGAAACTTTATATGCTCCCTTAGTTAATAACCTAGACGATTCACCACCAGACGATCCATCTAATAAAGTGATAGATAGTTCTGAAATTATTAGCTTAAGAAAAGACTGGAAATATAGGTCTTCTCACCTAGAAAACCTGATTATATAGGAGAAACATCAGAAGGAGTGAGAATTGGATCTAAATTTAGAAAAGAGGCCAATGTAGCATTTGTTTTAGAATTAGAACCTAAGAAAATTGATGAAGCTCTTCAAGATGAAGCTTGGATTTTAGCTATGCAAGAGGATTTAAATCAATTTATAAGGAATAAAGTTTGGTCTCTAGTCCCTAAACCCTCTAATAAATCTATTATAGGTACTAAATGGGTTTTCAAGAATAAACTAGATGAATTAGGAAAAGTAACCCATAATAAAGCTAGATTAGTAGCTAAAGTCTATAATCAACAAGAGGGAATAGACTATAATGAAACATATGCTCCTGTAGCTAGACTAGAAGCAATTAGGATCTTGCTTGCATATATTATTCATCATGATATAAAACTATTTCAAATGGATGTGAAAAGTGCATTTTTTAATGGTTTTATGGGAGAAGAAGTTTATGTGAAACAACCCCAGGGTTTGAAGACATTGATGAACCTGATTTTGTGTATAAACTTCAGCTTTGTATGGATTAAAACAAGTACCTCGTGCATGGTATGATCTTCTGAGTTCGTTTTTGATTAAAAATGGCTTTGTCAGAGGTCAAGTAGATAAAACATTATTTCGAAAGGATATTAAAAATGATTTTATTATTGTACAAATATATGTAGACGATATCATTTTTAGTGCTACTTTTAGAAAATTATGTTCAAGTTTTGAAAATATTATGAAAAGTGAATTTGAAATGAGTATGATGGATGAATTAAAGTTCTTTCTTGGTTTACAAATTATACAAACTGATGAAAACATTTTCATTCATCAACAAAAGTATATCAAAGAGCTTTTAGTCAAATATAAAATAGAAAATGTTAAACACGTGTCAACTCCTATGCATCCGTCAATCGTCTTAAACAAAGATGAAGCTAGTAAGAAGTTTGATCAAACTCTTTTTAGAGGAATTATTGGTTCTTTGCTTTACCTAACTACAAGAAGACTTGATATAATGTTTAGTGTTTGTTTGTGTGCAAGATTTCAAGTAGATCCTAGAGAATCTCATTATATTGCTGTTAAAAGAATATTAAGATAGTTGGCAAGTTCTGCTAATCTTTTCTTAATGTATGAGAAAGGTAAATATTTCGGGTTAATTAGTTACTGTGATTCTGATTATCCTGGAGATAGGATTGATAAAAAGAGTACAAGTGGAGGATGTCACTTTCTTGGTCAAAATCTAATTTCTTGGTCAAGCAAAAGGCAAAGTTCAATTGCTCTATCTACTGCAGAAGTTGAATACATGTCAGTTGCAAGCTATTGTTCACAGATATTATGGATAAAGTATCCGTTAGAGGATTATTCCATCCAAGAAGATCAGATTCCAATCTTTTATGACAACACTAGTGCTATCAATCTCTCAAAAATCCAATACAGCACTCAAAGGCAAATCATATTAAAGTTAGATACCATTTTATAAGAGACTATGTACAGAGAGGGATCATTAATCTACAATTTGTTGAGATAAATCAACAATGGACAGATATCTTCAACAAACCCTTAAGTGAAGATAAATTCAAGGAAATCAGACGAAATCTAAATATGGTGATGTTCAACAACCATTCATCTAAAACTTCATAATTCAGACGATTCACTCTGAAGAAGTTGAAAAGTCACAAGTTTTCAGACTAAACAATAATGGTAACTTTTACTTAGTAGTTTCAATTTCATAATTACCAATGGATCGGTTGCAAATGTTACAAACAGTAACTTTTCAAGAGTGTATATAAAAAGACTAATCATTTCAAAATCTGCAACACCTTATACTCTAGAATTTTCAAGAAAAACTTCGAAATTGAGTTCTTCAGAGTGCTCTCAACAAGGACAATCCATCTCTTTGTTCTAAACATCAAACTCTTCTCGTTTTATATCTTTCTCTTAAAATTCTCTATATACTAACCTCACTTCTTGAAGAGAAATACATTTCTTTGTTTAGTGTTTATCTTTACATATTAGAAAATGCCAAAATCTCTTATCTATAAAAGACTCGTCGATTTAACTTCCTTAAAGAATGCTCGGATGAATATTGAACCTGAGATTGAAGCAGTTAGATGGAACAACTTCTTCAACATCCTAGAGCTGGTGCATCTGAATGAAATATATGAGTTCTGGAAGAATGCAAAGGTAGTAGACAATACCTTGGTATCAATAGTAGATGGTTGTCAGTAATAATCACACAAGATTTTGTGGTGGAGGCTATTGGGTGTCTAAATGAAGGAGCAAAATTGTTCAACAATACAGATTGGATCGCTCAAAGTCATATATGTTAGACCCCGTTATCGAAGTCCAACTCACATGCAGCGTATCCTAAGACGTGAGTTATTCTCTGAGAGAGAACACCTTATCCATTATCGTGTTTATCCTCTCTTCTTCGATACTAACACTGTCGCGAACTGATTACACATATTCATCACCCATAATTGCCCTGAACAGCTCTCCTTTTTTGTTCAACACTGCTCTTCGACTATCCATTTACTCATTTCACCCTGAAGAACCTCAACTAGATCACTTCTTAACTCCTTCTTATACTCTTTGGCCTATGTTCTCTCCTCTGTGTTCTATCGTCTATGTTTTTACGTCCTTACAGACAATCCTTTTACTCTTGATTCATCCTATCGTCTGTATTCTGACATCAGCACAGACGATACTTCTCCTTCATATTTTCCCTTTCATTTGTGTTCTGACGTTAGCACAGACGATACTTCTCCTTCATATTTTCCCTTTCATCTATATTTTAACGTCAGCACAGACGATACTTCTCCTTCATATTTTCCCTTTCGTCTGTGTTCTGACGTCATCACAGATGAATCCTTTCGTCTGTGTTTTTCACTCGCAATCCTCCCAAACTCGAACGTGCTATTATAAGACTAAAAAAAATTAACAATTTCATTAAACAACTCATGCACATACACATTTCATTATCCAAATCTTTAAAGTAACTGAATCATACCAAAGAATTTGATTTCATTGTATCCATTTTTAAAATACCAACAGAGTTATTACAAAACCGATTACACTACAACTTAAATCCAAATTAAAAAAGATGCCCAATGTTGATATGTTGAATGAGCTATTACAGGACTGACTTAGTACAAAAGACTCTAACTAAGGTGGATTTTTTGATGCCTTGTAGGGATCATTAGCGTCTGGATTTGCACCTAAGGAGGGAAGGAAGAGTGGTTGAGCTACACAGCTCAGTGGCTAACATACTTATAGCCATCAACAATTAGCACAAATTCTTACTTATATACATATGTAATAATACTAAACAACTCAGTCATTTTCAGTAAACAGATTCATGCAGAACACATAACATTCAAGTACTTCATGCTTAACAGTTTACAAATGCAATACACAATAGATGGCTCAAGGGTTCCATGAATAGAATGGAGAAACCGAAGTTTACACTATGAACATAATGAGTCCTTTTTTAGAGCTCATATGCCACAAGCGGGCAGCTGGGAGAAGGCTCTTATCAACGTGCATGTGACGAACATAATGGTTCCACTCTCACCCAAACAAAGAACATATTCATTTACTCATATGTTCGGATCTCATGCTTATTTGTCTTTCATTTAAACAGAATGCCATGACATTGTTCAATGGCATAACAAAATCGAGTTCATAAATCACATGCATTTCCAATGATCACACATTTAAGCCAATTTTACATGCATGCATACATATATAGGCACGAATCTGCCCAAATCACACAATAACTATAAATACATTACCCACCAAAATGTTTGACAAAGGAAGATTCACTGCTGTCTTTCCTCTTCACCTTGGATAGGACTTTCTTGATTTCTTTGGATCTTCACCAACTAATGAGATTCTTGGCTCTAAAGAAAGCTCTTTATCTACTCTTTCTTTTTATTTTAGTGAGCAACCCCAAAATCACTTTTCAAGACTAAGAAAATCAAACACTGGCTTAGTTTTCTTTCTTTCCTCTCAACACCGAAACTCTCTCTCCTTTCTTTCTCTCTTTCATAAATTTTCTCTTCTTTTTTTCAGTCCAATCACCTTTTAGTCTTCCACATCTCAAGACAACATTGTACTTTCCCCTTTTTACCCTTAATGAATGCTAAAGTCCACTTTACCCTTCCTTATAACTTAGGTTCTTTCAACCTTAAGTCATTTTCCAAAAATACCCTTATGCATCTTACAACATCAACACTTTAATTCCATCAATCCATGAATTAAATCCTCATAACTTGACATAATAGTTAACCTCAATCAAAAATATTTATCTAACAATACCATAATTCATTCAAATCATGTTTACTAAAATAAACAAAAATTCAAGGCCCAATAATATAGATGAAGCCAACATCAATCGATAACTATATGGATTCAGTAATCCAGGAGTTAAGAAATCTTTAACCCTCATTCTGATGGCTAGGGTTCTTCACTCACTTCTTCTCCATTGTATCCTACTGAGAGCAGGATCAAAGGACATGGTGACAATGAATGATGAACACTATTTGTTTCATCTACTCACTCACCAACCTATTAATCTTCCATTTTAGATTCTCAAGTATATGATAAAGGCTAGGGAGGAATATCATCTAAATAGTGGTTCTTTACCTTATGGTATGCTGTTAACAAGATTTTTCAAAACATCTAGAATCCTACTAGATAGAGGAAACAAAGAAAAGCCGGATGTTAAGAGTGTTATCAATGCCTCGAATATTCATAAAATGGGGATCAAGACTGGAGCCAAAGCGTATGAAGCAAAGGAAATGTTCCGTCTGAAAAACAAGCAACACCTCGATCGTCTGAAAGAATATTAGCAAGAGTAAAGGTTGAATAATCGTCTAATAAGCTGATACAAGCCAAGATGATTCCATAGAAGAAGGAAAGCAACGTTCAACAACCAACTCACCAAGTGTTTTTAAAGAGGAAAGCTGAGACTCTCCAATTAGAAAGGATTAAGAAGTCAAGAAGGTCACTAAGATTAATAACCTTATGATAACAAGAACATAAGAAGCAAAGAGTTTTGGTCCTTAGTATAGACTCTGAGAATGAAAAGGAGCAAGAGAATTAACAATAGCCAGTCAAACCAATCATCTCTATCCCTCAAATTCAACAAGAACAATTGTCTTAAGAGATAGAGATAGTGGGAGATAGGGAGATATAGGTAGCTAGATAAAAAGAACAGTAGAAAGGAGTTTTGTAAATATCATCTTTGCATATTACATCTTGCATTATTCATCTGAATTTTTTATCTTCTAATGTTATAATTATTTGTTATCATCAAAAAGGGAGAGATTGTTAAGTTAAGAAGACTTTACTTCTTCTATTGATTTTGATGAAAGTCAAATAATAATAATAGTAGAAGTGTGTGAACTATTTTGATGAATTTTTTAAGTGCGCAGATAAATATAAATGGCACAAATCATTAATCAAGACGATACTTAAGTAAAAGCTGAATAAGACCGATCAAACGAAGTGATCAAGTCTAAGACATCAGATGAAACATACGAAGCTAAACAAGTCGATGTAATTGAAAAATATGCTAGAACCTCAATTAGTTAGAGTTGGTTACAAGACTTAACTAATAACAGAATTTAGAAGACTCGACAAGCAGATTTCTTAAGAAGACCATTGAAGACTTAGGCTATAAATATTAGTTGTAGTCATAGACTTCAATAAGAATTTTGATTATGTAAAAATATTCAAGAGATATTTTATGCTGAAGTGCTTGTGCTGTGAAAAATATTTTGAGAGAAAAGAAAGAAAGAAAGAGAGCAAATTCATCTATAACGTGAGTGTGAAAGCTCAAACAATATCTTTTCAAGAGAAAGGAAGGCTAGAGCCTGAAGAGGCTAAGGAAGTAGATGAAGAATACTTTGTAAACGAGATCCGAAGAGGCTCTGCAAGTGTAGAAATAATACTTGTAACATTAAAGGAGATAGTGAAATCTCAAATAAACTCTAAGGACTGGATGTAGCCCAAGGTTAATGGTGAACCAGTATAAATCGTGGTGTCATATTCTATAACTCTTACCTTTATAATTTTCTTGTTGTTAAAAGAATAGATACTAATTTTTGCTATTGCATTACTCATCAAATCAAGTGCATTGTTTAAACTTGTAATCATCTGAATTTTTCATGAAAATCAAGAAGTTTTTTAAAGATTCATATCTTAGACGAATTAACACAATTCAACCCCCGTTCTTGTGTATTTTACATATCATATGTGATTTCTATATTAACAAGTGATTTACTTCATTTAGGTTAGAATTGTGTTAGTTTATGTGTTTAAGTGTTTCTGTGGGTTAATATAAGTCTTTGAGGCCAAATTTTATGTTTTTGAAGTACCTTCATGTGTTTCAGGGCCAACATTAAGGAACGGAGGAGTTTTGAAGACTTTCGACCCACTATTATGGCACAATAGGCCATGATCATGATAGAAAAATGTGAGATAGCCCATGATCGTGGCCTAAGGGACATGATCATGACAAAAGACTCTTCCCTAGCCTATGATCGTGGCATTTACAGAAAGGTTTGAAGCTGGCAACGATCATGGCATATAGGGCCATGATCATGATTTGCGTTGGCCAAACGCCCAAACAAGAGGAAAAGTTAAGTTTCAAGAAATTGTTCGGACCGTTTCGACCTTAGAAAAACCTTAAGGCTACCAAAGTATTTAATGAACATAAAGAATAGAAGATGGGAGTTTTTGCATTAGCCACAATCTTGAACCCTAAAGAGCTTTATCGAGAGATTGAGGAAGGAAATGAAGGAAGAGAGACACGAAGAAGAAGTCGATATAAAGTACTTCCTGGAATAGATGGTTTCCTGTCGTTGCTGCCTTCATCATCTGTTCCACTCATATTTTTTGATTTTATTTCAATTTTATTGATGTATAGAATTAGGATAGTCGTTGAGAATAGGATTATCGAATGTTGATATTTGTCTAAACTCTCCTTCAGAAAATTTGTTTTTGATATTACTGAAATTTAATTTATTAAGTTTTATTGAATTATTTGTGATTTAATTTCTGCACTTTATAATTTAGTAACAAATTAAGAAGGTGAACCAAGTGAAAATCATTAAATTGGGCTAACGAGAGTTAGGTAATTTAATCAATCAATAATTGAATCAAACCGGTAAAATTATATAATGAGAGATCTTGCATAGGTTTCTGGTAACTTATTAGACAAGTTAAAATCTAATTTAGGTTTTGGGATAAATTGTGAATCAAGAGGTTACAATTTTTCATAATCTAATTAAGGTTAATTATTATGGTTAATGATTATAACTCGGGAGAGAGTAATCAACCCTAAGACTGTCTAAAACTGATAATTCAATAAACTCATAATCAATTAGGTTTTTATTAAATTTGGATAAAATCCCCTTTCTCTCAATTGGTAGCTTTTAGGTTGTTTTGTGATTAGGTGTGTGATTGCTATCTTGTTTATATTTTTTAATTTGATTATTAAAATTAATTGCATGATTGAAATCTTTTCTTGCTAGTATTGTTCATTGAATTATTGTCAATTGAGTTCAACTTTAGATTTTTGAATTAGATTGACCCTCCTCACGGGATTGACACCTTAGGTACGTGAACGACCCATGCGCTTGTGAAATATCGACATTTAAAAATAGGAAACTTTTGTCATATCAAAACCTGTGATTAAGTTTTTGACGCCGTTACTGAGGAGGCAATTAATTTGGTTATATAGTTTAAGGCGTTTAGTTTAGTCTTTAATTTTTGTTTTCATTCTTTCATTTTATTTCCAAAATCGTACTCTTGCATGAACACAAGAGTCACAAGAGGTTTGAGTCATGCAGCTGAAACATTAGACTTAGATATCATTTAACTAGAATGAATCTTTAGGAAAGCTTAGCGAACAAAGGAAGAAGAGATCGTGAAATAAACAATGGCCAAAGAATTTCAATATAAAATGGACCATGGAGCGAACTAAGGTCATCAACAGTGGACCCTGATGGACTTTATGAGGTCCGGGTTCAATGTGGGAAACCAAGCAGTAGTTAGGCCGCCTATTTAAGCAGCTTCCTTCAAAATAAAACTAGCCCTCCTTAATATGCTTCAATAAAATGTACAATTTTATGGATTGATAAACGAGGATCCCAGTGCACATATCGTGAACTTCCTCAAAATCTGTGATACTTTCCGGTATCATCAGATGTTAGAAGATATAGTCAGAATTTGGTTGTTTTCCCTTACCCTTAGAGACAGAGCGAAGGCTTGGTACCATTCCTATAGCCTAGCCAACATCACAACATGAGATTAGTTAGTTCGATCCTTCTTAGACAAGTATTTCCTATTGATCAAAACCACAAAGCTCATTAAAGAAATCACCAATTTTCAGTAAGGTGACGATGAATCAATTTATGAAGTATGGGAGAGATACAAGGATTTATAAAGGAAGTGTCCACACTGGAACTCACCCAAGGAATTCCTGTTGTAATCTTTCTACAATAGAGTAAACCCACTAACAAAAGGCACAATTAACGTAGCTTCAGGAGGATCATTGATGAGAGAGACAGTTGATGAAGCAGAAGAATTAATAGAGGAGATGGCAAGCAACAACTACTTATGGACGAACGAGCAAGGTAGGTAACCTGCTACCTTCAGAGAGCAAAAAGGAATTGTAGTGATCGATTAGATGACAGAATGCAAGCGAAGATTGACAACCTAAAGTGATAGCTCAACAGTATGAAGGCTTCGTCCTTAACCCAGGTGAAAGCTATACAACTGAAGTGTGAGCTCTGTGGATAAGTAGACCATGATACCGTGCACTATTAATTGATGAAGGAAGACAATTAGGAGCAAGTAAATTATATGGAGGCACAATATGGATGAGGAGGGTGCAACAATCCTTACTCCAACACTTACAACCATGGGTGGAAGAATCACCCTAACTTCTCTTGGATGAACAACACCGAAGGACAGTTCAGGTCACAAGGACAATGGGGCTTTCAACAAGATAAAGCAAGTTCGATGGAATCAAAGTTGGACAAGATATTGGATAAAATTAAAGGCATAAAGGATGCATATTAGAGGCTCTAAAGCAAATTCAAACAAGTAACGAAGAACCATGCCTCGTCAATACATAACCTTGAAGTCTAAATAGGCCAATTAGTGAAGGCAATGTCTACTCGAAATGTAGGATCCCTTTCAAGCAATACTGAGTCTAATATGAAAGAACTAATCATAGCCATCAATCAAGTTAAGGACAAGGAACCTAAATAGATAAAGGAAGAAGGGGATAGAGGAGAAGGTCAACTAGTTAAGGAATTCCTTCCAAGTGAGCCTATAAGCAAGCCAATAAAGGCAACTCGACCTGGAATCTGATACCCTATCTTTGCTCAGCAGAAGCCAATTATAAGTGGGGTAGCGAGGAATTTGAAGAAGATTGAATCAAACAAGGTCAAGAAAGTGACAGAACAACTACAAATAAAACTCACATTAAAGGAATATATTAAGAAGAAGGTTAAGGAGCAAAAATTAAAAGAACACCCTAATGTCGCATAGAAGAAAGAGGACCCAAAAGATTTTTATATTCGTTGCTATATCAATAGATTCATTATAAATAGGGCATTAGCAGATTTGGGAGTGAGTATGATCATGATGCCCTATACCTTTAGTCAGAAGTTGGGGTTAAGAGAGTTAATACCCACAAAGATATTGGTAAAGATGACCAACAGAGCAGTGCATCAACCGAAAGGGATTATTAAGGATGTGGATATAAAAGTTGATAAATATTAGACAATGGAGAAGATGTAGAGTTCTTGGACATTCGTTCCCGACCACTGCTCATTCAATCATTGACATTGATGGGGTGAGCTAACTCAAAGGGTAGACAAAAAGCAAATAACCTTCCAAGTGTCAACGAAAGACTACAATTCTCTGTTACCTCTAACAGACATCAAGGAATCCGAACCTAGAGGAGAATGGGAAAATATCAAGGACCCTAGGAATGCATTCAGGAAGAAGCGCTCATGTAGAAGAAGGTGAGGAAAGGAGAATCATAAGGAAGGTGGAAATCGCAGCATGGTAGCTTACGTACAAATTATGAGATTAGTGACTACACTACCATTGCAATCTTCATTCGAACCACGATGAGCTAAAAGAGTGTTGAGTAACTAATGTTAAAAGAAGCATTATATGGGAGGCAACCCATGGAAAATTAGTTCCTTTGATTATTTTTGTTAGAATGTTTGAAATTTTGTAGTTAGGATTATTATGTTTTTAATAAAATCAAGAAGGAATAAGATTTCAAATAGATGATGGATCAAGCACGTAAAAGAAAGGTGGAAGGGCCGCAAAAGAATTAAGAAGTGAATTTGAAAAGAATGTGAAAAGAGCAAAAGAATAAAAACCATAATAAATTTTAAAGGAGATTTTTACCATTTTACCCTCCAACCACCTTTACATTCATTTATAACTTCAGTTTTTCATTCCCTTTCACTTTTACTTTATCTCTCTAAAATTGAAATGTACAAAAGCTCTCACATCTCTCTACAAAATTTCAAACCTCTAAATTTCTTCCGAATTCTACCTAATTCCCAATAAATATGCTGTGCATCAAACAATCAGGGTGAAATCAAGTTGCGAGATGTAGAAGAAGAAACAGAATAATAGGCTTCAAAGCACCCTTCCTGATCTACACAAAGGATGAAGGTACTCATTTCCAATCTATAAATGCTAGACAAATAGTATTTCTTAAGTATTTTGATTTTGAAACACTCGATAGGTTAGAATTGTGCAAGAGGGTAGAAAACCTAGCTGAAAGAATCTAGTGGGCCTAATTTATATGTTCCAATTTCCTTTCTACTAGGAGCTCTCTTTAGAATGTTTCATTTTACTGTCCTATGACCCTAGGAAAACTAAGGAATAATGGTTTAGATTGAGAGGAAGAGCCTACAAATTGAACATAGAAATCATATGCTATATGTGTGGATTCCCTAAATCCTCCATCATCGATCAGCATGATGATTTTTCTCCTTCTTGATATTGGAATGAACTCATTATAATAGAGCAATTTCATGCCAAGAATACTCACAACAATATAATAAGATCCCACGAGCACTTATTTCTACAAAAATTCATGTGTCAGCTGGTTTTTGATAAATCAAAAACCCATAAGTGTTCCTCAAAGGAACTCTTTATGTTCTGGTGCATAGACCACAACATTCTAGTGTGCACATCCACACATGTGCTAAATGTTATTGTTGGGATTCCACATAAAAGGAGCAATAAATTAGGTAGGGGGTACCTAGTGTTCGCTATTGCTGAATATTATGGCATAGATCGTAGTGGGTTAACTGTTCACCTCCTTAATTTCTTAAACCATCACCATTTATGGAGAGCTAAAATCCTTAAGTCCCACAACATGGAACTTAGGGATATCAGCCAAAAGACATATGTCAAGATTAGGGCCATTCAGGCGAGCTTGAG
>JAOQML010000007.1:14938860-14965644 GCA_027568935.1 Erythroxylum urbanii | reverse complement strand
ATAGTAACAAAAACAAAAAAATCATTTTTTTAATGATTTCTGTAAATTGTAAAAACTGAAAGAAAACAAAATTAAAGATTAAAAACTCAAATACATAATTTTTTAACTAAAGTTTAAAAATAAAGATGAAAGTATAAATATAAAAAAAAATTAACACTAACGTTTAGGTTTGTTTTACTTTATAAAATCCCGACTTTGACTTTGAAATACTGTGAGTTGACGCCAATTTGAAGGCAAGTGGTGGCGAAGGAGGAGACGAGAGGAGAGGGGAATTGCAGAATTGTTTCAATTACTAAGATTTTATATTCCGGAGAAACACTGGCTTTAAAAAGAAAAATACAAAATCACTGTAATATAAAATAATCAATTAATCAAAATTTAAACATTATTAATTATAAATTAATAATAATTCACGTATATTTAAATGAAATAGGAGTCAACGATGGGGTACGATAAACGAACTTTGCAGGTCACTTTCCCACTTCGATTTTATTTTTGGATTATTACCATTCATTTAAATTTTGGGATCGCATTCCCTGTTTTAATTATGATATTTTTATTATATTTTATTAAATTTTATTTATATAATTACATAAAATTTACGAATAAATATACGGATAAAATTTAGACACTGAGAATTTGATTTGCAAACTTCAGGACAATTTAAGATAAGAATGAATGGTCTCACCAATCGAGGTACCTAAACATTAATTTCCTCTAGAAAGTCACTAGCAGACATCAAGATCTAGAACATAATTAGAGGATTCCTTTGCGTAGGTTTAAAACCTTGCTTTTTGCGCGGACAAAGTAAATAATCCGACAGCCCACTTTAATGGAGTGATAGAGATCAAACCTAATGCGGTACGTTGTGGTTGGTAGTCGCAGCTGTACGAAATTTCAAAAAGAATGCCAGAGTAGCCAATGGCAGCTTTTGAGGCATTAAAACTTTGAAACTCTCATTGTAGAATTGGAATGTGACAACCATACTTGGTGACCTACAAGCAACCAGCTATGGCAGTCTCCTGTTAAACTGCAACACCAGCACGTGGAGCAATTTTTTAAAAAGATTTGGTTGATTGAGTTTACTGGGTAATTGTTAATTTAGTAACTTGATAATCTTTATTTTTTTTGGGGTGAACTTAGGGTATTTACTGTCGACAATAGTGACTAATCATTCGCGACAATTGAGCTCTCAAATAGGAGTAGGCATTGGTCACAGGTGCTACTTCATATTCATAGGTAATAATCGAACTCCACTCCTCGTGATTAAGGGACAAGGGTAGCTACTACCCACACCACACCTTGTGGTTAATTATCTTTATTTACTTGTGTTGAAAAGTTGGGTATCTTGGTCCTTAAAAGTATCAAAGTCAATGTTTTAATAAACAAATGATGTTAGTCTCTTCTAAATTAATTGTTTCACATTTTCTCGATTAACAAATATGTGCTCCCACGTTTAGTTTGTAGCAGAAATTGTTTGTACGATTTGGAAATTTTTTGGTTAATCAAATTTATGTTTGACATTTGCTAAAAATTTGTGACGAAATTAACGGAAGCCTTGGACGAATGATTGGAATCTTCCCTATAAATAAAGAAATTTACAGAAACTCTCTCTACCCTATTTTCTTCTTTCAAAAGTGCACTCATCCTTTTATTTTTTGAATTCCTTTGAAAACTTTCTGATTAAAAGACTTCTTGTGTCAGCTTTTTGTAATTATTGTATGTTCTTCACATATTAGTGAATTTGACTGGCTAAGTTCAAAATTTTGCTTACTGTTTAAGAATCCTTGGCCAAGCAAATGAGACAAGTTTCGCTAAAGAATGAAAAGCAAGTGATCTGTGTCAACAAAAGCAATTGAAATTCCAAGTAGTAGTTTTTTGGTGAATCCAAAGGTAGCGACTATTCGGGGGAGAAGAATTAAGGCAATAACAAAATGTCTAAAGGGAAGTGCTGCAATTATAGGAAAGATGATCATATAGCTAATATTGTTATGCAAAAAGTTTCAAGGGAAGTGTTAAAATATGTAATGTGATTGTTGAATTCAACTCACAGAAATTACTGTTCCGAATCTACGAAACCCACTAGTTGCTGTTATAATTAAAAGAAATAAAAAAGAATGCTTAGAAAAAGAGATACAAATATCTGATAGTGTACAAAATTGCTGTCTCACCAAATGAATGCTATTAAATACCCGTTCCTGCTATGAGCACCGTTCATGTCACTGCCAATCATACAAATAGTTTTGCACAGGCCCACGTATTTAATACTAGGCAGGCATAGAAATCAATGTTAACCCATAAATTCACATTTCAGGCATGCCTAATTGAATTCCCGTATCAATACAGTCTATTGTGTGCTCAAAAACAAGAAAGTACTCGTGAGAGCTTCCAAAATTAACATATAGTTAAATAATACACATCGAATTGTAGTCCCCTCCATCAACTCAATTTCAATAACGTACATAAGAAACATTTGGAGATAACACTGAAAAACTAACCTCTCATAACTACAAGGCATCTCATTTCTATCTCTAATGTATTTTCCAGCTAATTATATTGGCACTATTTTCCAGAAAAAAAAATCCTGGATGTTACATGTTTGACCGAGACTATTCCTTAATAAACTTGTGTATATGGAATTACTATCGGTATGCCGTTGGTGGGTTGAGATTTGGTACACCACCAACATATGACATATGTACAAAAATGATGAGCTAAATCGGCTTCGTGTAGATTCTTCTATCTTGTAATTACAAACAGCATTACAAATATATCTTGTAATGTGTGTGTGTGTGCGCGCGCACACGTGTGATGTCTGATGTTGTATTTCATTTATTTTACACTGATTGCATTTGTTACAAGACTTTATACCTAGTCTAATTAGGAGCTAATTTTTATTTTTTCTAGGTTATTCGATCATGACTTAACAAGGAGCATATATGGTGCAAAATATATTCGAGAAGGAGCAGCTTTGTTATAAGAAACTTGAGAGTTAACTCTTCTACTTTATAAGTGGTTACCCTTAGGAATTATAAGATGTAGTGACCACCTATAGAAGATGTTTCATTGCCTATGCCACCTATTAAGCAACAAAAGCTCCCACTACTACACTTCATGACTGAGCTTCAACTAAATTGTTACTAGTCATTGAACACAAAGAAGTTTGAACCACCTTGAAACTTTGACTAGGAACTATTAAGGGAGATTGACTTGGAGAGTAAGGTGCAAAGGACCATAAGATTTGATAATTAACAAGAGTTCTTCGATATTTAAGAATTAGTATATTAGGAGTTGGTGCTAGAGATTATATGTATGTTCTAGGTGGATGAAAACAAGACTTTTTGGGAGGCATGCTTCACCACTTTAATTACAGTTAGTTTGGTCTTCAAGTCATAATCTATTTTAAGGAGCACAGGCATGCCATGCATCCTAATAGAACCCCTATTGATTGATACTACTTTGAAGTAAAAACTTCCATTTTTTGGCATGATGTAACCTTGGTACCTTCTTAATCATCCACGAGGTCTAAAGTTTCTAACTTTTGTTTTTTATTTATGTGTATCTAAAGTTTCTAACTTTTGTTTTTTATTTATGTGGTATGTATACACGCTACTCATTTACTCTTTATATGCTCGACATGGTAACACATATGTGGTGACCTACTAGGATTTATTCTTCCCTCATTTCATGCATCATCAAGTTTAAATAAAATTGGAGCATGCATTTATTTAACTCATTAAGGGCTACCTAGTTCGATTTAACTTCAGTGCAATTGTTAGTTTATTGGTTATTATGCAATTGCTGAGGAGATTGAGAGAGCTCAATGATAAGTACGAGCTGACACTGGCTAGGATCTTTGTCTTACTTACTATGGACATTTTGAGAATGATGATGATGGTGGAGCTTCAAGTCCATGTGTAGGGTTAGAACTTCACACTCATTGACACATCACTATAAGTAGTAGAGGATGCTCATGCATATAGAGATTCAAGTTTGTACATATAAAGTTTGAGAAGGACGTATGACCTTAAAGAGAGTCAGCACTAGTAGAACTAAAACTTGAGGAGGATAGTGAGGATCTTACAGTGACAATAAAGCAAGGAGGGATCAAGCATCTATCACCTCTGAGCATGAGATGGAGCATTAGGGAGAGATTGAGCCAGTTGCTATAGAGTCATCCCTGGGGAATGTAGTTAACATGATTTTGGTGGACGATGTGATTAACTCATGGGTGATAGCCCCTTACATACCACCATTAGAACCACATCCCAAAACTGGCATATTTACTTTTATCTTGTATTTATTTTATTTTCTTTTAATTTTGTCAGATATTTTGACTATGTTAGTAGGCATTTTAATGGAAAACTAATCTTTTAAAAAATTCAATAAGACTTGCACATGTTCTACGATATGTCAGGAAAATATTGCTTCTTTTTCCCTCTTTCTCTGCATTTAGGATATATGTATTGAGGAAAATATAGAGCTTAAGTATGGTGGAGGGATTTATTATGATTTATCTACCAATGTTATAAATTTTATCATGAATATCTTAATAGGGAGTAATTTTTGAAATTTTCTTTTTACTTTGACAACATAATGATTTAGATAATCTACTATGAGTTTGGTATCTTTATGATTTGAAGTGTTTAGGCAAATAGCTAAGGGACTAAGTTAAATTTAATTTACTTCATAAATTAGGAGAATGAATATTTAATTTGCATTATATGACACTTTTTGTATAAATTGTACATGTATTAAGCAAACGTGACTTCTTTTGGGTAGTTTCATTATCCTGTACAAAAAAGTAAAAAAATTATAAATAACTGATAACTAAATACTTTCACTTTGCTAGCTTTATATCAATAAAAGGGTTAAAATCAAAGGAGTGGTACTAGTAACCATTTAAGACAGTGACTTAGTTAAGTAATTTAGAGTATTCACGACAAGGAGTTTACTCTTACATAACAAAGCTAGATGACTTTTCAAACAATCTTTAGAATACTTTTTATTATTTAAATTTGCTGTTTTATTTTATTTCAAAAAGGGATATGAATATGTTCTAGAGTTGAAATATTTTTTCTCATGTACGTTCACTTTATGCATAGAGTTGAATTTTGTTAATTGAGCAAAAGTTTGAGGGACTATAAAGTGAATTAAGTTAGTTTATGAACTAATACAAGTATCTAGTTGCCTAATAATTTGATGACCTTTATAATTGAATGAATGGTGGAGAATCTTGATCATTATGCTTGATTTGTTAATGCTTTTCCAAAATTACCTCCTATTTGAGTTAGGATAATAATTGATTTACTTGTGAATAAAACATGCTTAAGTATGAGAAATTTTGATATGTACTAATTACATCATATTTTTAGCATAATGCTTTAGAGAAATATTCTTGTATTTTAGGTATTTTCAAAGGATTTGGTACTTAAAATCATTTATTCTTTATTCTAGGTCTTATTTCATCCTCCCAAGGGAAAAGGATTGAATAAGAAGAATAATTGAATCAATTTGGAGCAAATTTGGAATACTTAAAGAGAAAACTCAGAGCATGATAGTAATATGGTAACATAGTATTGGTCGTGTTCAAACATACTTTATTTTGTTTCTCAAGGATATTTTTACCCAGGTAATATGAAACTAACATACATGTGTTCAGGTCGTGTTTAAGATAGGAGTATTCTGTTTCTCTAACTACATACATCATACTCCAATGTTTAATTTATATTCACCAATGGTGGTGACACATATCCATGTTCACCTCTATGTTGGTATGATTTGTTATGTAAAAATTCTAAAAAATCAAGTGAAATAAGGCTAAACCTAACACGATCTTGTATTAAAGTTGTATTGGGCAAAACAAGTTAGACTTTTGCATGTCTAATAGAGAGGCAACTGAAAACACAGGGGAAATTCTTGGAAGATCAATTTTAGGAGCAAAAGAATTTATTAAGAGGAATTAAAGTAGTTAGAGATAAAAGAGAAACATAATCTTGGAAAAAGAAATAAGACATCAATCAAGATTCAACAAGAACTTAAAAATTCAAGAACCATTTGGAAGCTATTTTTATTTTTCATTCTTTCTTATTTTATGTGATTTTCCTTGTTTTATCATGAACTATTTAAGATATAAATCTAGGTGGGATAGGCCTAAGGATTTAATATTTTGAATTGAAGTTTTGATTTAATGAAATTTCTAATTTTCTTGAGATATATTCAGGTCTTTATATTGGGTTAAATTGAACAAATAGAAGTTGAAGATTTAATAGTCAAATATATATATTGAGATAAAGAGATGATTCATATTTTTAGAAGAGGGTTGAATGGGTTGCTCGGGAGAGAAGTACATGATCGTTTTAAGTTAGGATAAAACCCATTAAGAGAATTTATGAAGCGAATTAATACATTTTTAAGTTGTTTTGATTATAAAAAATGATGGTCAAATCAATTTAGGAATAAGGATTATATTACTATGAAAGGATTATATTACTATGAAGAGAATATAGTTAGAATTTAAGAATTCTTACTAGTCTAAGCAATTCTAATTAATCATTAAATTAGATTATAATCAAATCATATAAAAGTTCTAAGGAAAGACTTATTTGGATATAGTTTGTTCATTTATTGTTTAAATCTTGATCATAACTTTAATTTGGTACTTTAGAATTGTTTGTTTATTTCCTTTTAAAAAATCATTAGCTTGATTAGATTAGATAATAGTAAGATATCAATTACAAGTAGTCACAAACTACGTATTATTGACACTTAATTTATGTACACTTACTTGTGAGATTACTTTAGTATTGTTTTGTGTGTTTCATTTTATTTATTCATATAGTTTAGATTATTTTAGTATTGTTCTATATGTTTCATTTTATTCATTCATACAGTTTACATCATATATGCAATGGAACCATTTATTTTTGTCAAGGCATTTTAGAATCCAAATTGGATTAAAGCTTTGGAAGAAGAAACTACTACATTAGAACAAATTTAGAATTAGCAGAATATGCCAAAGCTAAGAGATGTGAAGCTTATTTATTGAAATAAGTTTAAAAAATAACTTATCGCACATATGGATCAACTAAAAGACATAAAGCACATCTAGTACCTAAAGAGATCTCTTAATAATATAGACTATACTGTAAAGAAACATTTAGTCCAATTGCAAGGCTTATAACTATTCAAGTGTTATTGGTACTTGTAACTAGCAAAAGAAGGATCTTCTGACAAATGGGTGTGAATAATGCATTATTATATGGAGACTTAGATCAAGGGATCTATCTGACTCAACTAATGTTTTTTTATAATCAAAACCATCGTGAGTATATGTATAAGCTTAGAAAGGCACTCTATAGATTAAAGTAGGTAATAGGGACTTAGTATCATAAGATTACTGAATTTTTTATTCAAAGTGGTTGTTATATAAAATTTGTAGATTTTGGTCTATCAAAGTTAATAGAAGAAACCAGCTATGCTACTAGTGTATGTAAATGATTTAATCATAACAAAAGATTGTAACAAAGAAAATTCTATGAATGAAGAGGAATTTATCAATTCTTTCCCAAATGAAAGAACTTGGACAACTTAAGCACTTTCTTGGTCTAAAGGTTAATCGTACTCAAGAAGGAATATTTCTTCATCAACAAAAATGCTCCAAAGAATTATTAATGAAGTTTGGACTACTTAAATGCAAGAGTTATTAATGAAGTTTGGACTACATAAATGTAAGACAATTTTGACTCTAATAAATTTAAATGCCAAATGTGTGCTTATGAAGGTAGAAATTTGGAAGATACAATGATGTATCGATAATTGGTAGGTAGTTTGATCTACCTAACATTAACTAATAGATGCATGTTTGATTATATTTTTACACCCATATTTGATGCATTTTGCTTTATATTTTATATTTTGCACTTAATTTGCTTCAAGTGTTTTTACAGGGTATAATTACCTTCTCAGACCTAAAGGAGAAGAATTCAAATGAAAACATAACATAAAATAAAGAATCGAAGCACAAAAGGGATGCATGACCATGCATAAGCCTGTGCACTTTTCCTAGGTCATGCAAAATTGTGAATTTTGGTATTTTGGGTTATACAAGGTTTGATACATAGTTGTGTATCAAACTGTGTAAGTCCCAGAAACCCTAAATTTTAATATAAACGGACGTGTTCGGCCTTAAATATAGGGAACAAACATTAGGAGACGATTCTAGACATGAGATCATTCTCAAGGGGCGATTTTGGTTTAGATAAGTGGAAAATACAAAGAAATCATCAAAAGATCCATTGGAATATAAGATCAAACCTCTACCTTACAAGAACATTCGTTAGAATTGGAAAAGAGATTTAGAATTATGAGCCCTCTATTTTCTATTTGTTTTTCTATCAATTTATGTTAATGAAGCAAACATAGACAAGAGGTAAAAGATAGGGGCCTGTTAAACAGTAAAACAGTAGGATCATGTCATATGTTAAAGCCTTTTAAACAACAGGAGCTTATTAGATGACAGGAGCCTATTAAATGATAAGTCATGTCAAAACAATTTAAAACAGAAGGCGCTTGTTAAAACTAAAAGGAACCTCTTGTTAGTTGAAAACATAAAGAGCCTCTTATAAAAAGAACACACATACAATATAAAGCAAAAATTTAAAAGTTAAAGAGAGAGAGAGGAAGGATGCAGTCAATTTATACTAGTTTGACTTACATCCCAAGCCTACGTCCAGTCCCTAAGTATACAACTTAAGTGTTTAATTGAAATGCCAATTAGTAATTTGACGAGCCTCTTCAAGCTCTCGAGTATATATTTTTCAAGGTTCTCCAACCTTCCAAACTCGTAATATTTAGCTAGCCTCTACAAGCTCTTAATAAATGAAATTTGTTCGATACGAGCTTCAATGATTTCTCTCAAGAAGAATTTTCACTTTCTAAAACACAAGAGATTTGATAATGATATCACTTTCAAGAGTATTGATGCTATTAATGTAATTCAAGTCTGATCTGTTTTCACAAAAGCAGTGGCTCTTCCTTAAGTAGACATCTTCTTCAACTAATGATTGCTTCCCTTATATCTTAAATTGACTTGGAATCTTCAATACCATATTTGATAAAATCTTCCAGTATCCAGATGTTGAGGCAAATGATCATATCACGAAGCTTATTATGATTGGTAAGATCCTTCCAAATGTTATGGAATCATTTCTAATAAGTCAGGTAAGTTTATAAGGAAGGTTTCTGCAAAAAAGGAAACATTTAACATATGAGTTTATTTTCTTTAGAGAATTAACCCGTTAGTAATAAAAGGAAATAAATCCAATTTTGAAAGGTCATCATCGAAATCATTAAGCCTTGAGCTAACAATCTCCCACTTTTTGATGATGACAACCAATAATAGATATATTTTCAAAATTCATACAAAAGTATGAGATATACCTCCTAGCTTTATAAGTTCTTACTGAATAAAAGGAGCCTTTCCTTAATAAATCAAAGAAATGACAAGAGTCCAAGATATATCTGTTAGCTTTATAAGTTCTTACTGATTGGATGGAGCTTTTCCTTTCTACAATATGGACTTCACAGTAAAAAAAAGTCATAGATTCATCGTATGTAAGTGACAATCATGCAAGTATATCATCAATCTTCCCCTTTGTCATTAAAAAAATAGAGGGAAAAGAACTAAATAGCCAAAAAGTATCACAAGTATGTAAGAATAAATCAAGAAAAAATTTATCTTCATCTTAACTCTTAACTCTCCCCTTGCATTAATACTTTCCTCTTTTGAAGTTATTCTCAAGCAGAAAGTTACTTAAACTCTCATACCATGCTCGAAGAACTAGTACCTTACCATTTTCTTCACAAAAATCTTCAATTTTTTTTGTTATCAAATTCTCTTCCATGATCGCTCTAAATTGATGAAATGTAGTACCCCTTTTTGATTTGAATTTTTATACAAAACTCCATCTTTTCTTTCAATGTAGTTGAAATGTGATATTTCACTTGTTACGTGTCTCGAACAGCCACTATCAACTATCCATTAATTTTCTCTTGTCTCCATTTTGAAGTATATCTGCAGAAAGTATTATCTCATTTTAAGTACCCAAATTTTTTGGGACCTTCCAAGTTAGTAGCTTGACCTTTCGATCTCTAAATATACATTTGAGATAATTTTCTCATTTTAAGAAAGTTACCAGAATGACTAATATAACCATGTTTACTATAGTAGAAGCACATAATAGATGCATGAGAATTGATATAATTTCTACCACATATTAGGTTCCTGCTATTTTGGCTATAGCTACTACCAGATTTAACACAGAAGTTTTTGTATGGCCTGATATTGTTATTTTCATTGTATCCTATTCTAGCCTTACTAAAAATGCATTTGCCATAACCAAGAAATGCATCAAGGATCTTCCTTCCATCAGCAAAATTTTCTATATCTTTTTCTAGAGATAAGATCTTTCTAGCACTTTTCTCTTTCTCAAATTTTAAGCTGGCGACTTTTTCTTCTAACTGTCTCACCTTTTCATAATCATTTTTTAGCAACGTATTTTCCAACTTGGCCACTCTTTCTTCCAAAGCCTCCTTTTCAGAGACCTTTTGCTTGTAATCAATCTTAAGAGACATGCTCTTGGTTGCCAAATTCTCATTCACAGATTCCAATGATTTTATCTTACTCTTCAAAGATGCATCATTGCTCTTGGACTTATCAACTTCTTTAAAGTACTTCACTTTCAACATTTTGTACTGATCATATAATCTATGATATGAATTTTTCAATTCATCAATTTCAATATTAGAGTCAGAATAATATACCTCATCATCTCCTGATTTAGCCATAAGACAAACGCTACTCACTTCTTTAGGCTCTTCTTCAAAGTCCTCATCTGACCAGACTGCTTTTAGTGTCATTCCTCTTTTATAGGAGGATTCTTTATCTAGCCTAAACTCAGTTTCATGGAACATCAAGTTTCCTTATAGCCAGTCAAGTGAAATAGTGTCCAGATCCTTTACAATTTCTAGAACTATCACCTTAGGTCTCCATTCCTTTGGTAGTGACCTCAGAATCTTCGTTACAAGCTCATCATTTGGATATATCTTTCCTAAGTTCTTTAGGGTTGTGATGATGTTGTTGAAGTGTCCAAAGAATTCGTCTATGGTCTCTCCTTATTTCATGCCAATAGTTTCATATTGGAGCACTAAAAGATTTATTCTCTGCTTCTTTACCTTATTTGTTCCTTTAAACGTGACTTGAAGTTTGTCCCACATTTCTTTTGTTGTAGAGTAGTAGGATATCTTTTCATATTCTTCTGGAGACAACACACATATCAGGTGATGTTTTGCCTTAGTGTTTAGTTGTGCATTTCTTCTGTCAACATCAATCTATACCTTTATGTTATTGGAAGTAGGAATTGTAGCTCCAACTTTAATTGCTTGCCATACTTCGATATCTACAGATTGGAGATATATGGTCATTCTTCCAGTATGAGTAGTTGTTTCCATTGAAGTAAAGAGGCTTTGAGACATATTGTCTTTCAAAACTTCTCAAGGTGTTTGCCATGATCTATCACATGTTGTAAAACAAAAAATTTGAAACCTTGCTTTGATACCAAATGATAAAGCAAATATACACAAGAGGTAAAAGACAGGGGCCTGTTAAAACTAAAACAGTAGGAGCTTGTTAGATATTAAAGCCTTTTAAACTTTAGGAGCCTGTTAGATGATAAAAGCTTGTTAAACAATAAATCCTATCAAAACAATTTAAAACAGAAGGCACCTATTAAACTTAAAGGAACCTCTTGCAAGTTGAAAATAGAAGGAGCCTCTTATAAAAAGAACACACACATAATATAATGCAGAAATTTAAAAGTTAGAGAGAGAGAGAGAGAGAGGAAGACAACATTTGATTTATACTTATTCTGCTTACAACCCAAGCCTACATCTAATCCCCAAATATTCAACTTGAGTGTGTCAAGCTCACGATTACATATTTTTCAAGGTTCTTTAACCTTTCAAACTAGTAGTATTTAGCTAGCCTCTGCAAGCTCTCAACAAATGAAGTTTACTCGATATAAGCTTCAATGATTTCTCTTAAAAAGAATTTTCACTTTCTAAAGCACAAGAGATTTGATAATGATATCACTTGCAAAAGTATTGATGTTGTTGATATAATTCAAGAGTATTATTTATTTTCGCAAAAAAAAAGTGGATCTTTTTTAAGTAGACATCTTTTTCAACTAGTCGTTTCTTCTCTTATATCTTGAATTGACTTTGAATCTTTAATACAATATTTGTTAAAAACTTCCAGTATCCAGATGTTAAAACAAATGATCATATCGTGGAGTTGATTGTGATTTATAAGATCTTTCTAGATATTATGAAATAATTTCTAATAAATCAGGTAAGTTCATAAGGAAGGTTTCTACAAGAAAGGAAGCATTTATGATATGATTGTATTTCCTTTGGAGAATTAACCCTTTAGTAATAAAAGGAAATAAATCCAAATTTGAAAGGTCATCATCAAAATCATTAAGCCTTGAGCTAACAAATGCTTGATTTTTTGTTCTATTATGTGTAACTAAATTCCTTTAGTGTCTAAGTTAGATGAACCCTACGTTTATACTTTAACAATGTTTTGATTCTTTTATTAATGAAATTGGTTTGATTGATATATTGTGATTTAATTATGTGTTTTATTTATGTTCTAATAGATTCGAAATATTAGATCATAATCTGATTTCATTATATAGAGATTGAGAAATCCTTGTTTGAATAAATCTACCATAATTGGAAGGCGTTGATTGCAACCTTAGAGATAGGATGTCATAAATCTTTCGGATTAGGGATGCCATAAATCTTTCGAATTAGGGTCAAACCTAATAAAGGGATTCATAAATCGGTAAAGCAATCCTGTAAACTTTAACTTGAGTAATTCGATTGAAAACCTTAGGATTAGTTATTAGTAGACTTAAAGTCAGCTATTAGCATACCATAGGAATTTTCACGGTCCAATAAAACAAGAAAACAAATGTATAATAAAAGATTAATCTATTAAGGGTTTAGGAGGATTCAAAACCTAGATATAAATTCTCAATTTTGGTAATTTTCTAAGTGAATTCTTAACTCTCTGTTCAATTTTGTTGTCTACTTCTTTTATTTGTTTAATTTTTTTTCTTGAATTCAAGAATCACAATCAATCTGTAGACCAGATAACAGGATAACGGTAACTACTAGTAATCACTGTCTTTGTGGGATCAACCTGTACTTGTTGGTACTAGTTATAGCTAGACCATGCATTTGCGATTATTTCATAATTAACTAACTTAGAAAAAGTCAATCGTTAACCAAACCTAAGATCTCTTTTGTAGTTGGTGATGAGTCAATACATATAAGACCTAAAAGAGCACCATTTAAGAGTGCAAAGAATTTTCAGATATATGAAGAGTACGCAAGATTATTGTTTCTTGTATAAGAAAGATGGAGATTACAAGCTAGTTGGTTATTACAATACTAAATATGTAGGTGATCATGATATTAGACATTTAACTACCAAGTATGCTTTTATGCTTAGATCAGGAATAATTTCTTAGTGTGGCAAAAGAAAGTTGATAATGGCTTATTCAATTGTTGATGGACTTGCATAAACAAACAAATTTTACAGTTCCTCTATATTATGAAAGTAAATTAGTATTACATTTGTTAGAGGATTCAAATTTTTATAAAAAAATAAATTATACAAAGGAGCATATCATTTTATCGAAGAAAATATTCTAAAAAAAGAGAATAAGCTTATGCATATTAAGACAAAAGATTAAGTTATAGATTTGTTCATAAAAGGCTTATGTTGTGACAAGTTTGAAAGCTTTTATTGTCAGCTCAACATGGTTAAAAAAATGAAAGCTAGTGTTGAGGGTGATTGCTAAATTCTAACACCGGCCTGTGAAGCAATTTTTAAAAAAGATTTAGTTAACTGAGTTTATTGGTTAATTGTTAGTTTAATTTCTTAGTTTTCTCTATTTACTTGCCCAGTGAGTTAGGTTGTTACAGCTTGGTTTTAGTTGATTTGTTTTGGTATATTTTTTATTCTTTTCCTATTTTTCTAGTTGAATCTTTTAAGTGAAATTAATGGTCTGTTGAAAAGAAGAATGTGATATCGAGTTTGTTTCATGTATACCAATGTAAGGCTTTCCTGTTACATAAAATAAATGGCTTCCTTCGCGACATCTAATTTGTTGTTTTGCAGATTTCAGTTCAACTTCTTAAATTCAGTCTTTTGTTCATTGATATTCAACATTTCCTCCTTGAGAACTAATGCGTTATAGATTAAGGATCTTACAATGAGTTCCAATTCTTTTAAATGTACACGAGGAATTGTTTGTGGCTGGTCGTCTTTCGAGTGATTGACAAAAACATGGGTCATAAATCAAGTAGTCAAGAATGATATCTATTGGTTAGGTTCTAAATCGGTCTTGGGCTTTCAAAAACTATTTCTAAAAGTCTTGTTATATTTATGAATGTCCATTATTCTGTCACAATTGTCTGAGGTTATTTATGAAATACAAGTACTAAGTTGAATTGTGTGATCATTTTCATTATTAACTATAAATGCCGGTTGATATGTAGCCATTCATATATTAAAGACATTAACCATTTTGAATTGCACTTCTGTCCTGCAAAAGATTATTATATTTTAGAAGATTTTGTCCAAATCCAGTTCCTACGTGCAGTCATACTGTCATGACAATGTTTCAACTTCTTTGCTGACTGCATTTCGACCTTTATGATTTAACTATCCTATGTACATATTTTTGCACATCCCAAATTGATGTGGTTTGAAGTCTAATATGCCAACCTATAATTACTGAGATAGAAAAAGAAAGTTGAAAGGGTGAAGAAACGATCCTGAAAATTAACTAGTTAGTTCTTCTTACTAACAAAACGCCGCCACTGTTGAAGTCTCCTTATCTATCTTCTTATTTATTTTTCATTCTTCTTCACATGCCTTCTTCTTCTTTTCTGAACGTAAATGATAGTTATCATAACAGTTGTGATGGTTAATTAGTTAGAAGTTTGTTAGTTGGTTAGTTAGCAGTTTGTTAGCTTTTCATTTTTTCCTTAGCTATATAAACAGCCTCTATGTACACTGTAATATAGTTTTAGATACAGAATGCAATGAATTTTCTCTCTTTATATTGAGATTTTATCATGGTATCAGAGTGGTTATCTAGAAAATTCTTAGATTTTTTTTTGTCATGAACAATACGCAACACCATCATGATGTTGAAAGGACTGAATCTAGATGATCTTCATCTATCAACCATGGAGATCCTCTGTATCTTCAGACTTATGATAATCTAAGTATGGTTTTGGTTTCCACACCTCTATCTGGATATAACTACATGTTATGGAGCCGATCTATGAAGATTGCCTTGGGTTCCAAGATTAAACTCAGATTTATAAATGGAAAATGTCCTCGACCTGATGAGGATTATGAGAATTTTGAACAATGGACCAAAGTTGATTGCATTGTACAATCATGGCTACTTAATTCCATCTTAAAGGACATTGTTGAGGCTTTTCTAAACACCTCATCTGCTAGAGATTTGTGGATAGAGCTTGAGGAACGATTCTGTGAATGCAAGGACCTCAACTGTATCACCTGCAGAGGGCGATAGGATCAATTTCACAAGGTAATCACTTTGTCAAACAATATTTTACCAAATTAAAAAGGCTTTGGGATGAGTTGTAGTGCTTGCAACCTTCTCCTCAATGTACATGTGGTGTAACCAAGAAAATGAATGAATATGCTTCTTCTGGAAAACTAATTCAGTTTCTCATGGGATTAACCCATAGTTACGATCACATTCAAAATCAAATCCTTGTTATGGATCCTCTTCCTAATATAAATAAGGTGTATTTAATGATTTTACGTGTCGAAAAGCAAAAGGAGGTTCACACTATTTTTGTAGAACTTGTGGATAATAGTGCAATGCTGGCTAATCCTGGAAATTTTGGGAGACAATCTCAGCCCATAAGTAATCAATTTTCTGGAGGAAAGAAAGGAAGTTATAGGAATAAGTCTTAACGGACTAAGAAAGTTGACAAGTCTGCTATTGTCTGCTCACAATGCCAATTTATAGGATATACTCGAGATAAATGTTTCAAATTACATGGAACCCCATAATGGTATAAGGATTTATTGGAGGTAAGATCAAAGGAGAAGAACCACCAGAAATATGTGACTCATTTAGCTAAAACACCTATTGACACACAATCAAGTAAGGATTTCACTTTTACTAATAATCTAAACCAAAGGTTGTAGGACTTCATAAACCAAAAAGTTAACAGAATGATTAAAGGAAAAGGAGCAGCGGAAAGTAATATGGTGAACATGGCACAATTTTCAGACTTCCCAGGTACGATTGTGAATCATTTTAGTTTCAACACTATAAGTTTATTGACACTGGGTTCTTGGATCATAGATATTGGCGCTTCGAACCATATGTGTTGTGATTTTACTGTTCTACTCAATCCCTAACCTGTTTCCTCTCATACTTCAGTATACTTACTAGATGGCTCAATTAAATCTGTGCATTATATTGGGAATGTGTCCTTATTAAATTCTATCATTCTTACTGATGTCTTTATATACCCTCATTTCAGTATAATTTACTATCAGTTAGCAAATTGTATGCTACTAGAAAACTAAGATTTCTTTTCTTTTCATCCCATTGTGCATTGCAGGACCTACAGACTGAGCAAGTATTAACTATAGGAAAGATGGTTAGATGGTTGTATGTTCTCAATCCCAAACACCTTCATGCAGACACTTGTAAACCTACTACAAACCTTCGTAATTCCCTTTTATTTCCACCAATTGAACACTCCTCTACTATAGCTTCTAGTTGTAATAAAAGTGTTGTAAATGCATTTCTTCTTTGGCACAAACTCATGGGGCATGCCTCCCTAAATGTACTTAGTCGTTTGCATTTTCTTGACAAATTAGTAACCATTGATTTTCCACAATGTGACATTTGTCCTCTTGCCAAACAAGATTGATTACATTTTCCTTCTAGTGTTTTTACTTCTGACATTATATTTCAGTTAATTCACATAGATATATAGGGACCATATCATCAAAAATCCTTAACAGGAGCCCATTATTTCGTTACTATTATTGATGATTATAACAAAGGAACTTGGACCTACCTATTAACTCATAAGACACAGGTGGTAACCATCCTTAAACACTTTCTTCGCATAGTCCAAAATCAGTTCAATACAACAATCAAAATAGTGAGGTCAGACAATGGCTCAGAATTTCTGTCTCATAAATGTCAAACTTTCTTATCATCTCATGGGATTTTTTATCAAAAATCATGTCCTTACACTCTATAACAAAATGGAGTTGTTGAAAAGAAACACAGTCACCTATTACAAATTGCTCGAGCCTTACTTTTTCAATCCAATTTGCCTAAGAAATTCTGGGGAGAGTCCATTCTTATGTCCACTTTCATAATCAATCGATTTTCTTCTCCTACCATTCAATGGAAAACTCCTTATGAGTTACTTCATGGTAGACCCCCTGAATACGCATCTTTAAGAATTTTTGGATGCCTCAGTTATACCACAAATACCTTTCCTCACAAAAACAAATTTGATATTAGAGCTTTCAAGTGTATTTTTTTGGGATATCAACCTAGACAAAGGCTTTTAAGGTCTATGATCTAAATGCACACAAAATACTCATTAGTAGAGATGTGAATTTTCATGAATCCATCTTTCCCTTCAAACCATTTGATTCCACTTCTAGCTCCACACCTGTGCCTATACAAATTATTATACTTCAAAAACTATTACAGAATCTCCTTCTTCCACTAGATTACCACATATTACAGCTACATCCCCTGCTAAGACAGGTCCATCTACCCAAGATAGAACCTCGCCCTCTTCTTCCATATCTCATAACACTCCTTCTCCTATACTTGTTAGACACACCACTCGACCTATTACCAAACTGGCATGGTTAAGGGATTATGTGTCTACTGCTCTCCAAACCATCAATCCCATTGCTATTCCTACTCAGTTCAAGGTTGATGCAGGTAAACCCTATCCCTTAAATATATCTCTTCTTACTTCTCTCTTTGATCCCTCATATATCAATTTTATGGCCAATATATCTATGAATTTAGAACTTGAAAACTATAAACAAGTTAGTGCTAATCCTAGATGGATTCATGAATTAAAGGCCTTAGAAAAAAATTAGACTTGGGAGCTCACTTATCTTCCTCCTGGAAAGAGAGTCATAGGCTCCAAATGGGTTTATAAAATCAAATATTTACCTGATGGAACGACGGACAGGCTTAAGGCACGCTTGGTGACCAAGGGATATAATCAAATGGTTGGGTTAGATTATACTGATTCTTTCTCTCCAGTGGCTAAGCAGGTTACTGTTCGTATCTTTCTAGCATTTGTAACTTCCAAGGTCTGGAGTATCCACTAACTTGATATAAATAATGCATTCTTGCATGGTTTCTTGAATGAGAATTTTTATATGCACCCACTATAAGGATATTTTAAACATCAGCCTAGCCAGGTTTGTAAACTTGTTAGATCCTTATATGGGCTAAAGTAGGCTTCTCGTGAATGGAACACTGAATTCACAACTAAGTTTACTCAGTTTGGGTTTCGGTAATCGTTGCATGATCCTTATCTATTCATCAAGTCCAATGGTTCTCATTTTGTTACTTTAATCATATATGTGGATGACGTTCTAATCACAGGACCTAAAATCTTTTTTGCACCAACAGTTTACTATCTAGGATTTAGGATATGCCTGTTATTTTCTTGGAATTGAAATATCTCGATTCAATCATAGCACCTACTTTCACCAACGCAAATATATCATGGATATTTTTAAGGATACTGGTATGATGGGTGCTAAACCAGCCGTAACACCTCTTCCACCATCTTATAAACTATCTGCGAAGGAAGTCCACCCTTGGTTGATCCTGAGAAATATAGACGCCTGATTGGTCGCCTTCTTTTTCCTCAACATGACAAGACCAGATCTCACTTTTATTACCCAACATCTGAGCCAGTTTGTTCACACTCTTTGTGAGCATCACTGGTATGCTGCTCAATATGTTCTTCGTTATCTCAAGCATACTGCATCCATAGGTCTTTATTATCCTTACGACTCTCAATTTTAGCTCACTGCATATTGTGATGCTAATTGGGCAGCTTGTGGTGATACACGTCAATCTGTCGTTGGTTTCTGCATTCATCTTGGCGGCTCTCTCATATTTTGGAAGTCCAAGAAACAAGTCACTGTTTCTAGGTCCTCGGCTGAAGTTGAATACTGTAGCATGGCATCTACTGTATACGAATTACAATGGATCGTCTTCTTACCATGTGATTTTGGGATTGACCTCCCTCTCTCCAATCCCTCTATACTGTGACAACAAGGCTGCTTTACATATCGCTGAAAACCCGGTCTTTCATGAAAGAACTAACCACCTTGACATAGATTGTCACCTTATCCGCTAGAAATTCAAGGAAGGTCTCATCACTCCTACTCATGTCCCATTTGGCCTGCAGCTGGCTAATGTTTTTACGAAGCTTTTGCATCTTCCTTTATTCCGCAAACTCCTTGCCAAGTTAGGCTTGGTTCATTTTCCTTAACCTCCAACTTGAGGGGGGATGTTAAAGTCTCGTTATCTATCTTCTTATTTATTTTTCATTCTTCTTAACGTGTCTTTTTCTTCTTCTCTGAGTGTAAATGATAGTTATCATGATAGTTATGATGGTTAATTAGTTAGAAGTCTGTTAGTTGGTTAGTTAGCAATTTTATTAGTTTTTCATTTTTTTCTCGACTATATAAACAACCCCTATGTACACTGTAATATAGTTTTAGATACAGAATGCAATGAATTTTCTCTCTTTATATTGAGATTTTATCAGTCATGTTACGCCTTTACTCGACTTGGTTTCCAATTTTTTCTTTTTTTAAATTCTATTTGGTACCATATTGAACCAATTGGTAACTAACAGTTTGTTTATGTATAGTAGATGATCCAAAAAAAAAAGGTAACATACAGTTTGAGACAATATGAAAAGTAGTATTTTTTTAGGATGTGGAATATCAACAATTACAAAGGTAATATCTTATTATAAATTATTATCATCATAAAAGTTGTTTAAATTGAAATAATAATCACCATTAAATGTAAAGATAAAGATAAAATAACTCATGATGGAGATTATCAAAGTTAAATTAGTTAATTATCGAACTTCATATGAAACAACTGGATTAATGAACTTACTACCATTTAAACTTCACTCTTTTTTTTTTTAATCTTACATTCTCATTAATGGTTTTTATACAAATCAACCCGGAGGGTTGGTCATTTAATATTTATTTTCAAATGTCATGTTTGCCTAGATACTTTATTGTACTTCAGCAACCACAACTACACAGCCATGATAACATTCAACAATCATGAACAAATTTTACATAACACGTGAAACAACCAAGTTGAAACAAAACATAAAACAATCGTAAAGCCAACACAAAGGACGTTCCACGAGAGGTGAAACACCTAGTGAATTCAATCGAGTCGACCATACTCACGTATACATCGCAGCAAGACAATGTTGCTCGCCGTCCTCACGCACACAATCCTAGCCCTGATACCATTGTCAATAGATCAGTCAAATATCTTAACCTCACATACTTTGATTTTTTATTTCAATTATTATACTTTAAAAATTATTACTTACAAGCAACGAAAATTAAAAAAAAAATCAAATAAAGCTGTCTCGCAATTAAGGTTTGAATACCGTGAAAAAGCCCGAACCCTTCAACTTCTCCTCCATGATTTGGTTCAGACGAGCTGCCATTTCAGCAGTTAAGTAGTTCTCCCAATCTCCTACCTTACCCTTCCTGAAGAATGCATTGTTTTTTATACTAATACCTGAGCCAGAGCGATGCTCGCCATTTTTATTCACCTCCAGGTTGCTCAGATTCTCAAAATCACACATTTCTATGACCTTTTGGACTACTCCTGTTTCCTCTTTTGTAAAAGGGTAGCCAATGAACTCAGCTAATTTCTTCACGTAGAAGGTTGTTTCTTTCTTCAACTCCTCGAACTTCAAGATCAATATCCTTTCTGGGAACTCTAAGCTCGCTCTCCAGTACCCTAAAACGTGGTCCCAGCAAGGTCCATAGTTTACAATCCCTTTGCAGTACATCTCAAAAGCCTCTTCTAAACGAAGAGGCTCAGCGTTTTTGGAAGAAAGCTGCTTCGCCACGAAGTGCCAGTATGAAACAAATGCGTCCCTGGGGTCTCTGCATATGTAAACTATCTTACAGCCCGAGTTAGTAACTGATGTGGGCAAAGAAGTGTATGGGATGTGCGTAGCTACTAGTGGCATTTCCATGTCCCTGTTGTTCGAGTGCTCTGAAAGATCAAGCTCAATAAAAGGTATGCAGTCATGGGGCAGCTTCTTGAGCAAAGGGCTAGTCGAGCCATCAAACCTAGCTCGAGTGACAATGGCAAAAGTAAGGGCCTTTAGCCAAGTTGTACCGGCTTTTGGGCAACTCGTCAAAAAAATGTCGGTGGGTTGTGGTCTGAAATGCTCTTGAGCAGACATGATTCCTGCCAAGAAATGTTCATAGTACCAAAAGCCTTGGTAGTGGTAGAGATTATTGGCCCTGTCCCAACCTTTTTCTCTTGGAAAAGTAGAGATTTTCAGCTTGAACTTACTGGCAAGAGTTCTTCGAGTCGCTTCACAGTCATCCTCGCAACTTTTGGCTGAATGATTGTGTAATATGGGCAAAGGGGAATCCATATGAAACAAATGAAGGTAGGCCAATGAATTGCTGGTTTCTAAATTGTAATTCGATCAGATCCTAGGAAAGGAACATATATAGCTACTAACTATAGTACCTCGCTAGCAAGTGGACTGGGAGCACCGACACCACTAGAATTTATAGTAGACAACATTTCTTTACTAATTCAGATTTTTTTGCTCCAAAATAACCCTATTCAATTCTATTTAATGTCTAAAATAATGTCGTTTTTAGCATTAGATAAGATTAGACAGTCTCTAAACTTATGTCTAATGCTCAAAATGATGTCGTTTTGAGTATCGGACAGAATTGAATAGTTTCTAAATTTGTATCCAATGCTCAAAACGATGCTCAAAACGATGTCGTTTTGAACATTGGACAGAGTCGGTGAGCTTATCCAAATTCTTTTCTTATATTAAGTAAATGAATAGAACACGTAATAAGAAGATATATTAACAAATCCCCGTTCATTATTATAGAGCAAGATGGGGACACCATTTATAAGTTTGTATTCAGTAATTGCCATTTTCCGTTTGCACATGTTATTCTATTTGTAGATGATTCCATCACGTAGATTACATTGGTCTACTGTTAGATTTTCGCAATCAGACCAGGAATAGGCCTGCAGGGTGCTATGTCTTAATTCCAAGTAATTTCTCATTTTGCAATTGTACGCAAAAGACGAATCTGTGTTTCGCCTGACAATTGTCTAATGAATCATTAGGATGGCACCATGCCTATGGTACTTTTAGACTCATTTTAGCAATGATATAAATTTAATATGCAACAAGCCACGTCCTTTTTGACTTTTGGTTGACGGATCACAGTGTGGAGAATTAGGCGGATATCTTCCTTTCAAAGATGGTTTTGGAGCCATCTATATAATATAGAAGTCACTTTCAAAATGATCCTTCCTCGTTTTAGGTAGATCTGCATCGTAATGATACAATTCAAACCTGACTTTCGTTCAAGGATTAGTTAACTAAAAGCTTGAATAAAAGATTTCCCACTGAAACTGCCATTGCAAGTCAAGGTCGCCCTTATTGTTTTCAGATGTGCCATTAATTAATCAACTAAGTAAGATTTGAGCATACGGATTAATCAAATACAACAGTTGTTAAGTTCCTTATTGAGAAGTCGCATGCAATCCTGATTAAGAATGATGAAATTGAATGCTAGTTGTTGTTTTTTTCCCTGTCATTCATGAAGAAGTATTTTCATAGATTAGGTCTACTTTAAATTTCTTATGATATTAAACCTTTTTCAAATTGATAATAAAATAGTTAAAATTGTTGGTTTAGGTTCTACAACCAATTGCTTTGGTTGTAGTTTAGTGACATTATTTAAAGGCATTCTTTATCTTATATATGTTTAGATGTATATGATAAAGTCCACAGGATAATTGTACACTGCAAATGAAATCAAAATGAGATTATAATTAGGATATTTATATTGCATTTATATATTATTCTTAAATTGTTCCTGGTCATTGTTTTGTTAAGATTGGACATTAATAGAATGCAAAAAGACTAGCACACATTATGTTGTTCCTTATAAAGGAAGTAGTCGGTCTCATAGGCTAAAGTATAGAATTACTTAAACAAACATGTGGGCGCTTGTTAGAAAATAAGTTCACTAAACAAACCCGACATAAGAAATCCATTTGAAACATTACTTGTTTTGGATCTGGGGAGCCCACTTTCATGAGAGATCTACATCCTATGCCTAGTGATGAAACATACTCATGGGCTTTGACGTCACACTTTAACCAAAAAACTTAAGGAATTAGGTTTATGGATCTTTTCCACTTATATATCCTTCATTAGTTCCATCTCTTTCCAATGTGAGATTCTTACTTAAATTTGACATCCCAACAATCTTCCCTTCAAGTGTGAACTTCCACATTAAGCTTGGACTCTCCCTTGAGTGAAAGCTTTTTGGCTTAGCAGCTCAAGTATATGGCGTCACTAAGAGCCCTCCTACTCTACTGGTCTAGGCACACCGGGAGTCTCCTTGCTCTTCTGTGTGGGAAAGCAATCACGGGATCCGACTACCATCTCCATACTCGTCATTTGCCGAACCATCCACTCTGATACCACTTGTTAGATCTGAGGAGCCCACTTTCACGAGAGATCTATATCATGGGCCTATTGATGAAACATACTCGTAGGCTTTGACACTACACTTCAACCTAAAACCTTAAGGCATTAGGTTTATGGGTCCTTTCCACTTATATGTCCTTCACTAGTTCCATCTCTTTCCAATGTGGGATTCCTACTCATACTTGACATCCCAACAACTTGTATGTCTGTGAAATTCTCATTGTAATGATTGCATAAGTGATCTTTTGACCTAAGGTTACAAAAGTTATCTTGTATAGGGATTGTTATGTTTTGATACTACTTATGATTTATTTAATCATGGGTTGTTTAATCGGTAGTCATTGGATGTAGCATGAACTTATAATGGTAATTGAGTAATCAAGATATGATTCATCATCCTAAAGTAATTAGGGAGAATATTATGTTATTCTTGATTAGTATTGATTTGGGAAATTCTTGGCCAAGGTGGAATGACACTTTATAATATTTTACAAATGTCTTACAAAGGGTCATTAATTGAATCGATAGCAAATAGATGAGGACTAATATAATTGGACTCAAAATAAAGTAGACATCAATTTCATGCTCTATGTTTAATCGGAACATTGTATGATGAAAGGATTGAATTATACGAAAAAATCATGCACGAAAAGGTTAGTCAAAACTACTTTGACATTCTTAAATATTTGGGTGGTCATGACATATTGTTAGACGCCAATCTTGATCTATGATTACAAAATGTTTAATTAGAGAATTAAAGATGAATTACAAGAAGTTTTAATTTATTTAATTATAATTATGAATTAGAATTATAATTTATAATCATTGCCAACATATTTGGGAACCTAATGGGTCTCACATATAGAATGAGTTGAAGAGAGCAAAGTTAATTTAATCAAGTTGGACTTGATTGTAAAGTTTGAGAAACTTTATGATTAAATATGAGATATTGAATAAATAAGGATCGATATTAGATATTGAATCTTATTTGGGCATAACTGGTATTTAATTAGAATTATTTGTAATTATAATTAAAATTTAATTGAAATTAGAATTTAATTTCATTAAACTACCAAAACGTGCAGAACCTATTATAAATAGGTTAAAGCTCTATGGAGCTAGCACTTCTTGCTTAATCCTCTCTGTAAGAGTTACAAAGTTCTGTCAACCCATTCTATGGATACCGTTAGAGGCTGCACATTTGTGCGGTTATGGTGGTTGAGACAAATTGATTTTAGAAACAATTTAAGGGATATGACAAGACAACGATCAAACTTTGAATAAGGGATGAATTTATTTTTCTCTTTATTGTGATTGATGTTAATTATTTTATAGAATTAAGAGATCTTGGTTTTCGAGATATCAAAGATTATGAAAAAATTTCATAATTATTCTGCTGCGGTCAAGATTAGATTCTAACCCAATTTCTCAACAATAATATCAAAGCAGGATTTTAATTCTATATTTTGATTAAACGTTTGATTGTTATTGATCTAATTTTGGAATTGAAAAATCAAATCAGATCAAATACTTGAATAAACCCTAAAAAACATGAAGACCATAATTATTCTGAAATTCTAGAATAAGAGACTTGCATTTGCTGGTTTTTGTGTAATTGTTTTGGTGAGCTTTATAGGTCTAGAAATAAGAAACCAGTGGCTACTATATGTTGTATGCCTACGATTTGGGTTTGCTTGCAACTATGATTATTGGTTTTGTTTTTTGGTTTGCGAGTTATACAATTTCTGGAAAAATGAAACAAAGATGTGGTGGTTGGTGTTATGTGCGTTTTGTGGTAGTTAGGTTTTTGTTTGAGAATCTGGAAATGAATAACTGCATAAAGTGGTTGTTGCTATTTCTGGAATTGCCTAGTGTTTGTTCTGGAATTACGTTTCACCTATGCATATGTTTTATGTTCTTGCATTTTGGAAACCATATTTTTGTGTTTAAAGTTTTGGAATTGTCTCTCCTTGTGCGCATCTACTGCCTGCGTTTATGCTTGTTTGTTTGATCTTTCTTAGATCTGAAATAAACAAGAGCCTTGAGATTGTGATTATGATTGCGTTTATGTTTGGGTTTGCGTTTGTATCTTGTCCCATGGTTTTGCGTGATTAATGGAAAGTGACGAGCATTGGCCCCCATTAGCAAAAGGCGATGTTCACCCACAAATGCAGGCTGGCAGTGGTATGAGATGCCACTGAGGGCCCCGTCATGTTGAACTCTATAAGATGGAGCTAGTTACTGCGGTTTCATCTAAAGGCTGGTTGGCTTTAGTGGCGATTGTGCAATTTCTGGTTGTGTATTTGTTGTTGTTTGGTCGTCGGAATAAGGTCCATGAGATGGGTGTGGTTGCGAAAGGAGAAGGCTAGCGCGTCACATAAGGAAGACAATGTTTGGGAACTACACGCGCCCGCTGAATTAATTTATTTTTCTTAATTTTTTAAAGCCTTAAATTAAATTAATTTAGATTAAATTAGTTTAATCCCTAATAAAATTAGAAAATTGTTTTCAAAGGGTAGATTTTATTAGGAATGTTTTAGAATTTAGTTTAATTTTTCAAGAATTGAGTTATTAAATTAAAATAATTATAAAATTCAATTCCAAAATTAAAGTAATTATTTTTTTTAATATGATTAAGATTAATAATTATATTGATTCGTAATTAATTTTAGAAAAGCAGTTTCTAAAATTAGAATTTATTAGTTTCAATTAGATTGAAATTATTAATTAGGAAAGTAGTTTCTAAAATAAGATTAATTAGTTTTAATTAGATTGAAATTAATTAATTAGACTCCTTAAAATTAAGAAAATTGTTTTCTT
>JAOQML010000007.1:14864107-14879492 GCA_027568935.1 Erythroxylum urbanii | reverse complement strand
ATGTATGTTTTATGTGAATTATTGTGAGAAATTTACTGAATTATGTTAAAATAGTAATATAAAATGTTTGTGTTTCCAATGTGTTTGTTAAAATGTTAGACATATATATTGTGATTTGGTAGACAATTAAATGATGTGATAATTAGGATTTGAGTTTAAATAATATGAAGTGTTTGAGAACTTAGATTATATGTGTTTGCAATATTGTGTCCTAACTTGAGTGAACATGTCTATGATGGTTCACTCACTGAGTTCGCAAACTCATCAAAATTGCATTGTTAATTTTTAGGTACTGGGACTACCTAATCTTTAAGACAATCTAGTAGCAACCTAGCATTGTCCATTTTGGAACCAAAAATGGCTCAAAGGTCTGGTCAGCTGATACTGAAGTGTCTAGATAGAATATTTTGGTCCAATACCTAGTTTTATGTTATACACATTGTATAGAGTTACGAACTTTGACATGTTATATATTGTATTAAGTTATGAATGGAATAACAAAATGGATATTTAAGTTTATGAATCAAATGCAAAGAATGTAATGACAATGTATGCTTATGTTCATGATTGAAATGAAGGAATTTAGTTTTTCTAACATGTTTATGTTCTACATGTTGTCACAATAAGTGATGTGACAGTGTTAACATGCCGCTTCCGTTAGGCATATGCTTGTATGTTCTCCAAAATGTAGGGTACGTGCTATATGGATGTGAGATGTTACAATTTTTGGTATCAGAGCATAGTTTGGCATCTCTAGGGACATATAGGAGTCGTTTAATATGATATCTGGCGAGAAATTCGTATAGTGATCACAATTGTTGTTTGTTATAGGTCGTCTACTATAAGGGACCTGATTGTTGAATCAGATGACCTTGAGTCAATAAGAGCCAATAAAATGTCTCCTATGCCCCAGTCTGAGTCAATTCCCCGAGAGTACCTAAAAGGAGAGAAAGGAGGTACGACAAGCTTAGAAAATAGGGAGCTATAGACCTCTACGAAAGTACAGACCCTGCTGAGGCAGAGAGCTAGTTAGAGAGGACAGAAAGAATATTGGACCAGATAGATTGTGAACCAGACGAGAGGTTTAATTATTTCATCTCGTTACTACAATGTATCCAGCTTACCAGTGGTGGAAGACAATTCCCGATCGTTCTGTCCGAGCATGTAGTTTGACTTAGGAGGACTTTTTGAGAGTCTTCAAAGAGAACTATATACCAAGATCTATTTGGATAGAAAGATGAAGGAGTTCCTTGATTTGAAATAGGGGAATCTCACAGTAGTTGAGCATCAAGTGTGGTTCAATGAATTGATGGGGGTATGCTACATCCTTAATTCTGACAGAGGGGGATAAATGTAAACGGTTCGAAGATGGGTTGGACCTGGAAATCAAAATGAGGCTGACAATTACCAATTTAAGCAATTTCACTGAGTTAAGAGCTGCTTCGATCAGAATTGAGTAGCTACTGAATGATGAACAAGCAGAGTATAGGCAGGAGTTTAGAATGAATAGGCTTGGAGAATTTCAAGCTAATTTTGGCAGCAGATTCAGTAAATGCCAGAGTAGACCATCACGATCACATTAAAGATCGAGACAGTCAGGGTTTAGGCCGAGAGGCAGTTTTGGTTATTCTGGTAGAGGTCAAGCGTCTAGAGAGAAGACTTATAGCAAGCAACAACCATAGATGCCTAGCTGTGAGCACTGTGGGAAGAGACATGGTAGTGAATGTTGGAAACTATCAAGAGCTTGCCTACATTGTGGCTCCTTTGAGCGTCGGATCAGAGGTTGTCCTGTTATTGTTGGAGCAAAGTCGGGAGTGAGAGGAGGAACAATAACTGAAATGACTGTCCAGCAGAGTAGAGTCAGTGGAGTGGGATAGAGAGGTAGAGGAAAATCAAGTTCTGGAGGTCCTAGTGCCAAAATTGAGGTGTAAAGCAATCAACTGTAGTCTCAGGCTAAGACTTATATCATTACCAGACAGGAGACTCAAGACTTTCTAGATGTAGTTGCAGGTGTGTTACATGTCTTTCAATTGAGGCATTTGCATTGCTAGATCCAGGATCTACGCATTCATTCATCACACCACATCTGGCATCTAGACTGCATTGTAAGAGAAAAATATTGAAATGTGGCCTAGTGGTGAGTACTCCATTAGGCAGTACTATAGTATTTGGGGAAGTATGTAAAGAATGTATTATTCGGATTGATTAGGCCGAGTTGAAAGCTGACTTGATAGTCTTGCAATTGAGAGAGATAGATATTATCCTAGGTATGGATTGGCTTACCACAAATAGGTATGTGATGAACTGCCATACCAAGGAAGTGATTATTGAATCCCCTACTTAGCCGAGGGTGATATTTCGAGGTATTAGTCAAGCAGTACCAGCCGGATTAATTTTCTTGATAAGTGCCTTTAGACTGATTCGGGGTGGTGGTGAGGATTACTTAGCCTGCATGACTGACAATCATCCTGAGTAAACGATCCAGGATATTCCTGTTGTTAGGGATTTCCCGAACATGTTTTCCAGTGAATTATCGGGTTTACCCCCAAAAAGAGAGGTGGAATTTATAATTGACTTAGTTCCAGGTACCATTCCTATATCGATTCCTTCGTATAGGATGGCAGCTGTGGAACTTAAGGAACTTAAGACCCAGTTGTAGGAGTTGTTGGACAAGGGCTTTATTAGACCTAATTTATCACCTTGGGGAGCTCCAGCATTATTTGTGAAAAAGAAAGATGGAACTTTGAGGCTATGTATCGATTATAGGCAGTTGAATTAGGTGACAGTGAAAAACAAAAATCCTTTACTAAGAATTGATGATCTACTTGATCAACTACAAGGAGCTCAGTTATTCATTAAATTGGATATGAGATCAGGTTATTATTAGTTAAAGATAGCAGAAGTTAATGTACCAAATAGTGCATCTAGGACTCGATATGGACATTTCGAGTTTTTAGTGATGTCTTTTGGACTGACGAATGCTCGGATAGTTTTTATGGAACTAATGAATAAGGTATTTCAGCCTTATCTAGATCGCTTTGTCATTGTATTTATTGATGACACATTGGTATACCAGAGAAGTAGTGAAGAACATTTCGAGCACGTGAGGTTAGTCCTACAGATTATGAGGGAGGAGCAGTTGTATGCCAAATCCAATAAATGTGAATTCTAGCAAGATCAAGTAGTATTTTTGGGTCACATAGTATTTGGACAGGGTATACAGATGGACCCAAAGAAAGTTGAAGCATTAATGAAGTGGGAAGCCCTGAGGAATGCATCTAAGATTCGAAGTTTCCTTGGATTAGCCGATTATTACAGGAGGTTTGTTGAGGGATTTTCCTTGATCTTAGCCCCTTTGACAAAGCTTCTGAAGAAGAATGTATCATTCAGATGGACTGATGAGTGTCATAAGAGTTTTGAGGAATTGAAACACCGATTGACTACAACACCTGTGTTAGCCACTCCATCTGGGTCTGGAGGATATGTAGTATATAGTAATGTTTCATACCAGGGGTTAAGATGTGTTTTGATGCAGTATGGCAAAGTAATTGCATATTCATCGAGACAGTTGAGACCCTATGAATTCAACTATCCGATTCATGATTTAGAACTTGCTGCAGTGGTGGTTGCTTTGAAAATTTGGAGATATTATCTGTATGGTGAGACATTTAAGATATTCACAGATCACAAAATTTTAAAATATTTACAATGTTTTAAAAACCGAACAGGACATCGAACCAGTTGAAAGAAAGGTTTAAAGTTTAAAGATTCGACCCATAGTGAACTGCTATAAAACTAATATATAATAAATAAGAAGTAAAATTTATAAGAATAAGTAAAAATAAACTATTTTATTGAAATAAAAAATACGTAATGTTTATCATTATATAATGAACTAATAATAAATAAAAATTATTCTAATATAAAACTTAAAATAATAATAAAATCAAAATTGTATTTTTGAGGAGGTTGTGTCTCATCATTGTCAAAAGTTCTAAATTCTTCAATGCTATTTAAAGATTCGTAAACTACGCTTTTATCCAAAGTATTTGCATCAACTACTTCTACTGCATTAAAATAAGTTATAAATTATTAATGTATAAAATTATTCTCAATTGTAAACTTGCAATATAATATACTTTTAACTTAAATATGATCAAAATAAAATATGAAATGACCATCAGTAGATGTTCTTAATTCATTCATTGTAACAAATGCATTTTCTTCATAAATCATTTTTTCAAGTTCATTATAATCAAAATGAGGTGATGGTTCTTCTTCTTCGATCCAAAAATCAGTATGTTCAATATAGTCAATATCAATTAGATCATATGATCTCTTCTTACTCAGCTTTCTGAATACATAATACAGAAATTATAAAATCAATAATAAAAATAAAATTATTGAAATAAAAACAAAATTATAAAATACTTGCTCTTCATTCTCAGATTATAAGTAACGTAAACAAGGTCATTAAGTCTTTGATATTCCAAACGATTTCATTTCTTTATGTGAATACGTTTAAAAATACTCCAATTACATTCACAACCTGATGCAAAAGTTATTTGACTGAGTAACCTAATAATAAGTTATCTTAATGTTGGAGCACTGCCACTGAATAGTCTCCATCACTCATCTGTATTTTAAATTAATAGTTATGATAAAATATATATTATTAATAAGTAAATAATGAATTAAAAGTATAAAACTTACGTGGCTGTATTTTTTTCTTCGTAAGTTCTCTCTTTGCTAATGATCTAGCAAAACTCTCTAAACCTTCAAATTTAATTTCATTTATCGCTTATGATTGCTCTTCAATAGAGAAAATACCTTTGCATTTAATCACATCAAACAAATTGCCCATAATATTAATTGTATGTGCTTCTCCACTATATAAGCCATAAAGATTGAGAAAATAAGCTATTAAGTGGATCCTTTGAGTAAGATGCTTATCCCACCATCGATCAATAATATCTATATAAGGCTTGTACAATTTCTCCTTCCCTTTAAAAAGATTTATAATTTTTTTGAGCTCTATACATACCATCATATATATACCCCAAAGATGGCTTCTCATCTGAGTCAACAATCCTCAACAGCCTTATAAGTGGAGCCATAATCTTTACAATGATCAAGCAAGCATCCCAAAATTTATTATCTAGAATAATATCACAAACTTTTTTTCCTTTTTCACTCTTTGATAATTTATGACTTGAAAAGTGTTTACTTGTCACTAAATTTTGAAGTAATTGCTTATATACATAAACACTTTTCAAAGTAATAAATGTAGTTGCAAACCTGGTAGCAATGGGACGCACGATCTCAACCCAATCTTCTTGCTTTCTTATCCAAGATAAAAATGTGACATGATTATACACAAAATTATGATCTTGGATGCACGTGAAGCAAGACTAGAAATATGGTCCATACCTTTAATATCTTTTAAAATAAGATTTATACAATGAGTAGCACATGGAAACCAATAAATATGCTTATATTTTGATTGTAATAAGTACCCAGTTGATACATAATTAGATGCATTATCTGTAACAAAATGCACAATATTCTTTGATCCAACCTACTCGATAATTTCATAGAATAATTCAGATAAAGCATTAGTACTTTTACCATGTCAAAATTATCAACAAACTTGAAAAAAGTTATTCCAATATTATAAAAAAACAAGAAATTAATCAAGGTTCTTTGTCTTTGATCAGTCTTCCCTCTGCCATAATAGTGCACCATGTTGATTCCCAACTAGATTTATATGTATCCACAATTAACTGTCATTCCTTTCCTAAAATCTTGAAGTAAAGACACACATAACTCATAATAAGATAGTACCTTAAATCCTGGACCTATTGTTGTTGTAGCATCAATTGCTTCTTGAAAATATAGTGAATTTAAAGTATTTAAAGGAATAAATGAATGATAGAACCATCTAGCCCATGCTCTTTTACATCCCAAAACAACATCCTTATCAACCATAAGACTTTTTAAATTAGGTTGAGAACCAAGAGTAGTTTTTGGGAGAAAAATAAGAATCTATGTCAATAGTATCTTTTCTTTTTCCTTTATCTAATACTTGTGGTGTTTCATCATCTCCAAAAGATATATTATGAGCTTCTTTATTTTCCTTTTTCTTTTTTACTTGTTGTTGCAAATATTTTCTAATCATATCATGTATATTAAGTGGCACTTTTTTGCAAGAAGCAATGTTACCCTTAATACCAGCAAAATGTTCTTTCATTTTAAAAATTCCTCCCCTTTAAATAGTCAATCGTAAAACATATACTTATATTGGATATTCCCATCAGATGCTTGAGGATGATTCCATATTCTCCATTATGATTTAAACTAAAAAATATAAAAAAATAATTAGGTATACTAATGTCAGGGAAAAAGTATACAACTTAAATAATTCTCATTATCAATTGTAATAAAGAAGATTAACAGAAGCAGAATGGATACACAAAAGACCATCAGATGTTACTCACTTATTAAAATTTGCTCCAGCAATTGCTCCACTTCAAATAGCCTAACCAAAATATTGCTAGTTTTTAATTTTGGTGTTTTAGATCAATAAATTGAATAGCTAAAATAATATATAGCTCAACTATCAAATCCAGAAATTGATATGAAATATAGTTCTAAATATTACAAAAATTTGTAAAGAAACAAGTTGGGAGTTCTTATTTTTTAAAAATAAAATTTTTAGATATTCATTCTTTTCCATCAAATAAAATTATTTAAATATTGCACATGTTTTGCAAATCAATTATTTAAATATTGCACATGTTTTGCAAAAAATAGCTTGGCTTCATTTTATTTTAGATGCTGTTAACTATTTCTATTTGGGTTTAAGATACAAATTGAGTTGTACTAATCAGAACTATGTCCCTTTGCCTCAAAATTCAAGCTTTGCTGTCTTTTGATATTTCATTAGTTAATATAAAGCGTGAAAGGAACTTGTTTAAAGATTTGATCAACTCTTCTTAGGGATTACATCTGTTGTCGTTCAGTGAGTAAAGATTCCTAGGATCTAGAGAACTATACATACCTGATACCCGAATCGTGAAACTCTATCCTCCATTATACCCAAAATGCTTTCTAGCTTTAAAAAGCTCACTCGTACTATTATATCGACATTACAACCCTATAGCATAATACATGTTAGAAACATTCTTCCACTCAACCTACAATGCAAGACATATTGCATTTGGCTGAATTCTCATGTCAACCTCTAGCACCTCTTGATAAGGTTGTCAAATGATCTCTCAACATCAAGGATTTACCAAGACATGTGTACGGATTAGTCTTGTTACGTGCTCTATGTTGGATTGGAAAATAAAACATGCATCGATTTGGAAGAAACGATAGATTTCAAAACTTTTTAGAAATCAAATTTCAGTGGAAGCAATATATCTAAATCAACATGCATAGACACACTTGATATGTTATAAGGAAAAACATTTGTATAATCATAACATGGAAAATATTATTGACTCCTTCGCTACAGCTTTAACTCCTCACTGTGCTATCCTATCCTTGGCAATGTATCCTCTCCTAGGTGATGTATCCTCTTCACTTTATTGTATCCTCTTCTTGATATTGTATCCTCAACTAATTCGATCTACCACTTGTTTTTCTTGGACAACTTGGTTAACAAGATCCTTTGGTGGGAAAGAAGAAGAAAATTTTGGAAGAGATTTTTCTTAGAAGAAAGTAGCCAAAAAATGAGACACTCTCATGCAATTTTCAGCTCACCATGCAATATAGGAGAGAAAAAGTCAAAACAATGCAAGAACCCTTCTTACACCCTCTCAATTTCGGTTAATCTCAAAGGAAAGAAGAAATTTGCATCAAATGCATCACTTCTTTTTTAATCAATCATAAAGAAGTCAATAAATGAGACTCTTCTCATTTTTCTTTCAGATGGCTATATGAAAAGACTATTAACCTAAATGTGACATACCAACTTCGGTTTTTGATGATGAAAGAAGGAAGATGGTCTATCAAATGTACCTTTTTCTTCTTTAATCCAATGAATGCTAATAGGTTACATGCTATCATTAAAAGACCACCATTAAACCATTTAATGATAAGGTTATTACTCCATTTAATGATGATAAAGCATGTTAAAAAACATCTTAAATGTAGCAAACTAATGTTAAATGAGCAGCTACACATTTAACCATTAAAATTGAAATTCCTTCTCCATTTATCTTTAATAATTTTTTTTAATTTAATTAATCAAATTAAACCAAAGCCTAGTCCATTTCTAAATGTTCATTTGGGCTTCTAATTAACCATTAATTAGTACAAGCCTAACATTCAATCATGGGCTTTAAAACCTCCATTTATATTTCTTACTTAGCTTGATAACCTTCCTTGAAGCCAAATGGGGAATCTTGTTGGACTTAGATAATTCAAGCTCCAATAAGCCCTAAATTAATTTAATCTCATTAGAATTAATTTTAGCTTATTAACTAAATGTCATTCCACTAAAGATAATTAGTTGAACTCTTGAATTACTAAATATTATGAGAACACATGTTTCAATATGTCCAAGTGTAAACTCTAATATGAACCATATTATAGCCATCCGCACAACAAGGGATAAAATTACCGTTTTACCTTTATGTTAGTTTTTCCTTCTAGATCTCCCGTTTTACTCTATATGGTGATTAACACATAAGATCTCATCTTGGTGTCAAGACTTGATGGGTAGCTAGTCCATCAAACTACTAGCGCCAGTTTAATCACCAATCTCCATAAAACATCTAAAAGTGATGATATCACTATAAACTCTTTATTTGAGTGAATGTTTCCTGATACATGTTTCAATTAATAATTCCAACGTGCAGACACTAGATTAATACTTTATAAAAATCCATTCCAATCATATAAGGAATTACAATGAAACATATATGAGTTCACCACTCATCAAGATTGTGGTCCATAACAAACGTATGCTTAAGTTGTGTGTTTTAAGATTAAAGTCACGGTCCTCTTTATTCTTTATAAACATACTTGATTCTAGATTCATTTAATAGTGTCATTATCGATAGTCAACTACTATCATGATATGAAACTCATCATTCCCTTGAAGTAAACTTTGTTACTTACACGGAGATATATCGCAACACTATAATCTAAACCATAATCAAGCGACCAACTTGATTATTCAACTGTGAATCCATTATTTTAGATTTTTATAATATACATGTTTCCCATACATCTTTATGTATATGTATATTACTTACAAAAGAATCTCAATACCTTATAACTAGATATATAATGCTCATAAAAACCAAACTCTTTTATTTTATTAATAATAAATATTTTCATTACAAAAGTAACAGGAAGAAAATTAAATTATAAGTAAATATAATTTCTTTCCAAGGCACTATATTTACATAACTCCAATAATCTCCCATTTGCCCTAAAGTAAGTTTGACACATCTTTCATTCCCATCCCTGCTAGGTGACCCTTAAAACTCTTTTCAGATAGCGTCTTCGTAGATAAATCCGCAAGGTTTTGCTCTGTAGGAATCTTTACCACATTCACTTCACCGCATTATATTATCTCCCTTAAGAGATGATAATTTCGCTCAATGTGTTTGGCAACTTTATGGTTCTGAGGTTTTTTAGAATTAGCCACTGCCCCACTATTATCACAATAAAGTGTAATGGCCTTTTCTACCTCAGAAACCACTTCTATATCATTTAGAAACTTACGAAGCTAGACTGCTTCTTTTACTGCTTCACAAGCAGTAACATACTCAGCCTCCATAATCGAATCAGCAACACAAGATTGCTTATTACTCTTCCAGACTATGGCTCCCCTCCTAAAAAAAATATAGAGCTATAAGTTGATTTTCTTGAATCAACATCTGATTGGAAATCAGACTCTGTATATCCTGTCAGAATAAGATTACTTCCAGAGTAAACAAACATTAAGTTCTTCATCCTACAAAGATACTTTAGCATACACTTAACTGCAGTTCAATGCTCCATTCCTGGATTGGACTAAAATTTGCTTGCCAGTCCCACTGCGTAACAGATCCGGTCTAATGCAAAGCATTGCATACATTAAACTTCCAACTGCAGAAGCATATGGAATGTTACGCATGCATTCAACCTCCTCTTGGGTTTTAAGTGCTTGTTCCTTTGAAAGTTTGATTCCATATTTAGTATGTGTGAAACCCCTCTTGGATTCTTATGTGGCGAACTTATTGAGCATGTTCTCAATGTAGGTTAATTGAGACAAGGCTATCTGTTTGTTCTTATGATCCTTTATAAGCTTGATCCCTAGAATATAGTTAGCATCTCCCAAATCTTTCAATGAAAATTGTTCGTTCAACCATCCCTTAACTGTAGATAACATTCCCACATCATTCCCAATGAGCAGAATGTCATCAACTTATAGGATTAGGAAAGTAACCTTGCCTTCTTGTATTCTTTTATAAACACAAGGCTTATATAGGTTTTGTATGAACACATAGGTTTTGATAGACTTATCAAACCTAATGTTCCAAGACCTAGATGCTTGCTTAAGTCTATAAATGGACCTTTGCAACTTGCATACCTTATGCTCATTACCTGGCTCAACAAAACCTTCTGGTTGGGCCATATAAATGGTCTCCTCAAGATCCTCAGTAAGAAATGCGATCTTGAAGTCCATTTGTCATATTTTATAATCGAAATAGGCTGCTATGGCTAAAGGAATCCTGATGGACTTAAGCATGGCAACTAGAGAAAAAGTCTCCTTATAGTCTATACCTTCTTTTTAAGTATAGCCTTTACCTACCAATCTAGCTTTAAAGTTCCTTACTTTTCCATCTGATCCTCTTTTCCTTTTATAGATCCATTTACACCCTATAGCTTTTATACCTGGTGACTTCATTAGTGTACATGGAATCTATTTCCGATTCCATCGCCTTGAGCCATTTTTCTGCATCAACATCATTAATAGCCTGTGTATAAGTAATGGGATTTGTTTCTTCTTGGTCTGAGATGGCCTATCTGGCTGTCTCACATCCCTCCCACTATGTCTAGGCATAACTTGATGTTCAGGTTGCTATTCTGATTCAACTCTTGAATCCATTTCAACATTTTATTCTTTTATATCTAAATCAACTCTTCGTTTGTATGAAATAACTAACTCTTTAAGTACTACTTCACTTCTTCCTTTGTGATTTCTCACAAATTCTTCCTCTAAGAAGGTCACATTTGTCGACACCAATACCTTTCTATCCTGAGGACTGTAAAAATAGTACCCTCGAGTACCTGTAGGATATCCTATAAACTAACATACTTCTGACCTTGGTTCCATCTTTGTGGATTCAGGCTTTAGAACATGGGTTGGGCAGCCCCAAGTCCTCAAATGCCTTAATGAAGGCACTTGGCCAGTCCACAACTCCCTCAATGTTTTAAGCACTGCTTTGGATGGAGCTAAGTTACGAAGATATGTTGTCGTTTGTATGGCATATCCCCAGAATGATTCTGGAAGGTTAGCATAGGACATCATTGATCTTACCATTTCCAATAGATTCTTATTTCTCCTCTCAGCTACACCATTCTGTTGAGGTGTTCGAGAAGCTGACAAATTGGAAACAATTCCATTGTCAATTATATATTACTGGAACTCTCTAGATAAATACTCACTACCTCGATCCGGTCGAAGTCGTTTTAATGGCTTGCCTAACTGCTTTTTAGCTTCGACTTTAAATTCTTTGAACTTTTCAAAGGATTCACTCTTTTTAAGTATCAAATACAAATAGCCATGTCTTAATTAATCATTTATAAAGGTTATAAAGTATTCATAACCTCCTTTAGCCTGTACATTCATGGGCCCATACACATCGGTATGTACCAGGTCCAACGTGGATTCAGATCTGTTTCCTTTAGAAGGAAATGAGGCCTTAGTCATTTTTGGTTTAATACAAGATTCACAGGTAGGTAATGGATCATTATCCAAGCCCATAAGGATCTCATCCTTTACTAACCTGTCAAGTCTTTTCTGATTGATATGACCCATTCTTAGGTGCCACAAATATTTTGAATTAATGCAGGAGTCATTAAAATGTCTTGGTTTTATTAATTTTGTGGTATTTAGTGAGCCTTTCATAGGTTCTATAAAGAACAATCCCTGTTTAATTGTTGCATTACAAATAAAATCCTTATTCTCATATATTGAAACAACATTTTCACAATATAAGGAATAACCAGACTTTATTAAACAAAAAAATAGAAATCATGTTCCTTACAATCATGGGATGTAGTAAACATCCTCTAAATATAACCTATAACCACCAGGAAAATCTAAGATAACAACACCCACTGATTCTACCGAAACATAGGATCCATTTGCTATCTTGACTTGAAACTGACCTTTATGTAGTCTTTTCCTTTGCTGGAACCCCTCCAAAAAATTGCAAACATGGTTAGTGGCTCCAAAATCTAATATCAAAGAATCAAATGATTCTACCACATTTCTAGTTCCTAACAAAGTTAAGAAACCCATACCTTGTTTGCTTTTGAGGGACTCAAGGTAGACCGCACAGTTTCTTTTCTAGTGGCCCATCTCACCACAGTGGAAACATTTTCCCTTGGTGTCTAGTTTGGGCTTCTTTTTGATGGACTTTGACTCCTATTTGGGCCTTCTTTTTCACCTTTCTTCTTCTGCTTGCCCTTTACCTTGGACTTGGAAGACGATGCTACATTAACCTCGGGCCCAATAGCCTTGATATTCAATATCTCCTCCATATTCTAGAGGGTATTTATCAACTTACTCAAGGTATAATCCTTGGTGTTGAGCTCAAAATCTAACTTAAATTGCCGAAAGGAAGAGTTATAGCTATTGATGATCATAATAATCTGCGTTTGGATGCCCCAAGCATCTGAGCCTCTGTAATTGCAGAGATTACCTTAAGCATGTAGTCCTGTACCGGTTCACCAGGCTTTTGTTCGAGATTATGAAATGATTGGATAACTTTTACCCTAGCAGACCTAGTCCTCACACCAAACATCTCATGTAGGTGATGGACCATTGCACTTGCAACTTTCATGCATGCAATTTTCTTTTGTAGCATTCTGCTAACAGAAGCCAGAATATAGCACTTAGTGGTCTTATCAGTATTTTGCCATCATTCAAGTTGTTGGACTTGCTCAGGAGTTAAATTTTCACCCGGAGGTACAGGCTCATTTTCAGTTAATACCCATAAAACCTGTTCATATTGAAGAACAATATCTAGGTTATGTCTCCATTCATTAAAATTCTCTCTGTTTTCCAATTTGTTATTTGTCAAGAGCAAAGCAAATGGATTCATTATGTGGCGATTATGTCTGAAAATATAAATTATTAAAGAGTAAGTAAACTAGTCAACAATATTGGAACTTTGTATATAATCATGATGTATGTATGCATGATGATAGATTTAACAAATCTTAAAAACAATTAAATCTTTGTACGACGGTTATTTTTCTTATCTATAACAGACTGAGTGACGACGGGTCATCATATCTATTAAAAGAAAAATTAGGACTCTCCAACTCAAAAGGCTACCAAGCATCTTCATGCTTAACCTTTTGAGAAGCATCATAATTTGGTCCATACATTTATCAACAGAGCTGTGGTGGGTAGGTTATTTGATAAACTATGTTGAGTATATAACCATTTGATTCATCCACTAAAGGTACTTATAAATCATGCCTCGTTGGGAGGTCACATTTGCTATCAATGAGTTAACTTTTCCTTTAGGAGACCCAAACCATGCAAGATCTAGGATCCATGTCCTCCGGTGGGGAGTAACACTTCACCACATGCAATGGGCCATCATATGGAGACCGTGGACTCTCATATGTGAATCCTCTCCCACTCAATCTTTTTGAGTTTTAAGTTTTAATAAATACCATCTTGTCTAGATGCAATTTATTATCCATCCTATATTGTTTCATTAAATATCTCATACATACTGAATGCATGACAAAGCCTATGATTGGAAAATTTCTAAATGGCATACTATCACATATTATTTGCTTCCATCCATCCAGTCATCTCATAAACTAGTAAGCCACCTTTGATTGTCCATCCTAGAACAAAAAAAAAATACAAGGCTTTTAGGCCTAAAATAATCTTCTTGGACTTGGATCTTTCGCTTTGAACTCTTCGTTCGTATAACCCAGCCCATTCATTAAAAAATGTGCAATGGAATTTTATAAAACCAAATTTTTTCACTTTGAAAAAAAAATTCCAGCACTAGATTTTCATAAATCCAAATCTTTGTCATAACAAAAAATTCCAGTACTTGTTTTAATTAAAACCGAAAATTGTTCCATTAAAACAAAAAACAAGCACTTTGTTTTTTATCAAAACCGAAACTTGATTCATTGAAATAAAAATCCAACATTTTGGTTTTCGCAAAACCTAAACTATGTCAATACACAAAAATCGAAACCATTATCTCTTCATTTCTTCAATCCATGGCTGCTTCATCTTCATCATTACATCAATTTGTACATTACAAAATCAAAATAAACAGAAAAATGAAGCCAAGGAGGAAACATGGTGATGATACACCACCCTCCTTGTTACAAACCAAATGAAAAAATCTTACATGGTAAATGTAAATTCTATGGACAACCAAAAGAGCAAAACATACACCATATATATTTCTATCAAATACAAATATGCAGCATATAAAAAATAATTGCCAACCCATACATCACATATAGGAACTAAAATCATGCATAATAAAAATGTCTCTAATACCAATTGCTGGATCGGAAAATAAAACATGCAAGATTTGGCTAAAACGGTAGATTTTAAAACTTTTTTAGAAATCAAAACACAGCGGAAGCAAGATAACCAAATCAACATGCCAAGCATATATGATACCGTATATGGAAAACAATTATCATATGAACAAGATGAAGATTATATTACCGACTCCTTCTGCTTCAACTTTAACTCCTCGGTGTGCTATCCTCTCCTTCTTTAGCCTTGCTTTTGAATCTTTTCCTTTGTCAATGTATCATTTCCTTGTTGTTGTATCCTCAACCAATCTAATCTATCACTTGTTCTTCTTGGACAACTTGATTAACAAGATCCTTTCGTGGGAAAGATGAAGAAATATTTGGAGGAGAATTTCCTTAAAAGAAAGAAGCCAAAGATGAGACACCTCTTATGCAAATTTTGGCTAACACATGCAAGAAAGAAGAGAGAGTCCAAAAAATGCAAGAACACTTCTCTCACACCTTTTCAATTTCGGTTATGCATGAAAAAAAAGAAGTGGAGAGCATCTAATGCATCACTTCATTCTTTAATCAAACATAATGAAGCCATTAAATGAGACTCTTCTCATTTGTTTTAAGATGGCTA
>JAOQML010000007.1:14844679-14855367 GCA_027568935.1 Erythroxylum urbanii | reverse complement strand
AAAAGAGCCTAAGCTTATAAGGAAGGGTAAAGTGGACTTTTGGGACTCATTAAGGGTACATTGGGAAAAAGTAATTGCTATCTTGTCATCTTAGAAGAGTGAAAAATGAGAATGGGAGAGAAAAGAAGAGATAGAAAAGAAGAAGAGAGGTTTTGAAGAAGAGTGAAAAGAATAAAGCTTTTAACTAGGTCATAATTCGTTTGAGGATGAATGAAAGATATATATATATATATATATATATATATATATGAACTACGCATGATTATGATTTCTGTTAAGTTTCACATTGCTTGTGATGAGCAAATAATGTTGAGGTTTGAGAAGCGATTGATGTTTACATTTGGGTGATTCTGACCTGAGTGATGAATGAATGAGAGCGGTTGAGAAGGTTGATGGATTGCATCAAATAAGGAAAAATACAGAGGAAGAATATCGTCTGTGAAGACGTTACAACACAGAGGCAAGGAAAATTTAGAAGGAGAATATCGTTTGTACTAATGTCAGAACACAAAGGCAAGGAGGAATAGAGATTTGAAGTATCCTCTGCACTGACGTCAGAACACAGAGGAAATGATGAATAAAGAGTAGAAGTATCCTCTGTACTGACGTCAGAACACAGAGGAACGGATGAATAAAGAGTAGAAGTATCGTCTGTGATGCGTCAAAACACAGAGGACACGTCATCTCACAGAAGATAGAACACAGAGGATAGACCACGGACGATAAGTGGTCAACAAAGAAGATAAAATTTAACTACAGAGGATAGAACACAGAGGGTAGAACACAGATCATAGGCCAAGGATTATAAGAAGGAGTTAAGAAGTTATGTTGGTTGAAGAATTTCGTCTGTGTTACTATTCATAGATTTCATCTGTGTTACTGTTCACAGACTTCGTCTGTGTTACTGTTCATGACTTCTTCTGTGTTACTGTTCACAGACTTCATCTGTGTCACTATTCACAACTTCTTCTGTGTTACTGTTCACGGTTTATTTTCTGCCCTATTTTTGACCCTTCAGAAGATACAATTGGTCTTTGAGGCCTTCATGAAAGTTGTAGCTCTTGAAGTCCTCTACCAAACTATCCAAAGAAACCTAAATTGGATGCCTATAGAAAAAGTTAGGCCAATAGCCCCGAAGCATGTACAAATGTAAAGTGTGGACTCACCAACGTTGTTCTTTAAGGCATTCAGGTTGAAATGATCAGAGCGAGAAGATGAACTGATAATGATTAAGGCATTCTCTATTGAAAATAGCTCAAGTCTTATGATTATAAGCAAGCATGAAAGTTAGACTCTGGAAATGGGGTCCGACAGCTCTACCTTCATATGACATTTGGAGATGCTTTATTCTCTCCAAAATTTGCTTCCGTGGAACCTTGCATGTTTATGAGCCAAGTACCATTCATTTAATCTTCAAGCTCAATTGATGTTCTAATAAGTGATAATTATATATGATAGCTATATTTTGTGCTTAAAAAGATAAATATGCTCCCTGATTTTGTTATAGACCCAATAGAAAAATATGTGTTTCCTATTCTCTTTCTCTAAATATTCAATTGTTTTTCTTTTCCTAAATACTATAGAACAAATAATCCAGAGCCACATAAAAGGACAAAATAGCTTATTTGTCTGTGTGTTTAATGTTGGCACTTTATTGGATTTTCTCAATCTAATTTTTTAGTTATTTTCCAACCTAAAATCCATCTATTATAATCTTCCACAATTTCTTTGTGCACTCATATTGAAAAAATAAGTGTCGTATACTTTCTAATGCCTTTTTGTATAGAGTGCATCTATTTGGAAACATCATAGTTTTGTTGAGTCCATCTTATGATGGGAGACTCTCTTTCTGATGGCTTTCCATAGAGTGATTGAGGCTCTTGGTTAACTGTATTTACTTCATACTACCTTGTTCCAAGCTATATGGATGTGTGCCAATAAACATTTTCTTGCATGACATATTAATGAACCTCTTAAAGTTAGTGATTTTCTATCAACCTTACCACTATTTAGCATTATGTTTAGAATTTGCTTCCTAATTTTTTGATAATTTAACATATTAGTTATTCTCACTTTTGTGATAGAAAGCTTCTTCTACTAAAATATTAAATCTTAAAGTATGTTTTAGGAGGAGTAAATCTTGCATATTCCAAAGAGGACAACCTTTGGTCCAACTATCTTCCCAAAAATTTGTTTCTTGTCCGTTCCCTATTTCTTTTCCCATACATTCCCTCTCATTTTCTCTTAGTTTAATGATGCTCTTTATTGTGATTAAATCAGCTTTAGTTAGCTTAAAACTCTAAATACTCTTGCCTTAGATGTAGTATTCATAAGTCCATTTTAACTATAGGGATGATTTGCCATCAATCAACCTCCAATTTCTTTTGATATTACTCTATTGAGAATTCTTAGTTGTATTAAATTGAGTCCTTCATATTTCTTAGGAGTATAAATATCATCCCATTTTATGATTACCCTATGCCTTTCAACAAACCTTTCTGACCAAAAAAATCTCCTTAAGAGTTTATCCACTAACTTGATCACTCTTTGAGGAATTGCTAAGTAAAAGGCCCAGTGTACATTGATTGACTGAAGAACATCATATATTAGTGGTAATCTATTAACAAAGGATAAGGTCTTTTATTTTAGTTATAGATTCTAGATTGTATTTTCTCAACCAGTGGCTTGAAGTCACCACAAAATGTTTTTGCAGGAAAAATTGCTATACCCACGAGAGTGCTTTGTTATGGAAGCATATGATAGATTTAATCATTTGTACTGGGTCTCCAGCCTTTACAGAAGGATAAAACACACTCTTTGATTCATTTGCTTTCAGTTTTGACATTTTAGAAAACATCTTTAACACTTTGTTTATAGTCATCACTGATTATAAATCTGCTTTAGATGTATAATCAATTCATCAGAAAATTTGAGATTTGATATCTTCAACCTCTTATATTTAGAGAGATATTTGAAGGATTTACTAATCCTTAATAGTTTTGTTAAGTAGTCTATTGAAAACCTCCATTACCAAAGAAAACATGTAAGGAGAAGTGGGGTCTCCTTACCTAATCCCTTTGCTACTCTTGATAGCTTTTTGGCTCTCCATTTATTAATATATGAAAAGTAAGGTTTAAAAAGCATCGGTGCATACAATTAGTAAAGTTCAAGGAAATCTAGTGCCTTCATGGTATTTAGGAGAAACTTTCAATCCACATTGTCATAATTTTTTTTAGGTCCACCTTAATCATACATTCTTTACTTCCTCTTTTCTTGTAATAGCTTTTCGTTAGTTCCTGTAGTAGGATGATGATATCTCCCATGCTCTTTCTAAGAATATAAGGAGCTTAAGATATGTCAATATGCTTTCCTAATACTTTTGTCATCCTTTCAGTAAGAACCTTAGTAATGATTTTGTAGACATAATTGCAGTAAGCTATAGGTTTGAAATCACCTAGCTCTTTTTGTTCATTACCTTTTAGGATTAGAGCAATGTAAGTTCTATTTATCTCTCCAATTAACCTTCTCTTTCTAAAAAATTCCATTGTGGCCCGGTATGGTATCCTTAATCATGAGCCATGCTTTAATAAAGAGATTGATGTTAAAACTGTCAAGCCCAAGTGTCTTATATGGATTTAGTAGTTTCAAGTCTCCTTCAATCTTCTAAGTTATGGTAAGTTTAGAGAGAGTACTCTTCTCCATTAGGTTTAACCATCTTTCATCATCAATTTGATTAGCTCAGTAAAGGATGATGCATTAATTGGTGTATTATTCACATGCCAGAAATGTTTTGTAACTTTTTCCAAAAGTGCTTCCTATCCTAAGATTGTGTTTCTAACCTTCTCTATAGATATGATTTTATTGGTACATCTTATATTTACAATAGCACTATGAAAGAATGAAGAATTCTTATCACCTTCCTTCGACCGTGATATTCTTGATCTTTGTTTCAAAGGGGAATAATAAAATAAGAGAGCCTTAGTTAGGCTATCTCTAGCTACTTTCTTTCAATCATGTAGCTTTGTGGAAGATGGGTTGTTGTTTATAGTATTTTGAATGTCCTTCAAAGCTTTCTTAGCAGTATTTAGAAGAAGCCTAGTCTTCTCAATTTTCTGCCTATCTAAAATTTTCAACTTATTTCTAATGATCTTCAACTTCTGAGCATAGATATATTACTTCGCTCCTGAAGTAGATGTAATTAACTCCTTTTTAATTGCTTCATTAAAACCAACTAGGTTCATAAGAAATTCATTGAACCTGAAAGGAATTTTGGCTTTCACCACCTCAACATTAATGATGATAAGAGAATGATATGAAAGATTATTGTTGGAGAAGAAGGAATAGTCATTTTGAACAGCTTAAAAGAACTCTATATTAGCCAGGCATCAATCCAGTTTTCTTCTTAATAATATTACTATCACATTTTTTATTAGACCATGTAAAATATTATCCTCCCCCAGTATGTATGTGACTTTTATGTTAGATAAACACTTTCTTAGACAAGACAAGGTTGTTTAATTGCTCTATCTCCATTAAATTCTTTAGAGGAAATAATAACATTAAAATCACTAGCTAACGTTCATGGTTCCCTGTTGTTATATGAAATCTCCCTAAACTTGTTCCATAAAGGCATTCTCTAACACCCATTGTTGTGTCCATATATGATTAATACAAGATAGCTTCTATTGGTCTTAGAATGGATAGCCTTCATATGTATTAACTAATCAGTTATGTGTAAAATACTAACCTTGATAGATAGTGAATGATAGATAATTATAATTCCACCTTTTGGGTAAGAATTTTGGTTGCTCATTACCTTCTACTTTGGTTATAACAGGTGTGATAGATCAAATTTTTCATGTTTAATTTTAGCCTAAAAAAACTATGTTTATCTTATTTTGAAGAATAAAATCCCTCAATAAAAGTTTTTTTGAAGGAGCATTTTCTCCCCTTTTGTTTTATCCAATGACTTTCAAGATGTAATTGATGATGTTGTGAGAGAAATGGTGATGTATGTAATCAAGCCAAATTGAAGTTTGAGTAATGATTAGCTTAATTTAAGATAACTTTGAAGACTCGGATATGAACAATTAACTTAGTTATATACTAACCTATATAACTTTCTGAAAAACTCAATTACAAGACACAATTTAAGTCATAAGCATAATCAATTTGTGTCAATTTCTAAAAAGTTATATAAGGATCCATATCCTTAGTCATGAGCTTATTTCAAACCATGCTAAATTTTACAAAACATATGACGATCCACAAGCAAACTAAAAGACATGTAAGTTTCAAAAATATGAAAACACTTTCTTTACTGCAAGTATACTAACTGTATCTTATAGTATAAAATGTATCGTCACACAAGGATTAGAGTAGTTACACAACAATTCTTTAAAACTTTGTTTAAGGTAAATAATAATATATTTTGTTAAAAGTTGAACTAAAATAAAGAATTTATTACAAAACAATGAAATAAACAACAATGAATTTGGTTGATTGATTAATGATCAAAACTAGGAATTACTTCTATCTTTATTTGTTTTCACTTTACCTTCTTAATTTAATCCTACTTGACCATAGATATCCAATGATTATGATTACCCTATCTTGATATCTAATCAAGTAATCTCAATTAAAATAGATAGAAATTAAATTGTGACCTCTCAATCTATCAAAACTCTTTCTAACTATGTAGTTAGATCTGGGGCAATCCTATAGATAACTGGTAAATAATTAAGATCTCTCTTTAATTGCCTATTAATTTGATGTTTATAGGTCTGTTAAGGTACCAACTCTTGCTATACAACACAACACAAATGATCCAATTTAATTTCTCAATTCAAATCGAATATAAAGTAATAAACATCACAGGCATATTTCATTAAATCAATAATTTCAAGTTTAACAAATAAGTCAAGAGTAATTCATAAAAGGAATTTAGCACTGTAGGTGTAACTATATGTGCTAATTAAATCATCATTAATATTCAACAACAATAAGGTAACAAAAGAAAATAGTAGAGAATTAAAGCTAGAAACTGTAAATTAATTTTATTCTTTAGATTTTGCTCTTTTTGGTCTCTTCTTTTTTGTGTTTTCCAACCATCAATTGATGTTTTTCTCTTCCTTTATATCTTCCCTAAAGAATTCCTTTTGCAAACATTCTACAATAGGGTGAATCCCTTCATCAATAAAGAAAATAATTGATGTCACATGTGATTTATTGGAAGCGATGGCAAATAACAATTGTCTATAGATGTAAAAAAGGAGTAAACAACAACCAAACTTTAAAGATTAGAAAGAAGTGTCTGTTGTGGATTCAATGAAACATTACAGGTTGAAGTAGCAAACTTACCTAAATAATTGAATAACCTAGAAGCTACTTCTTTTAGCCCACTAAAGGCAATTCAGCACGAATGCAAATTACGTGGACTAGAAATTCATGTCACAGTTGATTATTTCCTAGTGGAAAATAACAACATGGAGTAGCTTAGCTATATGGGAGGACAATACGATCGAGGTGGTAATAATCCTTATTCTAATACTTATAATCCTGGTGAAAAAATAAGCTAAAATTTCTTAGTTTGACAATGTAGGAAACGTAATAAGAGCACAAACACTACAAGATTTTAGTAAAATATGTTTATTTCATTATAATTGAAGATGGATATGTTAATAGATGTGTTGAATTCCAAGTTAATGAGCTAAGATGAGAACTAGAAGAGGATGGAAGCTAAATCGACCATATTGTAGAGAATCATACTTCTTCCATCCATAATTTGGAGTTTGAAATAGGTCAACTAGCTAATTCATTGTCTACATGAAGTATAAGGAAATATTGGTTGATTGATATCTTATATTGGCTAAATGTTCAACATTTTGCTTTTTAAATTTTCATTTTGATGACAATAGTCTTCAATTTTATAAGGAAATAAACCTTAAGAGCCAAAATAACAATGAAGGGGAAAGTGTAAGAGGAAAATTAGAAGGGAAAGAAAGGTGATTCTAGTAAAGTACTTTAGCAACCATAAGATTTAGGTAATGTTTGGAAGGGAAAGAAAATTATTTATGGTCACTTCCATATGAAAGTATTAGTTTAATTTTTAAGGCTCCTTACCGAATGACACCTATAAATTTGAAAGACCAACTAAATGAATTGTTGGACAAAGGGTGCATTAGATAGATTATATTTTTTAAGGTAAACCCATATTTTGTATAAAGAATAAAAAAAATAGTTCAATAAGGAATGGTTATAGACTATAACGAGCTGAATAAGGTGAAAATAAAGAACTATTATCCTCTAGCTATGATAAATGATTTGTTTGAACAACTATATAAAACTAAAGTGCTTTCGAAGAATGATATGATATCAAGTTACTATCAGGTAAGGATTAAGATGGAGGATGAAGTGAAGATAGTTTTTAGGGCTCAGTATGGCCACTACAACTTCTTAGTAGAGGATGAAGTGAAGATAGTCTTTAGGGCTCAATATGGCCATTACAAGTTCTTAGTAATGTCATTTGAGTTAACTATTTCTCCTGCCATTTATATGAATTTTATGAACTTAGTGTTCACGATCTTTCCAGATCAATTGGCAGTAGTACTCACAATTGATATCTTGAATTATTCAAAAAATGAAGAGGATCATATTGAGCATTTGAGGATTGTATAATAAACATTAAGGGAACATCGACTATATTCCAATTTAAAGAAATGTGAATAGTTGAAGGAAATTTCTTTTTAGGGACATTATGTAACATAAAGGATATCAGTAGATCTAGGAAATTAAAGATAATCAAGTGTGGAGCTAACTTGTTATAATGATTGATGTTCATTGGTTTCTAGTTATGGTAGGTTATTATAATAAAATTATAGAACGATTCTCTAACATATCCTTTTGACCTTGTTGACTTAATCTATAATGAAATTTAAATAAATTTGAAAGTATAGGGTGTGTTTTGATGCATCACAAGAAGGTGTCACCTTATGCTTCTAGACAACTAAATCAATACAAAGAAAATTATCCTAAAATTGAGTTAGAGCTTATAATAGTAGCTTTTTCCTTAAAGATTTAGAGGCATTATCTATATGTGGAAGATGAAATGGACATACAAATAATAAAATTATAAAGTATATCTTCATATAAAAGAGTTAAATATGATATATAGGAGATGAATGAAGTCATTAAAAGATTATGATATGACGATCCATTACCTTTTAAGTAAAGTCAATATGGTGGTAGATTCTTTGTGTCAAAAAGAACAAAGTAATATTGTCATATCGATCACCTTGTAGCAAGATTTGTATAAGGATTAACAAAAATAAATTTAAAGTTAGTGACCTAGGGGTTAGGAGCACAATTAAGCAGTTTGATTTTATAGCTAACTTTGATTATCAAAGTCAATGAGGCTTAACAAAATGATGAATAGATTAAGAGGATTCAGGATAGAGTATTGATGGGATTAACCCCAAATTTTCAAGTTGATGATGGTGAGTAATGGAGGTTTAAATGTAGGCTATATGTAATGATTCGGGATAAAAGAGGGAGATTATAGAGGATATATATTCTTTTGGGAACAAAATGTATAAGCACCTAAAAATGTTTTGGTGGAAAAATATGGATAGAAAGATAATAAGATTTGTAGCTTAGTGTATGTACTTTTAGTAGGTTAAGGCAGAGCATCAGAGGCTTACAAAAGATTTACATCCTTTACTTATTCCTAAATAGAAGTGGGAACATATTACTTTATATTTATTTCAAGAAATTTTAGGATAATAAGAGATTATGAATCAACATATGTGTTAATAAACAAATTAAGCAATTCAAATTCAAATCATTTATTACTTGTTAAGATAGGTTGGTTAAATTTTAAATGAAGCAGAATGTTAAATTTCATAGAGTTCATATTTCTATCACATTAAATCAAGATATTAGGCTGACCAAGTTTTATAGGAGATTGCATGAAACCTTAGGGACAAGGCTAAATTTTAGTACAACTTTCCATTCGGAGATGGAATAACAATTAGAGGAAGATACAAATATTTAAAGATATGTTAACAGCCTATGTTATGGAATTGAGAGAGGTATGAAATAAGCATTTGACACTAGTGTCATATGACAATGAAGAATTTAGAATTAACACAAGGACTGATCTATATAAAACACACAGAAGAGTTATGTGAACTAGAGGAGACAACATTAGAATTTTAGGCGAGTGATGACATTTTCTTAAAGGTGACAGTGTCATTTATTAAATAGATTTAAAAAATTGAAGTTAGATAGAAGCTAGGTCCTTATTTTGTAAACCTTATTGAGATCCTAGAGATGGTGAGCACAATCCCATATCATTTTTATGTTGCCACCAATACGGTCCAATGCATATGACATTTTCCACATGTTAATGTTTACGAGATATATGCTTAACCCATCTCACATTGTTGATTAAATAATGTTGGAGTTGAGAGAACTTGGATTATATGAAGCCATCATCATAGGTTGTCACCATAAAGTGTAAGTTTAAAGAAATAGAGTGACTTCTTAGGATAAAGTAGTATAGAAAAATCGGTAGGATTGTGTGGCTATTTAGAATTTAGCAAATGAGATAAGAAGGAAAAACCCCCAAATTTTCTTTCTTTCAGGTTCATCAAGTTTTAAGTATAAAACTTGTTTTAAAGGACAGAAGACATGAGAACACAAAACTTCAATGTTTTAGTGCTTATAAATTAATTAAATTTAAAACCTTACAGGTATATTTTTCTAATATTTTTTAATTGTGTTAGAAATTGATATTAGATACTTATTTAGAATTCAATAATTATGGTGATAGCACTTAAGAAACAAGAAAATTTTTGATGAAAAAGCAAATTAGTTTAGTTGTTACCACTAAACACTACTTAGGTGTTTTAGGAATAAACTTTTATACAAATATCAGATTAAGGTATTTTAAGAGACTACTAAAAGTTAAGAGAATTATATATATAATAAAAATAAATTTAGGGTTGATTAAGGCTTTTCAATCTCCTAATGTAACCCAATGGTCTACTAGTGTTAAGTATTAGGAAACAATGATCAACCAATGCCTTATATTGATCAACCAATACGTTCGATTTTTGTTTTTTAAAATAAGTTTTTGACAATAATGGTCATTGTTTTTAGGAACTGAAACAACAATGACGAGGAAGGTTTAAGGAGAAAATTGGAAGGGAAAGGAAGGTGATTTTAGAGAATTACATTAGCATCCATATGATGTAGGTAACATCTAGAAAATTTTCAAGTATATTAAAAAGTAATTTGAAAAAAACCTTTTGTACAAAAATTGGTTGCATATATCAATTAATATTTTATTTATTATTTGCACATAATAATAAACTTAGAAAAATATAGAGTGTTCTAAGTTTATTATTTTGTTATTAGTGCATAATTAATATTTTATTAGGTTTAGTAAACTATTTACATCCTTTAATCTTTTTTTTGGTAGATTGATAAAGAACTCTAATTTGAGGTATACGACCTAATTAAGTTTTTATCAATTTTTTAGTTCGAAGGATCAAGTTTATATGAATTTTATTTGTTTTGCATAATTTCTAGATATATAAGGATTAATAGACATGTCACTTGTAATTTTGAATTTTTGTGAACACTTATAGCTAATTCAAAATTGAATTGTAAATGTGCTTTTATAT
>JAOQML010000007.1:14832765-14844579 GCA_027568935.1 Erythroxylum urbanii | reverse complement strand
TCGTGAAAGACTAACATAAATGGGATGATTTTTAAATAACTAAGGTGGTGGACATGTAGGCAAGTGACATGTGTCACACTCTCATTCACACTCTCATTCACTCTCTTCATTTTCTTCCAAGTCAATTCCAATTTTTTTCCAAAATTCCGATGGCTCAATTCCAAAAATTCCTAGTTTCATGTGTCTAAGTTTCCAGTGCCATTGGACAGTCATTTCCTCTATCGGTAAACTCCTATTCTGTCACTTGACAATTTTCCTTGTCTGGAAACGACCCCGAAAAATTCCCAAAAAATTTCTAAAATTCTCTAAAAATCAGAAAACCCTAATAACCCTCTCCAATACAAATTTTCATTCACTCAAAGCATACTTTTCATAAATCACATTTATTCACAATTATATCGGGAAATGTCATGAATGCATGTACAATCATTTACATGTGCAAAAATTCACTATTCACTATTCATGTGCATAAATGAATGCATGAACATAGCAAAACAATTTTAAGCATTCCTAACCCGTTCCAAATTACTATTTTACGCTTCCCATAGGTGAGGGGATGTTACATTAGTTCAACCCAATCTATTGTCATTCCTAAGCAAAATCTATATTATCATATTCTCATTTCTACTTAAGAATTAGATAATGTTTATAACTCTTCCGTAGGACTTTAATGCTTTACCTTAACCTACTGATAAGTTGTACACGATGTTACAAATTTTGCTGTCCTCCTCATATTTCTTCATAAAAAGAATTTCTTTAGGTACTTCTCAGAAAGGTGAGCCTACTCTATAATCTCCCTCTTTAATTACAAATCATCAGGAACAAATTCTACCTTAAACCTATAATACCCACCATCATTAATTTGAAAATTTAAGGTTAATCCCATCTTTAGTCTCTCTCAGATACTCTTAATATTTTCAACACTCTGTTATGGCTCCTTGAACCTAACGATTGAGTTTGATTATAACCTTAAAATGCTTAACTGTGTTCTTAACCCATGCATCACTGCCTTTAACTCTAATTTCCTCTATTCCTTATTCAAATGTTATGAGGTGATCAATATGATAAGGTACTTTGATCCTTTCGACTCAAAGGATTTTTCACCATATTGACTTTACTTGGATGATTCATGGATCATCAATCATAATCTTTTAGTAACTTAATCATCTCCTATACATCATATTCATCCTTTTCTATATGAAGTTATAATTTAATATATTTATGATCTATATACTTGCCACCCTCCATAATACAAATAATTCCTCTGAATATTTAATGATAAAGCTACTCTTATAAGCTCCAAATCAATTTTGGGATAACTTTCTACATATAGCTATAGTTATCTAGAAGGATAAGCCACCATCTCCTTATACTACATAAAAACACACCGTAACCCTTCTTCAAGGCTTCACTAGTGATAGTGAAATACCATGATTATCAATAATGGTAATAATCATATGGGTTACTATCAATCTCCTCTTTTACTTTAAAAAGCTCTCTCCATACCTTTTTTTCCATTGAAATTTCACATTTTTTCGAGTCATCTAGGTCAAAGGTCCAACTATATTGGAAAATCCTTATATAATTTTTCTATGTTAACCCTCCATACTTAGAAAACTATAAACCTTGGTCATAGTAGCAAGCTAGCTCCATATTTAGCTACCTTGACTTTCTCTATATCTATTAATACTCATTTATGTTTTATAACATATCATAGAAAAGAAACTTCCTTCAACTAAAGCTTATATTCTTCAACTTAACATATAGTTGATGCCCCCTCAATATTTGTAGTATGATCCTCAAATACTCGAAGTGATCCATTTTACTCTCAAAATAGATAATCATCTATGAATACTAACTTTAACTGATGTATAAAGAACTTGAACCCTAAATTCATCAAATCCATAAAATGGACAGGAGCATTAATTAACCTAAGTCGCACTTTTATGAACTCATAATGGCCACATCAGGTCCTAATGTTTATCTTCATTATATCCTCCATCTTAATCCTCACCTACTAGTAACTCAATCTTAGATCATTCTTTAAAAATAGCTTAGTTCAATGAAGTTGGTCAAAAAAATTGTCTATCATTAGTAGGGATAATAATTCTTCATCAATATCTTGTTCAACTCTATATAATCAATACATATTTTTATAGAGCCATCCTTTTTGTAACAGCCCAGATCACCTGTCACAGGTATTGTCTGCTTTGGGTTGCCCATTTTACTAAGAGCCTTATGGTTTTGCTCTTCCTGCACCTGAGAAAACACATCTATGGGGAAGCGGTGTTTGTACCCTTATAATGCGTAATTCGTTCTCCTCTCCTACCTATGTGGGATCTCACAATCCATCCCCCTTAAGGCCCAGCATCCTCGTTAGCACAATGAGTCGGGAACTGGCTTTGATACCATTTGTAACAACCTAGACCACCCACCCACAGATATTATCAGTTTTGGGCTGTCCATCGGGCTAAGACCCTTACAATTTTGCTCTTCTCGTACCTGAGAAAATGCTCTATGGGGAAGAGGTGTTCGTACCCTTATAAGGCATACTTTGTTCTCCTCTCCAACTGATGTAGGATCTCACAATCCACCCCCTTAGGGCCCACTGGTATAACGGGTTGGGAACTGCCTCCAATAACATTTGTAACAACCCAGACCACTCGCTCACAGATATTGTCTACTTTGGGTTGCCCATCAGGCTAAGATCCTCACAATTTTACTCTTCCTGCATCTGGGAAAGCGCGTCTATGGGGAAAAGGTGTTTGTACACTTATAAGGTGTATTTTGTTCTCTTCTCCAACCGATGTGGGATCTCACATGTTCTTTGTAAATAGTAGTGGTATACTCTAAGAAGATATAACTAGTATAATGTAACCTTTGTCTAATTATTCATATAGTTACTCCTTCAACTCTACAAGTTCCATTTGATAATGAGCCTAATTAAACCAATATTTGTAAAAATCTTAATCCCTAAACTCCACCTCCTTCTAAGGAGGTAAGCATAATAAATCCTTTGGAAGCACATTAGAAAATTCCCTCATTATGGGAATATTCCCTAACCTAAGTTCCTATTCACTTATAACCACTAACACCATTAAAGATCCATTGCTCTACTTTCCTACTCTCTATTCATCATGTTTATTCTTCCTAGCAAAACTGAACCTCTTAATTTTTGGGATGGTGAAGTGTATACACTTCGCTTAATCATCTAAGGAGGTAAAATATCCTTCAACCTAATTATGCCTAGAATAATATCTATAAGAAAATTTTTATATAAACTTCCAAAAATAAAATAATTATTTCATAAATTCAAAAATAAATAAACTTTGTTTACCACCCTTGATATCATAACTTAATTGGATCCTCATCTTATCCTTAAACTTAAAACTTTGAAAACACTAAATACGATATACCTCAAGTCCAACTCCACCAATTTGGGTTGTAATGAGTTATCACTTAGTAATGAAACATAATTTCAGAGCTTATAACTAAGCTAAGGATAAATATACATTATCACAACCCAACATAACAATATAAAGTACTAAAATTTTCATCAACCATCTCTTTCATAAAGAGATACATAAATCAATCATAAGAGAATCTCAAAGCATTCAAAAACAAAACTAATCCTTTAAAGTCTACTAAATGAAAGGAATTATCTCTTTATAATAGCAGGATCCATTTAAAGTAGAGTACACAGATCAATCCCATTTTATGTCTAAAAGCTGCTACTTTATCAGCTTCTCACCTAAAATTACAAAAATTAAAAAATTATTATGTTAAATGGGTACGATGTTTTAGTCCCTTACATTATATGCAATGTACTACATCATTATACCTAAATTGCACTATCAACCTTTGAACCCCTTGCCAAGGAAACAAGTCTAAACAATGCATTATATCAAAGTAGTCATAAAAAATGCAATGAATAATGGTATTGACTAACTAAATAATTCCCCTATACATGCTCAGGGTAAGAGTTGATTAATCACTAGCTACCAAACCCATACACACTTATATCTAGCCTTAGATTATATTATTTATATAATAAAATGATACCACCCCCATTCTAATGGTGGCTAATTCACCTTAACTAACTGATCCATACATACTCAAATGTAGTCCTAAATAATATGCCTTAGGTAATAATGGTTCACGTCCCATTCTAGCATTGATTAATTTGCTTTGACTAAAAAAATTTATACATTCAAATTTGTACTTAAATAATGCACCCTAAATAATAAATGGTATATGCCCTACTTTGGATCTGGGTAATAGTGGTAAGTTCTTAATTGTTCATATTTTTAGGTTTACATTAAGTGCATGCTAGTTTATTTAAGTGTTTTTAATATTTATGGCACTTAATTAGTTTGTATTTTAGTTTCAGGTTATAATTCACTTATTTGGAGTAAAAGGAACAAATTCAGATAAGTTCAGAGCAATGAAAAGTTGTTTTAACAAAGTTATAAAGCTTTAAGGAAAGAACACAACCTAGTACATGACCATGTACTTATCCGTGTTCATTATTATTTCTAAATTTCTTTACTTACATGATCATATTTAAAGAGTTTAAAGTGTGTTGATGAGTTATAGGACTATGTTTAAAAGATACACACCTTTTTTTATATCATGGTGATCATGTATTCACATTTTTTTGCCCTTGTTAATACACTTGTTTACTTTAGACTTGAATCTCTTTTTTTAAAATACACAATTGTATACTTGCCTGTGTTCTAATTGGAAACCCAAATTTTAAACTATAAGGAAAAACTGAAGGGAAAAAGAAAGGATGTTTAGGAGGTGCAATTAGATGACCTAAAATCTTATAAAGAACGAAGAACAAGCAACAAAATATATCTGGAGTGGGTGTTTATCAATCTAAAGTGAATTTTGTGAAAACTAAAAAGGATGTTATCATATTTTCTTTTATTTTTCTATTTTTCCTTTAGTTTCATTCTTATGTTTTCTATGATTAGGAACTAAATATTTATTGTACTTAGACATGATGAACCCCATAATGGATTTTTTAGTAATTTCATTTCATTTTAATTTATCATTCAGTTTCATTGAGGTTTGATTCGTGTTTATTATTGTTCTTGAATTGATTTATACTGATATATTGATTCATGTTTGATTTCATGTATTTAGATTTGAGAAATTCTTTTGTATAAATTGATCTAGCATAATCAAAAAGAGCTACATATAATCCTAAGGATAGGTTGACATAAATATTTCATATTAGACAAAATAATAGAGGAATTTATAAATTGATCAATACAATTCTAAGGGTTCTAATTGGAAATAGTTTTCAATTTATCAACCTAGGATTTGTTAATAATCTTAAGAAATTTATTAACATAATTGAGGGATTTGCACAGTCTAATAAACTTTAGGTTAAATTGATGTATGAAGTATTATTTGCATAAGAGGTCCTCGAGGAATTGACTATCTAGGTATTGTTATTTTCATTGATTATTTCTTGCTTAAATCTTTTCTTTAGTTAGTTGATTATGATAATTTGCTTTTTTATTACTTTAAATTTGAAATTTAATTAATCCCTATTATTTATAGATTAGATAACGAGAAAATGGTTTGTTGAACTAAGGGAGGTTCCAATTGGTGTTTTGATAATAGCAAAACATAATTACTACTATTAAGTTTACTCTCTAATGAAAAGCAATATTAGACCAAAATGAATCTATAAACTCAAGAAGATAGTGTATAAAATTGAAAAAGAGAACTTAAAGTTTGCAACTGATGAAATGATGATCAAAACAAGAACAAAAGAAAAATAAGTCTCGTCAAGGTCATTTTACATTTTATGTTATTATTTGTAAGATCATTTTGTTAATTTGATTATCTAAAAGGCTTACCATGCATAATCATTTCATCTTATTACATTGTAAGATTCCTTCCATTCATCAAGAGACAATGAAGCTTTTGTTTTTAATAGAAAAACCGCTTAATCTTTTAAACACTCTTTAGGGAACATTTTGGGAAGTGTTTAAATCATAATTAGATTAAATAAATCATTTTTGAGTGCTTGAATTTGTTAAAATCATGTTTTTGGGGTGATTGGTCTACCTATATAGGTTAACGGTCAACCAATATATGTTAAATTGTTAAAATTTAAGTACTGTGAGTTTATTGTAACATTGATTCATATATTAATCGACCAATATGCTATATTGATTGACCAATATGCTATACCAATATTCCTATTGGTTAACCAGTGTTCTAACGACTAGTGAATATGGTGCATACTGGTTGACTAGTATACTATACTAATTGACCATTGCATTACATATAACCATCGTAATGACTAGTTCTTTTCTCTAACGGCCAGAAAGAGTCTTAAAATAGATGTTTTCTCTTTGTTTTTAGCATCAAGAAGGTTTTGGGTGTCTTATACACATATTTTAAAGTGTTTTTCAATCATTTGAGCATCATTGTCTTGTATTTGTGTGAGTGAGCCTTTTTGGAGTTATTAAGTGGATAAGTGAGATAATCTTAATTTTTAAAACTTTGTTATGGTGTTGTATATTGTATTTTGGAGTGTTCCAAGTGGGATTAAGGTTTGTCTTAACTTGGAAGAAGATTGTAAGAAGGGTTTCTTTACTAAGAAAGATTGTATAAAGGTTATTCTTTGCCCTGAAAAAAAATTATAGTAGAATTCTAAGAAGAGTTTTGGGAGTGGATATAGGTAAGAGTTGTTTTCTAAAATACTATAAATAGGTTTTCATTTTCTATTCCCTATCCTTTTTAAAATATTGTTCAGTTTTTTAACTGATTTATGTTAAGGAATAACTTCATCCTTATATACACTGATTGATGTTAATTGAGTAAATTGGTTAGAAACTTTGTTGAATTTATTCGTCTCCCCTCTTAGATGCCATTAGGGACTAACATGGTTAATATTATATTGGAAGTCTCTATGGGATCGAGATTTGGTATTTCATAACCTATACTGTAGAAGCAATAGGTGAACTTGCCTAGAAAGATGTACAAGGTCAGAGATCGAACATCAATTTTTTGGCATCATTATTAAGGAGTAGGATATTATGAATACTTAATTTATATTAATCTTACCATTATTTTTCTTTAACATTATTTTCTTTTCTTTCGCGTTTATTTATTTATTATTGAGCTCTCTTACTTGATCTTATGTTTGTGGCTTATTTTCAAGAGTTAGGTATCTATTGTTATAGCTATCCAATATAATGGAAGGATAGAGATGACGTTATTCTCTAGGGGATTATAGTATGTCATAACTTATAGTGATATTGAAAACTTGGAACGAGATACATAGTAATATGTATTTAGAAGGGTTACCCTAATCATGAATGTCAGGCATCAGATTACATGAGAGAGTAACTAATTTGCTTGGGGAACTAGCCTTAAAACATCCATGTAGGAATACTCATAATCCAAGATAGGGCAACTATCATGACTTTATATAAAATGATCAAAGTTCACCTAAATTTCTAAAATAACAGCAGTAAGAGGAAGATCGATGTCTTGAAAAGCTCCTTATGAAGGCCACTTTTATGGCTAATGCTAATCTCCAAGAAACTAATGAGTTATTCACATCTTTCCACGATCTAGGACTTTCAACTAGACAAATTGTTGAGCTTGTTTCTAAAAAGCATATAGGTGCTTTAGTTAGATACATTAAACAAAAATTGAGGGACCAAAGGAATGTAAAAAATTTAAAGAGTATAGAGAATTTGGAGATTGGAAAGATAGAAGATAAAGTTATTTTCCTAGAAAAGAAAAAGGAAGATAATGAGGAGGAGCTAAGCGAGATAATTATTAAAGAATTATTAGTATTTGTCTTAAGTATGGAAAGCTCCCACTTCCCACAAAATAAATTGCCAAAGTCAATCAAAGATCTAAGGAGTTTTGTTATTCCTTGTTATATTGACACTTTATTACTAGAAAAAGCATTACTAAATTTATTTGATCTTATTAATTTGATACCATATGTCTTTATTACATTGCAGTATGTGACCTAGCAGGCTAAAAAGCCTTTATTTGAGAAGATGGGTGGAAGTAAGCTGCTGATTATATATTGAAGTTGAACAAGGACTTGCTGAGAAGTCCAGTTAAAAGACTCATAAAGAAGTGATGATTTAGTGGTAACCCAATAATTAGGTGTTTTTGTTTTGATTAAGTAGCTCATGGGATTTTCAATGGTAGTTTAGTTTTTTTTTTCATAACTTTAGTCTTATAGTTCTACTTTCATTACTTAAGTTGAGATTTGATGAATTCACAGGCTATGAAGGCAATATCACCCTTATGCATTAGAGTAAAAAACATTTCATTAACACCAAATGCACATTAATCACATTATGAAAAGGATGGAAATATTTTACTGTCAAAAGCGTACTAGTTATCCTTACCTCATCCCACTATTTTTTATATTTTTCATTGTTCACACTAAGTACAATGTAGAACCTAAGTGTCAGGGATGGACTTAGCAATGAAGCTTGTCAATTTGTTATAATTAGCTTAATAATGAATAATTTAGGAAATTTTTTCAAAAAAGATGTCAATCAAGATGATTCATTATAAGTTTGGCTATGATTTTGATTTAATCTATTTAGGAAATTAATTAAGAGTTTTGATGATTAAGTTGATTATATTTCAGTTCATTAATTTTAAGAATGGATACTTGATTATCATTATGATACTTTATGTATAACTTGTACATATGTTGAGTTAAATGTGAATTCTTTTTAAGGATTTTCATTATCCCACACACAAAAATAAAGGAAAGAAAAATAGTAGTATATGAATAAATGAGAAAAATAACTTCACTAATAGCCATTTGAAATATTCACCTAGTTGAGTAAATGGGGGTTCATGACAAGATGTTTACTTTTGTATCAAAAAGTTAAGCTACTTCTCAAACAACCTTTTAAATGATCCTATGCTTTTCATATTTAATGTTTTATTATTAAAAGGGTATGAAAATGTTTAAAGGTTAATGAAAATTGAGTTGAAATCTGAATAATTATGCAGTGAATTAGATTGTTGTATAATTAAATGCACATAACTAAGTGTTTAACATTTCAATGAACTTTGTAATTTAATGAATAATGAAGTTGAGTGATATCTTCGATATGTTTAAACATATTTTCTTATTATTAATTTTAGAGTTATGTAATTAATTTACTTGAAGACAAGTAAAATAGTTAAGTGTGGGGAAGTTTAATAAGTGCTTAATTATTCATATTTTTAGGTTTATATTTAGTGCATTTTGATTGTTTATTTGATTTTTTAACGTTTCTGGTATTTAATTTGTTAATATTTCATTTTCAGGTCATAATTCACTTATTTCGAGTAAAAGGAATGAACTCAAACAAGTTAGAAGCGATTTGAAGCTATTTTAACCAAGTTATGAAGCTTTAGAGAAAGAATATGGCCATGTATTTGCCCCTGTTCTTTATTATTTATGAATTCTAGTTTGCAGAGTCGTGTTTGCAGAGTTTGAGGCTTGTCCACGTTTAAGAAGTAAACTCTTATATTACATGCTGATGAGCTCGTATTCATATTTTTGTCCCATGTTTAAACACGTGTTTGGTCTATATTCAAATCTTTTTTTTTAAAACATAATTATGTACTTTCCCAAAAAACCTAAATTTTAAACTATGGCAAAATGGAAAGGGACATGAAACGAGATTTAGGAGGCACAATTGGAAGACCTAAAACAGAAAAGAGAACAAAAAATAAGCAATGAGATATATTTGGAGTGGATTTTCATTGATCTAAAGTGAATTTCGCATAGATTAAAAGGGATTACATTATGTTTTTTTTAGTTTTCTATTATTGCTTCAGTTTTAATGTTATGTCTTGCATGATTAGGAACTATAACTTTATAGCACCTGGAAATGATGAAACCTATTATGGATTTTGTGCTTATTTTATTTTGATTAATTTATTCTTCAATTCATTAATATTCGATTAAATATTTTGTGTTGTTCTTGAATTGGTTTATTCATGGATATTGATTCATATTTGATTTCTTACATTTGGGATTGAAAAATAATTTGTATGAATTATTCTAGCATAACTGAAATAAGTCGCATGCAAATTTAAAGACAAGTTGACATAAATCTTCCATTTTAGGGTTAAACCTAATATAGGAATTCATATAATGTTTAATGCAATTCTAATTAATTGAAAAGAGACTTTGATTAATCAACCTAGGTGTTGTTAACAAATTTAATAAACTTATAAATATATCTGAGGAATTTCTACAATCTGATAAACTTTAGTTTAAAATGACTTGTGTAGTCTTATTTGCTTGAAAGTATTAGAAGGATTCACTATCTAGCTATTGTTGTTTTTATTGTTCAATATTTGTTCTAATTAGTTAATTATGCTAATTTTCTTAATTTTATTACTTCAAATTTGAAAAATGATCAACCATATCCCTATTATTTTTCAGTTAAATAATAGAAAAATATCAGTAGTTTTAGTTTCTGTGAGATCGACACTTGGCACTCTACAACCTATACCATAAAAGTTATAAGTGCACTTCCCTAAAAAGATATATATGGTAGGACATCAAACATCAATAAGCCCTAACCAACCATACGAATCAAGATATCACACACATTTATGTAACTTTATCCTTTTAGGGTCTCGAAAATCATGCAACAATAAGATTCAATCATATAAGACACTAAACATGCTTATAAGAAACCTGATTATAAAAATTCATCCTTAATTTAATTTTGAATTAGTTGTAGGTATTCATCGATATCCAAAATCAGAAGTCACATGTATATTAACCTCTATATGTTTTTAAATCATACATAGCACACACATAAACTCAAATCCTAGGAATTAACAATTTGATAAAACCAAATTTTATTAAATAATCCAAATTAGGGTTTTTCACCAATATATCTAACAAAAAATCAAAAGATGCAAACAATTAACTAGTACCCAATAAATAATTTAATATGTGCAAATAAGGAAACAGTTAACTTAGAAATATGTTGGTATATTTTATCAACTTTTGTATGAAAGGCATATTAAATCACTTTGTTATAGTTCGAAATCATTCAGACATTATCTAAATCTTCTTTATGCTATTGTATTTAACTAAAATCACCTTTTTTCCCTTCTAATTTTCCTCTCAAACCTTTCATGTCATTGTTCTTTCGAGTATTTGGCTTTATTTCTCTAAAAATGATTGTTATTATTGTCAATATGTGATTTTAGAAAGTAGTTTTTGAACTTACTAATTGACCAAAGTTTCTTAATGCTTAACACTAGTTGACAAATAAAATACATTGGTCAACTAGTAAGTGTTGGACCAATGGAGGTTGACAAATTAAATCCTTCTATGTTTTGATAATAATAAAACTTAAGGAAATAATTAAGAAATAATTTCAGGTTAATTGGATTAAAATGTTGTTGATGAATTACAAGTTAGCTAAAAATTAGAAGATCACGATTGTACTAATGAGTATCAGATTTAAACAATGTGGAAGTCATGAGAAGATCTTATATGAAGATGTTACGAGTCCATATCGGAGAGGCGTGGTTCTAGAACAGGCCTTATAAGGTCTTGGGCTCTCCCTCCCTTCAAGCTAGCTTTTGGGGTGTAGTTCTCCCAAGGTGATTTATACTCGTAACACTGGTGCTTTCATTGAGAGCTGGCCACCGGAAAAGGCTACCAACAGAAGGGGGCTGACCAGTGGAGGGGCTGACCGTGAACTGAAACGAGTGAAGCATCGCTGAGTGAAGCACCGTGGAGTGAGAGCCGTCGGGACGCCGGCTTCCAAAGGGGGAAAC
>JAOQML010000007.1:14821929-14832665 GCA_027568935.1 Erythroxylum urbanii | reverse complement strand
AAAAATGTTAGTGCTAGTCGACTAATTCTTGAAGACAAGTTGACTATAATGTACTAGTCGACTATTACACACCGACTGGTCGACTATCAGTTACAGCTGAACAAAATTTGACTTTGTCAATTTATTTAAAACGGGAGAAAATCTTCACACAACGGCTAGGAGCATTTTACAATGGCTAGGAGAAGTTTACAACATTCATAAAATTCTTGAAGCCTTCAAATAAAGATTATCACTTCAGAGGATTGATTACAGAAGTCCAAAGTGAAGCATACTTGCTATAGTTCAATATTATCCTCATATTGCTCTCAATTTGCTTCTTAGCATATTCTAATTGTATTCAACTGTACTAAGCTTTACTGCTTCATTTCTATCAATGATTTTATTGTGAGCTGAGTGATTAGAGAAGAATTGCTTAGAAGGTAGGGTTTGTACCGAAAAATAAATCAACTGTAAGGTGTAGCTTGAGCCGGAAGTCAAGTTGATTGGAAGAGTTCACACTGAACTAAAAAGTGAGTCGTAAAGAGCTTTGACAAAATCCTAAGTGGGAGCTTAGGTAGAGGATGTAGGTCTTAGCACCGAACATCTATAAATATTGTGTTCCTCTCTTCTCTACTCTTTTACATTTCAATTTGTTTTTGTTTGTTTCATGTGTTTTAATTCTCTGTTTTGTAGCACTTCGTGAAAAGATTAAAAGATCTATTTAACCCCCCTTCTAGATTGTTTTCAGTAAGCTTGAAATTTTACTAGTGACTCTTATAGTTCAAATGGAAGAAAATGTTAAAAGAATCATCTTTATTAGCATTGAAATCTTGGTTTAGCTCTTTATACTTTTTAATAAAAAGTATTGAAATCTAAAACTTTAACTTTGTTCTTCAATTAAGTTTAACTCAAAAACATTGAATTAGTTTAAATTATATCTTTCTATAGCCATAAATAAATATTGATTAAAAATAAAAAAATACACTTTATATTAATTAATTAAACTTTATGTTAGTTAAAATAATAATTTTATGAAGTTTATAGAATAGTTTTTCCCTTTTCACTAGTGTTATTTAAATATATTAATATTTTTGAAGTAAACTAACTTAAGTAATTGGCAAGAAATATTAAATTATGGGGACTTATGTATATAGAGATCATCTAACTTTTGTAATATTTTCTCAACTAAAAGAGTAAGTAGTTAGATTTTAACTATTTTCTCATTTTATATTGCCATAGTCATTCACCATCTCTTTTCTTAATATCAATTCTTAAATCAATTAGTCAACAAAATTATCTACTTAAAGTTAGGCTCGATATATAATTAAATATAAATATATGTATTTATAAGTAACTAATACCTCTGGATAATTAAACTTAGAGTTAACTCCTTTTGCATCTTCCTTCAGATTTTGAAATTGAGAAGAATACTTTGTAAGAAAATCAAGTTATGCATAAAGAATGGTTAGAGTACTCGTCTTTGGTTTAATAATTAGTGCGAATTATAGGTCCCTTATACCTAATTCCTAAAGTTTTCTATATAAGACACATTATCATACATAAAGCCAAAGTGAGTGAACTAATTAATGGTAATGAGTGGCTCTTTAAGCATAAAGGTTTTAATATTATCAAGGAGAACTTACATAAGAGTAACCCCATCCATTAAAGAATAGAATGTACTAGATGGTCTAGACATCCTTTATAGTACTTCTATAACCTATTCTATTATCAAGTCTTTATTTATTAATCTCCTAATGTAAATTAGAGAAAGCGAATTTAGTATAACTATATTCCCCTTAGATCTCATTGGTTATATGGTTAATCTTTAAAAACATATCAACCATCTTTGATAGAATAAAAAATTCTTTGATCTCCCAAGTAACTTGTAAGCTTTGTAACATTGAATCTAAGAGTAGAGACCACCTATTTTTCAATTGCCACTTTTCAAAGGAACTTTTAAATTAGAATTTAAATGTTGAACAATAATTTCTATTATGCTGATGATTAAGACAATTGGTGGAATGAGCTTCCAATAGGCAGAACTTGGAGAAAAAGGATTGCAACATAGTGCATATTGCTTTTGGTTATAGCACTTATGCATTGTGGAAGGAAAGAAATGAGTGTATTTTTATTAATAAAGCTCAAGAGAGATTGAGTTTCTATCATAGCATCCTGGAATATATTTGGGGCATTATCATGGCTACTATAAATACAAGCTCACTCTCTACAATTATGGCAAGAATCATTCTGATTCAAGGAATAAAGTTGTTGTGACATTCTTTTTATCTTGTATCATCAATATAATCCAGTGATCTTCTCAAGGATGAGTAATTATAGATATCTTCTTATAGCTACCACTATAATATGTTAAACTAGTTATTATGATGTATGATTTAAATAAAATCTTACAAAAATACTCCTTATATGGATTGTATTCCACTAGTCCTATTTATTTTGAAAGTCTTCTTGCTTACTTATAACTCCTTATATATCTTTTCATTAATATTATAATTCCTTAACTTCCAAAAAAACATACCATATATACTTATCCTTAAAATTCAAATTAAAATGTATTAATATAACTTAATATTGATATTATTTTATCTAATTTACTAATTTATTTTTCTATCCAATAAATAATCATAATAAACATATAAGATTTTTCTTTGAAATTATCTATTGTCTTACATAAAAAACAATGGAAAAGTGAACAAAAAATGATTGATAATATACTTACTTGTTTATAATCAAAACAGATGGAGTTAGCTTTTAACCATTATTAAGACCTCCTATACTCCTCATAAGTAGTTAATCCTATTCTATAGCAATTGAATACTTGTCTGTCTAATTCTTTGTCAAATGAGATCATATACATTCTTATTTAGGAGATTACTAGAGAGAAAATCAAACAAGCAATACATTTTAAAATCCTGATAAGGTTCCTAAACCTGATGGATTCAATGTTTAGTTTTTCCAAAGTACTTGGACATTATAGGTTTAGTTATCTTTACCTATATACTTGAATTCTTAAATAAATGTAAGCTTTTAAAGGAATTCAACAAAACCTTCATTTCTAATGTCCCTAAGATCTTTAATCCATATTCATTTCAAATTTGTATTTTATTATGATGTGATTTACAAGGTTATCTCAATGATTCTAGCATCCAACTTGAAAGTTCCTTTCAAGAGAGTCATTAACTTTACCCAAAATGCATATTTTCTAGGAAGGAATAAAGAGGATAATTTATTAATTGCTCAAGAATTATTTAATGAATATCACTAAAGATAGAAGATTAGAAGTTTTACTTTAAAGATTGATTTTGGGAAACCTTTAACTCATTTAATAGGACTGCCCTTTTAGCTTTATGTAGTTATTTGGTTTCCTTGTGACTTTCTTCAGTTGGCTAAAGGAATTTTTTATCATTGTCTCATTCTCTGTGCTAGCTAATAACAAGCCAACAAGGTTAGTCAAAGCTAGAAAAAGCTCAAACAAAGGGACTATTTATCCTCATACCTCTTCTACCTGAGCACTGAGACCTTTTCAAGAATTATTGCACTTAATATTTCTAAGGAAACTTGCTTTAAATTCCATTATAAATGTGGTGAAATAGGCATTTATAATCTCTCTTTTGTAAATGATTTTATATTACTTTATAGGAAACTATTAAGTTAGTGAAGGTACTCCTAAATTCCTTGTAACATTTCAAAACACAGTTTGATTTGACCTATAACTATAGCAAAAATAGCTTTTATTCATTTATGACCAGGGAAGTGGATAATTTATGAAGTATAACTAAAGAGTTCAAGCAGGAAAACTTCCTTCCAGATATCTAGATCTCCCCATCATAACTAGGAATCTTTTTCTTATAGATTGTATCCCTCTGATTGATTCGATAAAAGAAAATTGAATAACTAGTGTAACAAAACACTTTCCTATAGTGACAGGATTTAATTTATCATCTCTATTTTGAGTTACCTACACATTCATTATAGCTCATATTTAGGAATTTCTAATGAGGTCTTAAAATCTATTAAAAACTTACTTAGAAGATTTTGATGGTCTATCCTAGAAGTTAAAGCCAAAGTAACTAAAGTTAAATGGCAAGAAATCTACAAACAAAAGGGAAATAAAGGATTTGGTATCATCTCTACCAAAATTCTTAACAAAATGCTTTCAATAAAGAAGTTACAGAATATTGGCACTGGCAAAGAGTCTCTTTAGGTCCAATGGATACATATGCACTTCTTAAATGGGGAAATATATAGTCAGTTAATGAAAATGGACTTTAAGATAGATAGTAAAGATGAGACAATTGTCATGCTTAATTAAAACATTGTAAAATGGAAGAATACCTCTTTCAGATTTGACTACTAGTATAATTTGGGACCCCTCTATAAGATTTAAGGTTTTGATAGGTTAAAATCTAGTATCCCAATCACTAATAAGGTGGAATTAATCATAAAGAACAATTTTTAAAGATGGATAGAAGAAGATCAAAAGGCTTTGGCTTAATTATGAATAACCTCCCTACAAGTTGATGTATATGATAATAGCTTATATTTTAAACTATAAGTGGACAGTGTAGTTATAGTTAGCACTGGCAAGTATAAGTCAATCCCATAAGGACTACAAGTACTATTATTAACCTTTTTTCTGTTATCTAACTGACAAATGAGATAATGATTTAATTAAAACTAAACTAAACTAACATTCAACACAATAATAAATCAAGACAAAGTTAATGCAAAGATTAATCCTATATCAAATGACTAGTACTTATGTAATGAATTCCCCTAAGATCTCTTAAGTATTAACCCTTTATTATGTAATTCAATTATTGACCATTAGACCATAAAAATTCCTATCTTATGTTAATATTTTTCTCAAAACTATTAATAACCAATCCTCATTTAATTAACTAAAACGTCTTTCTAAAACCCCTAAGATCGCATTACTCGATTTGTGAATTTCACTATTAGGTTTGACCCTAATCTAGATTATTTATGTTTAACCTATCTCTAGGTTCGCATGCAAATCCTTCCAATTAAGATATATCTATTCATAACAAAGGACTTATCAACCTCAATTATATGAAGTCAAACATTGAATTAATATATCGGACATATTAATTCAAGAATGAAAATCCATAATTAAATCATGATGAAACAATCAATCAAATTATGTTAAATAAAAGATCAAATTATAGTATCCATCCTAACTTCGGGTTCATCATACATAGGCACTAAACAACTTAATTCATAAATATAGAAAACAAAATAAATATCAAAGTTCAGTAAAATAATTAGAAAGAAAAGAATCCATGGTTATATATTCCCCTTTTTTCTAATGAAATCCCCCTGAAACTTTGATGAAAGGTTGTTCTCTATTGGATATTTGAAGTAATATTTGTACTTTTTTCGTCTTAGGTTCATAATTATGTCTCTAATGCTAAATTTGGTCGTAACTTTCAACTATAATCGCTTCTTCCCCATCTCTTCTTCATAATTGCCTTTTATATTATGAAATTAGAGTTTTTGCATTACACTCGATCACCTACATGGTCGTGTGAGTGACTATGTATCTAAAAGACACTCTAGTATGCAACTGTACATGTTCTCAATTGGTTAGACAAGTATGGGACAAGACCAAGTATGTCACTTTCAATGGCATGTATCTTTACATTGGTAAAAATAGTGACATTAAAGCTTTAAATGTTTACAATTGTTGGTATGATCCCTTTACATAGTCATGTATGTTTTTGACATGGGCATGTACATCTTCACACAAGTGTATACCTCCAAAATAGGTTCGATTCTTCCATTTTCCACCCCGATTTCACCCTAATTCTTCTCCTTTAATCCATGATGGCAATTAACACTTAAAAACACACTAAGAACAAAATAAATGCCAAAAATAATAAAAAAATCTCAAATAACAAACAAAAAATACTAAATATGGGCATAAAAACATAGTCTATTAACTGTTTACTACAAACTTTTAAACTCCTCCAAAAAGGATTCCATATTTTGGTTCAACATCAAATGCATGCATTACTTAAACATCTCTTATAGGAAGTTATTTACATGCTCTTAGAATATAGTAAAATGGGATAAATTAGTACCGAATACGAATCTTATCCCTAGCATAACTTTTATCCTGTAGCTTGCCATCAAAGGATAATTGAAAAAAAAAGATACTTTAATGGTCCATCAACTTGAACCCACTTATATTATATGTCAAAAAAGATATGGATTACTTGTATTTGAATTGTTAATTCTTCATCTTCCTTTGGAACCACATTCTCACACTCTACAATATTTCATATCCTCACACTCATTAGACAAACATTATACCTTGGCGGTGAAACTCCAACGCACTACAAAAGATAATCAGAACATGTTTAGACTTGCTTTTAATGATATAGTATACTCTATATGTTTTGAAATAAGCAACATAACTTTTAAAGGGACTCACACTAATGCTATAATCATTTTTCAAAAGCTCTTAAACAAGATCAGATAAACTACAATAGTGAGGAATATAGTTGGGACAATGAGCACCATTTAGATCTCAAAGTGGAGGTTGCATTAGGAACCAGTGGATTACTAAAAGTATTCATTATTCAAGCTCAACATATTGTACCTTCTTAAGCTCTTAATTATTATCAGCTTGTATTAAGACGCATAGGTCCTTTTGATTTTTAACATTCATAATAGGTTCTTTTCGAGCAACCTACGCTTGCTTGAGGTGGGGTAATGGTTTTGTGTTGGGTTTCACCTCATTTGGAGCTTGTATTAATGATATTCTTATTTACTTTCTAAAAAAAAAGATGCCTGCCTACTTTTAGAATTTATGTATAATGTAATAAAGGCGTAAGCATATCATATTATGATATTGTAAAACAAATTTATCCAATTGGAAAAACTAGGAATTAGTCCTATAAAATCCTAAGAACTAGCATTTTACTTAATAAACCAATAAAATTACTATTTCACAGTAAGTTCATATAATTGGATTAGTTAGATTATTCCATATTTAAATTTTTATTTCTTGACATTCTATAAAAGTTGAATATTATATTTTTTACATTAGAAAAAGTTTTCAATAATTTATTAAAAGAGTATTTTAATTTTGATAAAGCTATTTAAAATCTTTAAATTTATTCAATAGTCAATGGTTGATTTGTATTAAGTTCCAAATACATTATAATACATATTAGCATAAAATTATAGATGAGTAGTTGAACAAAAGTTAATACTAGCATTTGAAGATCTATATTTTTCATTAAAGAAACAATTAGTTTTTTTTAATTATTAAATACTATCAACTAATGCATGTATTTCACAAAATTGATTAAAAAAATTATCAGAGAAATACTCATTATTCTCAATAACCATTGTCCCATTAGTGTCTTATTTTTTGGGAACTTGAGAATAATAAGAACAAAAACATTATGGCGATTCATATTTTTATGGGAATTGAGTTTGATGATTTTGACGTAGGTATTTCAAAATCATATTAGTATATGATGATTCATGTTATCCTAAGATCTTAGATGTTTTGTAAATATATCATTTACTTTATATGTATTATAAATAGGTTTAATATCTCTTCAATAATAATACACCAAATAAGCCTAACTTTGAGAAAGTTACATATTTTCTTAGCCCACATATCATATTTAGATCAATCAAAAATGCTACTGATTAGTTGAGAAATGTATTGATGAAGTTTTAAAGTATCCATAATGCGTAAAAAAAAGATTCTTAATAATAAAACTTTAAAAACACAAAAAATATAGAAAAATGTCTACAGTGCTAGAATTTGCCCAATTTGACCCTAAAAATGAGTTTAAAGCACCTAAAATTTTAAGGGATTGGTCTAACAGAAGAAAAAATGAGTAAAATAATTGGTCAGTCAAAGGCATCGTTCAACAATTTTGAATCAAACCGACAGAGTGGCAGCATATAGTAGCTGGCAACGTGGTTGGACACAACAAATGGAACTCATATGCTAACATAGTTAATGTTGGCATAGAAAAGTCAAGAGGCAGTGATGATGTAGATGCTAAGATAGACGATGATCTGATAGCTTATGTGGATGCCAATGTGGCAAATGATGTGGTAAATATGGGACCTGATTGGTAACGTGGAAAAGATAGGATCCAAGTGTTTATATGGTAAAAGATGGGTTCCAAGTGTTGGTGCAGTTTTTAATAAATGACATCATTCGAGTCATTTTCTTCCTTTAGATAGTCTGATACAAAGTTTTAATAAGGGATTAGATCATCTTTTCTTATTATTTTGTGCCTACTCTATTTCATGAAAATTTATTCATTCAATAAATAGGATTTACAAAAATTAGATAGATGGGATCACTTGAGAATAGGAGAAATAGATTATTTAAGAATAAAGATATGTTCCCTTTTAATAAAGACTTTTGACAGCAATTGCAAAGGAGAATTTTGAAGTGATTTGTATTGTTGTGGTTGTGGTTGTCTTATAGAGTATTAACAGTTTGATATATAGCAAATAACTACTACTACTACAACTACAACAATTTAATAAAAGTTTAAATGATATATAGGGTTTAAAAAGGTTCAATAATACGCAATTTTACCTTTAACTGATGAAGAGATTGTTTCCAAATGACAAATAACTACCAAACAATTAGATTATCTCCAATAAATCAAATACAGATGGCTTACATTTTTACTCTTTTTGCAAAGAGGAATCTAATATCATACAAGCATTAAAGATACACGAGAGAAAACTATTATATGTAGTTTCATGTGTATAAATTCTTACAAAATAGAGGATTTATATATATATTTACCATACCATTAAGACAATTTCTAAGTATGACCATAAAAAAAGTTTAGTCTGAGATTAACCTGAAGTCAACAAACTTGGTTGGAGTGAATTGAGTTTTGGGATAGATTTAAACTTTTTTAAACTCAAACTTTAAACCGAACTCAAATTTGGACTCTATGACTTGAATCAAACTGAAGTTTGAGTTTGTCGGATGTAATAAAACGATGATGTTTTGTGTATAAACACCTATAAAACATTATCTTGTTCATTTGCAAAAGATGTCATATAGGAGCGATTTTAAAGTGTAAGCTAGACCTAAGCTAAAAACACTTTTGAGGTTGAGAGAATATAAGAGTCATATGAGAACAACAGTGTCTTCTTGGTTCAATTAAGATATACTTGGTTCCATTTTTTGTTCGATATATTGGATGGACTTTCTTGTCCATTATATTGATATTTTGTCCATAGTTTCTAATAACAAAAAGACATATTTGGTGAGTTTGGAGTACAACTTTTAATTATTAAGTATAAAAATAATTAATAAAGTTAATGTTATTTATACATAAAAAACAATAATCAATTAAAAATACTGATAATTATCATATAAACAAAACATAATTTGAAAAATTTTCCTGAAATAAAATAATTTCTTACCGGTGTACATAATTTAATTAATGATGCATATAATCTATATAATTGGTATCCTGATTTTCCGTGAATCAAAATTGTCTCTACGAGCATGTATTATATTGTTTTATTATTAATATCCTCGTCTTATTGAAATCTTCACAGCATGTGTTTCTGGATGCGTTTGTTTTTAAACCTAGATTATGTTTAAAACAATAAACTATATTTCACCAAATTTATTTTTTTGGTTGACTCTTTGTGGAGTTCCCATTGTGGGTGGGACCTGTACTGTTTATTTTATATAACCATCGGTGATGCTTTACAAGAAACCGCATCCGCACACTATACAAATTGATATCCAATGCACTAGCAAGATTCCATGCACCAGACGATAAAAATAAACAGAAAGGCAACATTAAAACTTTTGGTGAACAAAACAGAGTAAAGCCAAATCTCTATTTGGTCTAGCCCTGAAGAAAAAATCAGAATCCAGACACACACTACCCAATATCTAAGACTCAAAGGAGACCCGAACCGGTTGAAGATTGTGTAGTGTCTGTTGAAAATCCATTCAACTGAAACAATAGAGACGCTGGAAAATGGAAAAACCAGCATTGAAGTGACTGGCGTTGAGTAGCGCCGGACGAACACTGACTATGTCTCTTTCTTCAGCTAATGGCGCTGTAGATGTGTCAGACGCCTCACTTTCAGCCACTGTGTTTGCTTGGAGTAGGAGCGACTCCAAGGAACCACGCTTGCGGCGCCCCCTTTGCCTGAGAAAGAAAAAACACGCCACCGCTTCCTGAGGCCATACTGCTTCCTCTGATTTTGCACTGTCAGAGGCATCTTCGCTGGAAAGGAATCCAAAGAAACACTCACCTTCCACCATTATTGTTCCGTCCGTCGGTTCAGAGTTATAGGAGTCGGCCAAAAGGCCCAAAACAAAAACTTAATGAGCCAGGAAAAATGGGCTAAATGGACCAGGAAAACATAAGTGCTAAATGGACCAGGACCAGGAATTCCTAAGGGCCTATAACTTTTTGTGATTTCGGCTATGAATCCTGATTCAAACTATAAAACATAAATGGGTCATCTATTTTTTGGATTTAGGATGTGATTAATTAAATAAATTTTATTTAAAAACAAGTTTCTAACATTATAAATAAGAATTAATTTTATAATTATTATACATAAGTTTTTAAGTAAATTATAAATTTATAATAATTAAAATTGATTAGTTCAATCATAACTAAAAATAAATTTGTTATTGAATTTTAATATTAAGTTCATGAGATTAATAATAAATTGGAAATGAG
>JAOQML010000007.1:14654099-14671803 GCA_027568935.1 Erythroxylum urbanii | reverse complement strand
GTCCAATTTGATTAAAATATCTTTTCTCTCTTCAACCAGTTCTTTATATGAGACCTATTAAGTTCCCAAATATGTTGGCAGTGATTATAAATTATACTTATAATTATAATTCATAATTAGAATTAGATAAATTAAAACTCTTTTTAATTTATCTTTAATTATTTAATTAAACAATTTACAATCATAGATTAAGATTGGCGTCTAGCAACACATTATGACCACCTAAATATTTAGGAATGTCAAAGTGATTTCGACTAATCTTTCCATGCATGATTTTTACATATAATTCAATCCTTTTATCATACAATGTTTTGATTAGACATAAAGCATGAAATTAATATCTATTCTATTTTAGTCCAATGATATTAGTTCTCTGTCATTAGCTATTGATTCAATTAATGACATTTATAAACTATTTACAAAGCTTCTTTCTACCTTGGCCAAGGATTTCCCGAATCATTCTCCCTAATTACTTTAAGGTGATGAGTCCTATCTTGATCACACAACTACCTCCATATAGTTCATGCTAGACATTTGTAAACTATTTACAAAGCATCATTCTACCTTAGCAAAGGATTTCCCGAATCATTCTCCATAATTACTTTAAGGTGATGAATCTTATCTTGATTACACAACTACCTCCATATAGTTCATACTACATACAATGACTACCGATTGATCGACCTATGATTAAATAAGTCATAAGTAGTATCAAAGCATAACAATCCCTATACAAGATAACTTTGGTGACATCAAGTCAAAGGATCACTTATACATTCATCACAATGAGAATTTCATAGACATATAAATAATGTTCTAAATAGATTTCTCATATCAGGTCTGTTTGTGAACTTGTTCTTTAACAAGCACCCATATGTTTGTTTAAGTATCTCCATACTTTAGCCTATGAAATCGACTACTTCATTCATAAAGGAAAAAAATGTACACTAGTCTTTTTATATTTTATTAATGTCCAATCTTAACAAAACAATGATTAGGAATAATTTAGGGATAATACATAAATGCAATATGAATCTCATAATTATAATCTCATTAAAATTTCATTTGCAATGTATAATTATCCCATGACCTTTATCATATACATCTAAACATGTACAAGATATATAATGACTTTAAATTATGTTGTCATTAAACTACAACTAAAGCGATTGACTATAGAGTATAAACTAACAAAAAGAACCAAAAGCAGGATTTAAGGAGCCAAAAGGAGATATGAGCCTATAGTGGGGAGAGCTAGCCCATTTGGGCCATTGGAATTTAGGGTTAGCTTATAATTAGTTCCAAATATATTAGGATTGGTGTTATTTCAAGAGGGTCTTCGTCTTCAACCGTTAGTGTTACCACATCCATTGGTGGCTTGGGAGAAGCAATTGCCAGTGTAAGAGGTAGTGAACAACACGTTAAGCAAAGTGAGAGAGTTATAGGGGAAAAGGCAATTCTCTTAGATGAGAAGTTTCGCCTGAAGCTCTGTGAAAGGGATAGTTGATTCTCAATGTTCAACAACAATAATAAAAGACATGTAGTCTAGAGATAATCCTTTTAAGATGAAAAGGATGAGATCCTCATCTATTAGTCTAATGGAACCCAAAAGGGGGTGAATTGGATGTTTGTAAAATTTAATAATTTTCCTAACCAACATACTCAATTAACAACAATTAATATAAATAAGCATGAGAAAATTGCTTATTATAAATTAATCAAGAAATTGAACAATAATTTAAAAAGGATAAGGAGGAAAGAATGCAAACTGATTTATAGTGATTCAGTAAATAATCCTTGCCTACATCTACTCCTAAGACTTTTCTTGGAAATCCTTTATAATTCTTCTTTCAAGGCGAAGAATAACCTTTGTACAATCTTTCTCAGTAAAGATGAACCTTTCTTATAATCTTTTTTCAAGGTGAAAAGGAATCTTAATCTCACTTGGAAGACTCCTAAATATAATATCCAACACCCCTATAAGAGATTACAATTAAAAAGTCTCACTTATTCACTTGTTAACTCGAAATGGCTGACTCATACAAATATCACATAGTGATACTCAAATGATTGGAAAACTGCTTGAAATGTGTGTATACAACATCTAAAACCTTTTTGGTGTTGAAACTAAAGAGAAAACACCTATTTATAGTAATTTGGGACCTCAAATAATTGTTAGAGCCAAGAAGTCATTATAACGGTTATATGCAATGCATTGGTATACATTTATAGCACTAGATTCATTAGTCATTATACACTAGTCGACCAATACACATATTGGTTGACTAATATGGCAAATTAGTTGACCAATATTGGTTGACTAATATGGCAAATTAGTTGACCAATATTGGTTGACCAATACATAAACTAATATCATAACAAACTCAAGATGCATCAAATTTAACGACTTTAACTATTGGTCTATCGCTAACCTATATAAATCAAGAAATCACCCCAAAAATATGATTTTAATAACTTCAAATGCTCAAAACCAAATTTTCTAATTCAAATATGATTAAAACACTTCCTAAATTTTTTTCCCAAAGATTATTTAAAAGACCAAAAAAATTTGTATTAAAATTAAAAGCTTAAATGCCTCTTGATGAATGTAAAGAGTCATGTAAAGAAATAAGATGAAATGACTATACAAAGTGAGCCTTTCGAATCGTCAAATTACAAAGTGAGCTTGCATGTAATAATGTAAAATGTAAAATGACCTTGATGAGACTTAATCTCCTTTGTTTTTATTTTGGTCTTCATTTCATCAGTTGCAAACTTTAAACATTTCTTTATCAACTTCATACACTTTCTTCTTGAGTTTATGGTCTTATTTTGTTCTGATATTACTTTTTATTAAAATAATAAACACATTAATAGAAATTATTTTGTTATCATCAAAACATCAATTGGAACTTCCCCTGATTCAACAATCTCTCCCTTTTCAACGATGACAAAACATTTATGATATTAAAGAAAACATAAACATCAAGAAAATGATTAACTCCCTCTTAATTCATGCATAAAATATAGTTCAATTTCAAGAACATAATTTAATATCAAGAATAAAAGAGATATTTAAAATCAAAGAAATATCAGTATATGAAGATATCATAAATTTACTTAAGCATATCATATAAAGTGTAAGAACCAATAAATGATAAAATAATAATTCCCTTTGAATTTCAACACTCTCCCTGAACGTTATCACTCCCCCTAAATGTTATTACTCCACCTAACTCTAATATCACCAATCTTTCTACTCCTATTTGGAATCTTCAAAAATAAATCAATTAACTAAAGATGCATAATATAAAGTGTCATGCATCAAGCTAATTTTTTTAAAAATCAAAACATATTTGATTAAGATTGATGAAATTTCACACTAAACAGTATTATTACATAATTAAGGGGTCAAACCAAAGGGTCAATTTCGATAGAAACGTCCCTAATTATGTCTATTCTAAAAAAAATCCTAATTTTGGTATTGTGCATAATTTGAAAGATTCTATTAAGGACCAAGGGCAAGTTTTAACAAAATTATAAGTTTAAATTGTAAAAGATAAAATTGTAATTGTAATATCCAACGATTAATTTTTTAAAAATTTATATTTTTGAAAGCCCCAATTTTCAAAAATAGAAACATAAAAGTGCCCAAAATACTGAAATTGAACAAAATTAAGGGTGTATCGATATAATTAAAAAGGGAAAGAACATTATCTCTTTTTACAATTTAATTATAAAGCATCAATTTGAAAAGATAGTTTTTACTTAAGAAATGATTGAAAATTCCCAAATTTGAAACTAAAAAAAAATTTCAATTTGATGCAATGTAATTAAGAATTTTATAAAATGAAGGTTGATGTTTTTAAGGAAAAGAGTGAATTATTTGGGTTTTTGGAGGATATAAACATAAAATATGAGAATAAAAGAAAAGAGGGGAAAGAGATTTTAAAAACTAGAGGACTAATTGACCACATGCCTTAGCTGATCAACTAATGGTTATATTTTAGAGATAACTAAAAGTATGTAGAACTGGTTTGGTTTTAAAATATGATTTGTTGGTCAACAAATAAAGTATATTGGTTGACCTATATTTATGGACCAAGCATGGTGACCAAAATCTTCGGACAAAAGTGAGTCTCAAAATCAGGGCCATTGTTCAAACACTAAAGGATACTAATCGACTAGTGTGGCTGTCTGGGCAACTAGATAAGGGACCAAACAAAGAACAAACTTACTAGAAAGACAAAAACCTGGTTTACATTGGTCGACCATACTAAGATATTGGTCAACCATTATGTTCATGAAAGCTAAAAATAGCTTTAAAACTCAAATTTAAAAATCAAAATATTTATTGGGTCATAATTATATCAATGAAGGATTATCATAAATCTTACATGAGACTTGGAATACATAAAGTCAATCAAGAAAATAAAGGGGTCTTTAGATATAGAATTTCTATCAAACATACCTAATTCTCTTCTAATTTAGCAAAATTTGTCCTTATTCAAAGTTTTAGTGAAATAACTACCTAATTAATGTAAATTCTAACTTAGTTTCCTCATTTTTTACAATAATCCATAAGTTTAGCTACTAAGGATCACATTTTAAAAGTAATTAGTAAACACCTTTTCATATTTTAAACACAAACAATCAACACCAAAAGTTTATTCTCAAATTTATATATAAATGTTATCATATACTTTTAAATTATGAACTAATAATTACCTCATGTTGAATGTTGCTTATAAGATATTTGAATGAAAATTCTTCTTGAGTTTACAATCCATTGGAGGCTTCTCATCTTTCGTAGTTATCTCACTTGGTTCAATAATTGTTTCTTTTGGAAAATATTTGGTGGCTAAATTCTCCACATTCTATAATAACATCTTCTAGGCTTTCTTGGAGATAAGAAGGTTAGATTCACTATGATAACATGCTTACACTCCCTAATAATACTTAATTCAATAACTACTATTTCTACTATACACCATTTGCTTTGAGCCTTACAAACCAAGGTAATCAATGTGTTTTAGGAATTCAAATAAGGTTGGTTCCTTCTTCTTTTCAACCCACACTTTCAAATATTTTCTTGACATTCTTTATTTAAGAAAAAAATCTATCAACATGTCCATACTTACCACAAAAGTGACATACCATGTTATATGAATAATGATAATACATATATGCATTTCTATATATGTATGTATATTGTAGGAAACTTCCTTTGGAAATTAAAGTTGTTGAATGTTCTCTTAAAGTAGTGAAATGTCCTTTTAGGGTAGTGAAAGGTCTTATGATTTTAAGTGATGCCTATTATGAATGAAATTTGATATATGTTTCTTTGAGGCTAAAAAGGGAGTGAACGAGTTTTCATTTTATTGTAGAAGTTATTCCTATTCTTTCCTTGATATTATTAAACTCCATATCTAGGTTATGAGCAATATATACAATTATGATGTTTGTTCTTAGGTTAAGCCTCAGTGGATGTGTCATGTGCATGTATAAGCTTAGATGCAGATACTCCATGCTTATTTGTCATTTTAGGCAATGGTTTTTCATTATGAAAATACTTTTCCTTGATAATTGTAGTTTTAGAATTCCCTTCACTTTCATAGATATATCCTATTCATGACTATCGTTGGAATTATTATGAGTTCTTAGCATGTTTTCTAGTTTTTTTTGCTTCCTTTAGTAAACTTGGACAAAGAGTTTTTAGGGGAATTTACCTTCATTTTCAATGTTACATTCTCATTCATTAATTCATCCAAGTCATGATTGTCATTGATAATCACATTTTTGGATGTTTTAATGCTATTCAATTCATTTATCATCCTTTCATTCTCACTCATGCATAAATCTAACTGTTTTTGGACTTCCTTAAGTTTGGAAGATAATTTCTTCCATTTCTTACTCGTAATCTCTAAACTTTTAACTAATTCATCATAAGTGAAATCAATACCATTATCACACAAGTTAGAGTTAGATGTTACCTCATTATCATCCATAGCGGTAAAACACACATGAGCCATCTCTTCTTTTGAATGCTTCCTTTTGAATTCACTTATGTCATCCCAAGTTGATACTTTAAATGCTTTCTTCTTGTCTTTCTTCTCCTTCTTATAGTTTCTCCCATACTTCTCATTATCTTTAAGTCAAGGATGTTTTGACTTTATATGGCTTGGTTTTCTACATATAAAGCAAGTAATTTTAGAAAATTTTTGTTTTAAATCACCGTTACTTCCTTAAAATACTTTTCTTTTAGAGAAATTCTTCTTCAAGAAATTTTTTAATTTTCTAGTGAGTAAGCCATTGTTTTCTTGGTCACTTTCTCTAGTTGATGTCTCTTCCTCTTCACTTGATTCTTCCTTTAAGGATTTAAATTCTAAATTCTTTTTCTTCGGAAGTTGTTTCTTCTTGTTTCTCTTGAAGCCTTATTTGGTACGCGAGGAGAGATCCAACAAGTTCCATTAATGATAGTGTTGTTAGATCCTTGGATTCTTGTATAGCCATCACTTTAGTTTCATACATCTTTAGAAATGACCTAACTAACTTTCTTACCATTTCTACATTAGTATAGGTCTTTCTAAGAACTTTGAGAGCATTAATAATATCAATAAATTTAGTACACATGCTAGGTGTGCTGTCATCATGCTTTATTTGAAACAATTTATTTTGATACGTTAGCATGCTTACTTTCCTCTCTTTCACTTGATTGGTTTCCTCATATGTAACTCTTAAAGTATGCCAAATTTTATGAGTTGTTTCACACAAAGAGATCTTATTGAATTCATTTCTTCCTAATGCACAAAATAGGATGTGTATGGCCCTAGTATTTAAGGAAAATAATCTCTTAACTTGAGGTTCCCATTCTTCCTTTAATTTAGGTACCTCTTGTTATCTATAATTTTAATAGGGATAAAGGGATAATTTGATATTCTTTCCCAAAGATCTACACTTTTGTCTATTAGAAGAATCTCATCCTAATTTTTTAATAAAGATAATCATTGTCATCAAAGAAAGGTAGTCTACTAACGCTTTATACCTCTTGGTTGAATGATGATGATGATGCTCTTAAATTTGTCATTATGATATTTGCTATAAGATTTTGGTATAAATACTAGCCTAATAGGCCCACTCTGATACCACTTATTAGTCCTTAATGACACCCAAGAGAGTAAGTTAGGTGTTTACAAAATTTAACAAGTTTTCTAACCAATTTTCTTAATTAATAACAATCAATATAAATAAGTATGAGGAAAATTTTTAATATAAATTAACCAAAAAATTGAGCAATAATGTTAAAAGGATAGGGAGGAGAGAATGCAATATGATTTATAGTGGTTTGAGAAACAATCAGTGCCTACATCCACTCTAAAGATCCTTCTTGGAATTCCATTATAATTATTCTTTCAAGATGAATAATAACCTTTGTACAATCTTTGTCGACAAAGAGGAACCCTTCTTACAATCTTCTTCTAAGGTAAAGAGGAATGTTAATCCCACTTAGAAAACTCAAAAAATATCCAAAAGCCCAATAAAAGATTACAGCTTAAAAAATATCTCACTTATTCACTTGATAACTTAAAATGGCTTATTCAGACAAATATGACAAAATATTGCTGCAATGATTTAAAACTCTTTGAACTGTATGTATACAACACCCAAAACCTTCTTGATGCTAAAAATAATAAGAAAACACCTATTTATAGCATTTTAGGACCTTAAATAGATATTGGAGCTAAGAACTAGCCATTATAACAGTTATATACGATGTACTGGTGGACTAGTATAGCATATTAGCCAACCAATATGTATTTAAAGCACCAGATTCACTAGCATTGGAAACTGGTCGATTGGTACACATATTAGTTGACTGATACGACATATTGGTTAACCAATACATCAACTAATGTTACAACAAACTCATGGCACATCAAAATTAATAACTTTAACCTATATTGATCGACCACTAACCTATATAGGTCAATTAATCACCCTAAAAACATGATTTTATCATATTTAAATAATCAAAACCAATTTTTAAAATCCAAATATGATTAAAACACTTACCAAAATATTCTCCAAAGATTATTTGAAAGATCACAAAGCTTTTTTATTAAAATCAAAAGCTTCAATGCCTCTTAACGAATGTAAAGACTCATGCAATAAAGTAAGATGAAATGATTATGCAAAGTGAGCCTTTTGGACCATTAAGTTAATATAATATCTTACAAATAATAATACAAAATATGAAATGACCTTGATGAACCTTGATCTCCTTTTTTTTCTTGTTTTGATCTTCTTTTTATTAGTTGCAAACTTCAAGTTTTCTTTGTCAACTTCATGCACTATCTTCTTGAGTTTATAAATTCATTTGGTTCTAATATTTCTTTTCATAAAATAATAATATTACTAGTAAGTATGTTTTGTTATCATCAAAACATCAATTGGAACCTCCTTTGATTCAACATCTTGTAAAATCCTTTTTACGTTGGCAGCTAGCTTGTTAACAATGTTGGATATAATTAAGAGATACTCAATGATTAATATGAATCATTTCTTTAAGTTGTATAACTTTGGTCAGAGTAGAGATTGTTGGGAGATTGATTGTTCTATAAACTATCTCTTAAGCCTTAACCCAAAGGTCACAGATAGTATGATAGCCAAGTGCAATTTATGCAGTGGAACTGAAGAGTGAGGTAATGAGGAAATAATAGACAAATTTGTCAACTTTTTCCCATTTAGAATATTTTGGAGACAAAGAATCATCATTTGAGGTACTAGACGGTGAGGAAAAAGTATCAAAAATATAGTTAAGGAAATCAAAAGTGATGAGAATGACCTGAATCATATTACACTATATGATGTAATTTGATGAATCTAATTCTATAATTAGCAAATTGGTGATTTAATTGAATGGAAAAGTAGGTGAATTCAAGTTATCAATTTGAATATAGTAATTTCTCTGTATTTTGTTACTTTTATTAAGAACTAAGGGTGTTGTTGGTATTTTGCTATGTGATTGGAGTCTATGGTGAATGTTTGGTATTGTAAATAAAAGAAATGTTGGCTTGTTGGTTAATGTATATTCTTTAATACTGTGTAAAGGAATAAAGGTATTGTTTTCATTGATTACAAATATGAAAGGCATATAGCCTTAATATATATATATGGTGTTGGTATTTTTTTAGGATGTTCAATATGCTATTGTTAAAAAAGTGTAGTGAATAATCTGTATGAGATAAGATACGTGTTATCTTTATGATGGATATTAGATATTTTATATAAAGTTAAGGATTGTAAGAAAATCTCCATACGATATTAGGATGACTTGATGAAGTTTTTTAATTAGAATACTCAATCAACTACAACTAAAACTATTAAATAGATAGATGCCAATTTCTCTAATGATCATAATTAGGAAATAGAAGTAATATAAAAAGAAAATAAATAAAGTAAGAACATAAAATTTATATAGTTGGGCTAATATGTGACTTATATTTACGAATAAGGAGATATATTTCTTTTGTGACTATGAGAAAGACAATTTAAGAAGAAGTATGGCAACCACAATAACTTGTACGACTCTTAGCACAATATTTATAGACTAAGGTTACATGGAAGTTTTAGTATAGTGAAACCTTATTTTTATAAAATCTTAAGATTAGTAAACTTCTATTTTCATAAATGGATAATGTCAGGAAGATTTTATTTTCACTAAATTCAAGGAATATCTCATAATTTCAACATTAACTTGAATTTTCCAATATCTAACTAATAATCACTCCTTACCATACAAGTCTACAAGGACTTCAAATTATGTGAAAATTCACCAAGTTTAAGCTATGACTACAATTTTTTTTCATGGATAATGCCTTTGCTAGTATGTTAACTACATACCCTAAAGTATGAACCTTTTTTTTTAACAAGATCTAACTAGTCGCAATCAATTTTGATCTTATAAAATCTCATATCCTTCACCATACCCCCCATATGTCTATCTTTCTTTTAAGGTAAGACCCCAAAAGATACCTTAGTTGAAACGATACATGTTCATGAAAGTACATGTCAGATAGGAGTTAAAATTGTGCTATGATTTGAATATGAAAGGTATGTGGCTTGAATGTTGGTATTGATGGACTATAGTTAGTAAATTGGAATTAATTGATACCATTAGAAAATTAAGGTATTTAAATGTATATTTAGACCAAGAAAATTATAACGTGACAAGTTAAGTTGGTACATGAAAATTATAATGACTAACATATGAATTAGTGACATTTGGCATAGCTAATGCATTGATATTTGACATTATTGATTGTGTGACAAATGGACCAATTATGGAGTGAAATGTGGACTAAGTACTTAATGACACATGGCAGCATTCATTAGGTAACAAATGGCCTATTAGAAGCTTATGAGTTATTGACATTTAGCATAGTTAAATGAGTGACAAATGGACTAGTAATTAATAGACAAATGGACCAATTATTATGTGATAAGTGGACCAACTTTGGAATGACATGTGGACTGATTTATAGGTAACTAATGATAGCATCTTAAGGTGACAAAGGGCAGCATAATCAAGTGTTACATGGCATGACATGTTAATTGACACATGCTTAAGTATGTTGGAGACACCTAGTAACCAAAGGTGGCAAATTTTCTACTGGAATGTTCTTTACTTCTTTCACTTTGCTCCTCTCCACCGAAACTCTCATTCCCTCTCAATTTTGCTAGAGTTTGGATCATTTTCACTTGTAATCTTGGTAAGATACTACATCAAGAAAGATTCCTTAAATTATCTTCTATGCTGCTATCTTTTTGGTTCTACGAGAATCCTACTTTCACCTTAATCTTAGATGTGTGCTGATTGCTTGGAAGGGCTGATTTAGTTGGTTCTTTGGAGTTGCTTTTTTAAAGTTTAAAGAGGTAAGGGAGTACTAAACTTGGTATCATGATAGAACATGTCTTGTTTGATGTTTGAAGTGGATATAATGTGTACGAAATTAATGAAGAATTGTGGTTAGGGACTTGATATGTGCTGGGTACTCATTAGAAGGTGTGGTTCCACTGAACAGCCATCATTTTTTCAGCCATATCTTGACCTGTAGAAATAAAAATAGGATGATTTTAAATTCAGATTAAACTAGATACATTTATATATAACTTTCATGAAGTAGTAGAATTTGAATTATGTCACTAAAGGTTTTGAAATTTAGTGTGAAGTTAAATTCTGGCTTTGGCTGCAGCACTGTCCCTGACGAAAAATTGTATCATGTCTTTCAACAATTAAATTGTATTTATGTAGGCCTAATTAGACAAAGTTGTCTTCATAAAAGTTGTATGTTATCCTCTTAAATTTCTAATGGTATAAAGGTTGTAATATTTAGATATCAGAATTGAGAGATATGAGTATTACAAGTTTGAGTACACACCAGGAGTGCATGATCGTGCACAAGCATGATCATGCACACCCTTAAATCATAGGAGTGTGCGATCGTGCACAAACACGATCATGCATTAACCTTTCAAGCATGGGAATACATAATCGTGCACAAGCACGATCATGCACTAATCCTTCAATCAAGGGAGTGCATGATCATGCACTAGCCCTTCACACTATTATGCACAGTCTGTAGTATTTTTAGTATAACTCATGGAATAATGAACCAAATTGAATGATTTTTGTTTCTTTTGAAACTTAAGACATAGAGGAACATTGTTTTAGAAGAACTTATTGTCTAAACCTATCAGGTTTTATGTCAAAATGACCACACACATTTTTCCCGAAACTGTTCTAAGAAAATCTGGAAAACAATGCTAAACTTGATTATGTAATTGTTGACATATATAAGGTTAGGACTTTTAAAAATGGTTGAATTAAACTTAATTGAGATGATATTGTAAAGGATGTATGGTTTACAATGTTTAATTGCTTGATGTGATTATAAATGAATGAGTTCCAAAGACTTATGTATTATGAATTGGATATGGATGTTTGTGAATTGAGAATTTCTGCGATAATATTGTGATAATTCCGGAGCATCAGTTGTCTGAGGAGTTTGATTGTTAGGATTGTGTTGGAAGTGCTTTCTATTTGTGTGAATATACATAATTTATGATGACTCAATACCTCTATTGATGCATTATTGCACATACTTGTAATTGTATGACATGTTAGTGTGTTTGAAAATCAGTGAATATGTCAAGTTGAACAAAAGGAATAAAGTAGTATGTGTTACAATATGTTCCTCATATGAGAATTCTAAAATGAACCTATTTTGTTTTTAAACTGTTAAGTCCTAGTCTTAGGTAAATAGGCACGCCTAGAAGGGTTTGCAGATGCTCCTGGACACATTTAAGGTGTCAAGACTTCAGTGTCTCCTGATAATGATACTCCGGTGTCTGAGGCATACATCTTTCCTGATATTGACACTTCGGTGTCTCCTGATATTAAGACATAATTCTCTCCTGTTTTGTGATACCGATCATGGTATCTCCTGTATTAGTCCTGTTACCCACTTCTGTATAAAGGATTAGTAGTCTAACTTGTTTTGTATTCTGATACATGTTCAGTTTTGATATAAACAAAATTCTGATTTGATATAAGATAAACTCTGAATTGATACAAAACAAAGTCTGCTTTGATACAAATCATATTATGATTTGAAAGGTTTATACCCTATTCTGATAATCAGATTTGACATATGTACACTTTGTTCTGATACTTAAATGATTATGAGAAATGTTCTCTAGTGATAGATTATATTTTGTTCTAAAATCCATTATGTTTGAATTGTTCGTTAATATGAACCTTTAATGATTGCTTATGATATAATTTGATTAAGTATATGTGGATGTTAGACGACTATTAAACAGTTACCAGTTTATGTATGATTTAGTTATTCCCCACTAAGCTTTATGCTTAGCACGGTGGTTTTATCTCGTGTAGGTTCAGATAGGAGGGTTTAAAGACTGGGATAATAACAACCACAATGGCCAACAAAGAATGTGTTTTGTTTTGGGAATGTATGTTTGGGTTGTATGTTAATATGAGACATGATGTATTTTGTTAAATGTTTGTAAATATTATAATACATATTGTATTTGAATTTAAAATATGTATGGTTTCGTTTAAGGGTTTGTAATGTAATAATCTTAATTTAAGATGACTTGACACATGTATTCGGATGAATTCGGTGTACTGGTTAAACTATGTTTAAAGTCGAATATGTATGGAAAATTAATGATTAGTTGTTTGAATTCTAACAATGCTTTGTATTATTTTGATATGTTTTAAATCCTATCATAGGTAATATCTGCATATCCTTCCAAGGGGTCTGTGGGTGTTACACTTGGCTTTTCCTAGTCACTTGAAAGATAGTTGCATCCCCATCACTAATGGTAAGAGCATATGTAATTGAGTATTCCTAACCATATTTTCCTAGTTGTTTGATGGTTTATCTTGCTCTATCTTTAGTTATACCATGTTAATATTTTCTTCCTGACATTGTCGAACCAAAACATTGCTTGGTACCTTTCAAGTATTATATATTCCATTCAACAACTTTCTAGTGCCTTTATCAGGATTACTTGTATACCTTATCATAGTAACAATATGTGCTAGGTACCTAATAGGTTTTCTTATTTCCCTTTTTGTCCTTCTTATCACTATACTTTATGCATATTGATCCTCTTACACATTTATAGACCAATTTTCAACTATCTTGTTTAAGGTTTCAATTTCCCTAATCCTTTTTACTTACAAGATCACTAAGCTTATATCATAAACTTTGGAGTTCTATCCTTTTTAGTACAATATAGTTCATTCTTTTTAACTATGGCAACATCCTCTAGAAATATGCACTTTATTACCCTAAGTTCCATTTTATCATTATTAACATGAGCATAAGTAGGGCAATCAAATATTCTTATGCTAAAATAATAAGAGAGATTATTGTACCAAATCTTTTGAGGAGTCTTAAAATTTATTACAATTAATGGAGATCATTTCACTAGATAAGCAATAGTATTAGCTGCCTCAGCTAAAAACTGATTTATAAGTCTAGCATTTAATGGTGTGCATCAAGCACAATATGTGAGTATTCAATTTATCTGTTTTACAGCTCCATTTTGCTCTAATGTATGACATATATTATAGTCCTTCACTATATATTCCTTCTGATAAAACTCGTCAGGTGTTTTATTATAGAATTCCAAGCCTTTATCCATTATGAGTGTCTTGACCTATTTGCTCTTAGGTTTTTGTCACCATTATGTTTTACTTCTTAAACTTCTAAACACGTCATCTTTTTATTTCAAAAAATACACCTATACTTTTCTCGATTAATCATTAAGGAATATGAAAAAATAACTACATTTTCTATGGATTGATTTGGAGCTGGACCACTTAAAGCTATATGAATATAATCAAAGATACTAATAGAAATATGCTTATTAAAATCGAATTTAACCTTACACCAAGAATAAAAGACTTACAGAACTACATATTTCCAATAACAACTTCATTTAACAATTTGTCCTTACTCAATATGTCAAGTCCCTACTCACTTATGTGTCTTAATCTACATTGCCATAACTTCATATCATTTCATTCCATTATAATGATAGGGACATAGTCACAGATCCTATTACTGTCTTTTTTATTAAGATATAAATATTGTATTGTAAAAATTTTTGTTTCATCACATTTAACAAACTTTTTACCATCTTAAACTTCCCATCACCACTAGAAAAATTATATCCTAAGCTTTTAAAAGTACATATAGAACTTAAATTCTTTCAAAACTTAAGAATATACCATACATCCAATGTTTTAACAATTATATCATGTATTTTGATCTATATTGAATCACTTTCTTTAATAGTATGCTCTTTATCATCACCTAATATGGCAGTAATACTTCATTGTTTAAAAGAATAGAATATGTCCTTATTGAAAGTAATATGATAAGATACCCTAGTGTCTGTCACCTATTAATTTACAAAATTAAAATTATTCATAGTTAAAACATCATTGCCTCTTCTATCCTTTTTATCAAAACTTTCCCAGATCTATAATGGTACCTTTCTTTCGTTTTGCTTATTCTGTTGTGAGTAGTGCCTTATAAAGTTCCATTTCTCTCTACAATTAAAGTATCGAACAACTTTAGTTTTTCATTTAGATGATGACCTGTTCTTGTTTCCAGTTTCCTTTTACCTTTCTAACATCCTCAAATGTTGCCTTTGATATAAATTATTCACAAATTATCTCTTATGATACTTAATTTTAAATTGTTTTCATAATGAAGTAGCAATTGTTTCATTAACTACCTCTCTTAGGACCTCATCTTCCAAACTCAATAGTATTATACTATGTCCCTAAATTCTTCGATGACATCATATTTTCCTTCTCCGATGCTCCTAAATTCTCTAGTAGTTTTTTATATCCTTCTAACGCTGCTATGGATCCTTGCTGAACAAAAACCACCGTTATATCATTTTCTCTATTGGATTTCTTAATATCAAATTTATAGGGAGACATTTTAACAACAAAACCTTCATTCTAATACCAATTATTGAGATACCAATTGCTCTAATATCAATTTTTGTGTAAATGAAAGCAATATAGGAAGAAAATAAATCAAGCAAAAGAATAGAATATATATAGTTTGACTAATATACGACCTATATCTACAGACAAAAAGATAGATTTCTTTTATTATTATGAGAAAAACAATATAAAGAGAATTTTAATAACCATAATAACTTACACAACTCTTAATGAGATATTTATAGACTAAGGTTATTCGTAAAAAGTCTAGATATAGTGAAATTTTATTTCTAAAGAAGCCTAATGTTAGTGAACTTTTATTTTTATAGATGTTTAAGGTTAATAAATTTTTATTTCAACTAAAGTCAAAGTATATTTCACATATATATTTAATAATGTTGCTTCTTCTTCTTCTTCTTCTTCTTCTTAGAGAAAGGAGAGTCTTTTTCTACTCGAGAATAATTCCTTGCACTATCCAGAGAATCTCTCTTTATCAAGGCCCCAGATCAAAGTAAACCAAGCACTGCAGATAAAATCACGAAAGTTGGAAAAAATGCTGGAGCATCTCACCCTGTTAAAGCCTAGAAGAACAAGCTTTACACACAACCTAAAAAAGGAACCCTTAAGTACTTTCAAAATGTTATGAATGAAGGTATTATTAGCCCCCGGTTGAACTACTGAAGGCAGGAGCTCAAGTGTGGTCTATTTCCTTAATCAGTTTCTTTTGGAATAAAAGGCCAACATATCCTATGATCAATGCACGGGCAACATCTAGATGGAATAAGAAGGGTCTAGAGAAGGTAATGTTAAGAGAGGATGGAACCATTTTGTTTAAGTTCTCAGATGAAAATGAACTGAATTACATCTTAGAGCAAAGGTCTTGACATATTAGAGATCAACCTCTATTTATTAAGAAATGGAAGTCAGACATAGAGATGGATAGAGGTAAAGTGGATACATTTTCAATATAGGTGAATTTTCATAACCTTCCTTTGGAACTTTGGACCATAAAGGGGTTGAGTTTCCTTACTAGCTCACTAAGAAAACCACTATGTATCGACTCACAAACTACTTCAATGGAGATAATAGTATATGCTAAAATTTGTATAGAGATTAAAAAAAACACCTCTTTACGAGGTAACCTTTTAGTTATGTGTCTAGGGGAATATGGTGAATTGGAGAAAAAAGAAATCTCTCTATATTATCCTTGGAAACCTAGCAACTCCACCAAGAAATGGCAACCAACAGGGAGAAAACAGGAACTTTTGGGTCTAGACATAAGTGGAAACTGTCATGAAGAAATCAATAAACTTGATGAACCTTTAATTATTAGAGGGGATGAAACTGTTTCCAAAGAGCAATTGAAAAATCTGGTCGAAAGGGATATAGGTAGTCATAAAGTAAATGAGACTTCAATAATTGTTCACAATGCTGAAAGGAAAATAAGCTTCAATAATGTTAGCAATATGCAATATCTACATTAGAGTGAGAATGAGCTTAAAGAAATATAGGACAATAGCTGTAGAGGCTCTAAGGGAGATGAAGATGATTAAGGTGGTTCACATTCCTGAAATTTCAGTCAATGTGAATAATGATTAAGTTATTATGCATAATGAAAACAAGGGTGATAATAAGCTTTTTAGCTTACAATTAGCTAACTCTAAGAGGAGATATGTGAGGAAAAAAGGGGAAAAAAACAAAAAAAAAGGGGGTCTTCCCCTAAATTACAGTCTTGGTATCGAACATTAGAGGGCTCAATGACCCTCTCAAAAGGTCTATGGTGAAGGAGTTAGTAAAGACGAGCAGCCTGGGATAGTAGGTCTGTTGGAAACTAAAATCAAAGAACCTCTACTACCAAAGGACTTGCATTTTTTACCAATTGGAAGTTTTTTTTCAAACCACCTATCTGATTATAATGGGAGGATTATTTTTCTATACAACTCAGTTCAAAAAGTTAAGAAAAGTGACTAATTTTTGTACTTGAATTGTCATTTAGGAGGTCAGATACCAGACTTTGATCTTACTCTTATATATGCTTCAAATTTTGGTTTTCAAAGACACAAGTTGTGGATGAATTTGAGGAGAATACAAACCAATATTTGGTATGCTTGGTTTTAAGCTTTAAAGAGATTTTTTTTGGGGGGG